>JAJIBD010023203.1:0-83633 GCA_021461705.1 Cryptotis parvus | reverse complement strand
AAATATTGGCCCTGAAGGAAGAAATGGAAGAGAGCTAGTGGATATATACAGGGCTTTCATGCCAAAGTAGCTGAATACACATTTTTCTCTAGTGCACAAGGAACATCCTCCAAGATAGACCACATGCTGAGTCACAAAACATACCTCAATAAAATAAAAAAAATAGAAATTGTGTCAGCTATCTTTTCAGACCATGATGCACTGAAAATGGAAGTTAACCGTACACAGAAACAGGGAGTCAAACCAAACACCTGGAAACTGAACAGCTCACTCCAAGAACAACAAATGGGTCATAGAAGAAATCAAACAGGAATTCCAAAAGATTTCTGGAAACAAATGAAAATGAACACCAACTATAAGAACTTGTGGACACGGCAAAAGCCGTGTTAAGAGGGAAGTTTATAGCTCTGCAAGCATTCATCAGGAAGAAGAAAAAAAAGGGCCCACATAAATAACCTGACTACAGAGCTGAAAACATTAGAAAAAGACCAAAAAAAAAGAGCCCAACCCAGGTGGAAAAAAGGAAATAATAAAACTTATAGAGGAAATAAATGAGTTGGAAACCCAAAAAACAATCCAAAGGATTAATGAAACCAAGAGCTGGTTCTTTAAAAAAAAACATAAGATTGACAAATCATTGGCAAGACTTGTAAGGACAGGGAAAGAGAGAACCCAAATAAACAGAATCAGAAATAAAAAGGGTGACATCACAACAGAAACCACAGAAATCCACAAGATCATCAGAGATTACACTGAGAGCCTGTAAGCTGTGAAACACAAGAATTAGATGAAATGGATAAATTTCTGAAGTACTATAACCTCCCATGGCTGAAACAAGAAGACCTGCAATACCTGAATAAGCCTATCACCATCGAGGAAATTGAAACAGTAATTAAAAAAGTCTGCCCAAACACAAAAGCCCAGGTCCAGACGGATTCCACTAGTGTACTCTACCAAACCTTTAAGGAGGACCTACTGCCAGTCCTTTTCAAGCTCTTCCAGGAAATAAAAGAAACAGAAACACTCCCAAACAGCTTCTATGGAGGCACATATCACCCTGATACCCAAAGCAGGGAGAGACAACACAAAGAAAGAAAAACTATAGACCAATATGCCTGATGAACATGGATGCTAAGATCTTCAACAAAAAATACTAGCAAACAGAATACAAAGACTCATCAAGAAGATTATACATCATGACCAAGTAGGATTCATCCCAGGAATGCAAGGATGGTTCAACATTCGCAAGTCAATCAGCATAATACATCAAATCCATAAGAGAAAAAAAACCATATGATCCTATCAATAGACAGAGAGAAAGCATTTGACAAGATCCAGCACCCGCTCATGATTAAAACCCTCCAGAAAATGGGAATTGAAGGGACTTTCCTCAAGAGAGTTACAGCCATCTACCAAAAAGCCCACAGTGAGCATCATTCTAAATGGGGAAAAATTGAAAGCCTTCCCCGTGAGATCGGGACAAGACAAGGTTGCCCACTCTCACCTCTTTTATTCATTATAGTACTGGAAGTACTTGCCATAGCAATCAGAGAAGAAAAGGACATCAAGGGCATCCAGATAGGCAAGGAAGAAGTCAAACTATCATTATTTGCAGATGACATGATATTATACCTAGAGAACCCTAAACTCTCTACCAAAAAACTCCTAGAAACAATAGTAGAGTGGCAGGATACAAAATCAACACCCAAAAAGTAGGTGGCTTTCCTATATACAAATAACGAAAGAGAAGAAAGGGATATTCAGGAAACAATTCCATTCACAATTGTGCCACAGAAAATCAAATACCTAGGAATCAACTGAACCAAGTGTGTAAAGGACCTGGTACAAAGAAAACTACAAAACACTGCTCCAAGAGGGACACAAGGAAATGGAAACATATTCCCTGCTCATGAATGGGGAAAATCAACATTGTCAAAATGGTAATACTCCCTTGAGCTCTGTACAGATTCAATGCAGTCCCTATAAGGATAACCCATGACATTTTTCAAAGAAATTGACCAAACACTCCTGAAATTTGTATGGAACAATAAACCCCAAGGATAGCTAAAGCAATCCTCGGGAAAAAAGAAGTTGGGAGGCATCACCTTTCCCGACTTCAAACTGTACTGCAAGGCAGTAGTAATTAAAAACAGCATGGTATTGGAATAAAAACAGACCTGTGGACCTATGGAATAGAATTGAGTATTCTGACACCCAACCTCAAACACATGATCATTTTATCTTTGATAAAGGTGCAAAGAGTCCAAAATGGAGTAAGGAAAGCCTCTTCAACAAGAGGTGTTGGGAAAACTGGGCCGCGACATGTAAAAAATGAATTTGGACCTGTGTCTAACACCATGCACAAAAAATCAGATCAAAATGGATTAAAGATCTCAATATCAGACTTGAATCCATAAAGTACATTGAAGAAAATATAGGAAAAACCCTCCACGACATTGAAGCCACAGGCCTCTTCAAAAGGTGAAACATCACTAACAAAGCAACTGGAAGATTAGATAAACATATGGGACTACAGGAAACTAAAAAGCTTCTGCACCTCAAAAAGAAACAGTGACTAAGATACAAAGGCAGTCCACAGAATGGGAAAGAACATTCACCCAATACCCATCTGGTAAGGGGTTAATATCCAGGATATATTAGGCACTGGTAGAACTTTACAAGAAGAAAACAAACAACCCCATCAAAAAAATGGGGAGAAGAAATGAACAGAAACTTCAGCAAGGAAGAAATTCGAATGGCCAAAAAAACATATGAAAAAATGCTCATCATCACTAATCATCAGAGAGATGCAAATCAAAACAACAATGAGATATCACTTTACACCACAGAGACTGGCACATATTCAAAAGAGCAAGAACAACAAGTGCTGGCGTGGATGTGGGGAAAAAGGGGACACTCATCCATTGTTGGTGGGAATGCCGGCTGGTACAGCCTTTCTGGAAAAACAATATGGACATTCCTCCAAAGACTAGAAATTGAACTCCCATTTGACCCAGCCAAACCACTCCTGGGAATCTACTCTGGGAAGCCAAAAATACGCAGCGGAAACACCATCCCTACTTTTATGTTCATAGCAGAATTAGTCACAATAGCCAGAATCTGGAAGCAACCAGAGTGCCCGAGAATCGATGGCTGGATAAAGAAGCTTTGGTACATCTACACAATGGAATACTATGCGGCTGTTAGGAAAAATGAAGTTATAAAATTTGCCTATAAATGGATGGACATGGAGAAGATTATGTTGAGTGAAATTAGCCAGAAGGAGAGAGACAGATACAGAATGACTGCATTTATTTGCATGACATAAATATATATGTCCATATTATGATACCAATACCCAAGGTCAAGTGAAACATGTATCAGGAGGTCTTGTCAAAGGTGGAAATTATCACAAACGTGTGGGAGTCAGAGGCTATGTAAGACAGAAAATGGAACAGTGTGCTAACAATTGTCGAGGGTACTGATACCAACCTAGAACTGAGCATTAAATAGACGCAAAAAGATACACATGACAACCCTTTAATGTATGTTCAGTAATCCATAGTCTGGAAGGGAAGGAAAAGAGAAAGAGAGAGAAAGGAAAAGAAATAAAGGACCTGCCATGGAGGAGGACTGCGGGAAGGAGGGAGGGAACCGGGGATGTTGGTGGTGGGCGATGGGCACTGGTGGCGGGATGGGTGCTGGAACACTGTATGACCAAAACCCAAATATGAACTTTTTTAATTGTATATCTTTGTAATTGTAAAAAATAATAATAAAAAAGCTTAAAAAAAAAAGCAAAAAGATTATTTGACTTTAAAAAAAATAAAGAGATAGATAATCATTAATGGGGTATCAGAGATTCAATGCAATAGAGTAAAGATCCAAGCTATTGTTTTGTCTATAATAGAACTTGCTTCTAGTATAGACAGAGCCTGCTCTGAATTTTTCCAGAGGATTCAGCTCTAGTTAGGATGTTGAACATCTTGACGAAACATTTCGGACTAAGAATGTGGACCCCAGAAGGATCTTCATGTGCCATTGTTGGTCTTTCCTGCCTGCCCCATCAAAAAAAGAAATATTTTCCCAGGCCTGTGTTTTGATTCAACACTCAATTATTTTCTTCAGCCTCACCCACATGCTAGTACATGTCCAATAAAGTGTTGATTTTTTTTCTCTTCAGCTGTAAACACAGTACAAATCCAACTCCCACACAAACAGTATCTGCTGCAAAATCATGTAGCACCCACATATTTGTTTAATGAAACAAGTACCAAATGGAAAAGTTACAATCTCATTTAAAGTTTAAATGCCTGGGGGACAATTCAGATAATATTTAGAGGTGGATAATTGTGGGAAACAGAAGAAATGAAAGATAAATGTTGGCAGTGGCTAAAAAAGAAAAGGTAAAGGCTGTATGGAGATCTGTGAACAACACTAATAAAGCCATAATATGAAAGACCAAGTATTTCATGAGCATTTGATGTCTAGGTTTATATTTTTTTGTCAAGTGCCAGGAGCCTTCTTATTTCTACAGAGACAACCTTATAAAAAGGGGAAAAGGAGTATTTATTGTTTCAAAAACATCAGCAATAGATTTCCTTGCATTTCAAATTTAACACAAAGTCTGTTTTCTTTTTTTTAACCTAGTATATCTATATGTGGCTGACATTCATGTGTTTCTCCCAGAAAAAAAGCTAAATATCCTCTCTGGTTCTGATTCTCAATAGTCAAGAAGAACATCATGGAAAAACCAGTTGTGTGGGGGAGTCAGAAATTAGGGGACCCAGAGAGAAGCAATAAAGGGCAAAATTTTGTTGGGCATAGATTATTAGAGACCGCAGATAGTAGGGACTTGTCTCAGGATCATTAGAGACCACAGATGGTAGGAACTGGTCTCAGGAACACAGGCATGGTGCTGCAACTATGAGTGAGCGTTTCTCTTGTGGCCCCAATCTTCTCCCCTAGCCCCAGATAATACCATGGTATAAAGAAGGCTAATGAGTCTGATTATTGTACAGCCCCATTACTTTCCCTGTTTCATGTCATAGACTTCCCTTACTCTCTTCACTACCTCACTATCACCGACTCTTTATTAATATCTTTATATCCCTACAGTTTAATTAAAAAGCATAGCAGTTCAGAGTATCTGTCTTCCCAGTTCTCCAACCCCCACCATCATCACTTATTTATTTGTTTATTTATTTATTTTTGTGATCATCACTTGCAGCTCTATTCAAGTTTTGGACAGTTTCTCCCTTTAGGAACCTTGGGGAAGAGCAGTCAGACTCTCAGTATGGAAACTGGAACTGTGGAATGTTCATCGTCACAGGCCGCCTTGCAGGGAGCTGCAGTCATAGGTCAAATAGGTCCATCAGATTCGCTCTTTGACTGAAAGAGGCATGGATGATGGAGAATCGTTCTAGGACCAGGTGGCACACCTCTAGCAAAAGTCTATCATGCCAGCAGAAAGGAGAAGGACCCAGGGGTGCATTAGACTTGGCAGCAGCAGAACAAGTTGGAAAGAGCTGGAAGGGTGTCATCCAGTCTGAGACACAATTTTAGCCAACATGAAACATAGTTGCTTAACAGAAACATTTAGATCAGAAGAAAACATAATTAGAGCAAGAAAAAGACTTGATCAAATCAATCACTTATTTTAAAAAAATAACAATTAACAGTTTCCTATGCTACAGAACAATATACAAAGTCTTTGCTGGTCTTGCAAATCTTTCCAGGATTTCAAGTCACACTTTACAAATTGAAATGCAGTGGCTTGATCTATACAACTTAGGCTCAGCCACCACAGACTTCCCTTTGTGCTGCAAACAAGGCTATACAACAAATATATCTTAAGACCATTCTCAAGGGGGAAAAGTTGTCTAACCTTTTTATTATTATTATTATTATTTATTATTTTTTCCAAGGTCGAATTCTTTGATTCCTCCTGATCCCTTAGTTCTTAACATGAACCTATGGAGAGCACTTAACCACAAGGTATTGTTAGCTGCATGCTTGTCCTAGAACAGGTTCGTTTTTAAAAAAATGTCTTGATTTGGGGAGCCAGAGCAGTAGTACAGAGGGTTGTTTTCCTTCTACTCAGTCAACCCTGGTTCAATTGCCAGCATCCCACATGGCTCCCTAAGTATGATCAGCAGTGATCCCTGAGTGCAGAACTAGGAGCAACCCCTGACCATTGCCAGGCTGGATCAGCCAAACCCTCCCCCTACCCCAAATTGTCTTGATTCTTAACATCTACCACATTTCCAACCAGTTACTAGGTGCACAATACATCTAGAAGCACACAGTCAATAAACCACTTTGGGGGAAAAGCGAACAACAAAAACAAAACAATTAAGTACTATGCCTTCATCCAGGAAATATATTTTGGGTCTCTAAGGGTTCATAGAGCAAAAAGCAGACAAATACAGTTTGGCACAGAGTTTGCAGGTAGGACATCCACATAAATTTAGGTACTTAATTAGAAGTACAATAAGTAAACAACTCCTGACACTCCCAAAACCATTTTCCTTCAACAAATACATGTAAATGATCAACATTCCTTAGGCCGAGAAGAATTTGGTAAGGCAGATTAAATCAAAGTCAAGATAAGCCAATTTGATTCATTCTTTTACGTTAGTTTGTAAGCATAAAATTTTTTGTGGAGGAGGTCTAAAGATATTTTGCAATACAGGCAACAACAACAAAATAAGTAGGGCAGTTGATGAAAAGAATGTCCATTCATGGGTTAAGTAACTGTTCAGTGTAAGAACTCATCTAATGCATTCACAGTCCTTCAGTTTTCTACTCACTCAGCCCCTAAAATTCTTATTTCCTTTTTCACCCAGATCAAAATCTTTATCACTGTATCACTGTCTTCCCGTTCATCATCGATTTGCTCGAGCGGGCACCAGTAACATCTCCATATGTCCTGTTTCATGCTAGTAGAGCTCAAGGACATCTGCTTGCTCCAGAACATAAAGAACCCCAAACCATTCCATCAGGCCATGGGAATGAGGTATATAATTGTTACTGGTATTTGGCATATCCAATACAACATGGGTAGCTTGCCAGGCTCTGCCAATCTTTATCATTAAAATTATTTTTTTAGAAAATACTAATAAGTCCACTCAACTTTTCAGACAGCATGCTCTATCCCAAAAATCCTCTCTCCTGTGATTGCAAATATTTATTCTCCCCTGTTTATTGACATCAATATTAAAACTTTCTTCAGTATCTGCCATATTTTTAAGAAATTCTCTTTTGTGGGCCAGATGTAGTCCAGGGGTTAACTTCTCTGACATACGCCTTGCATGATCTAGCCTTTGCCTGGCTCATCCTCCACTCTTCTAAACTCTCAGGTTCAGTTCAACTTTCCATTCCTCAAATTCACCTCGATCTACACCCCCCCATACTTGCATTTTTCTTTTTTAGTGGGGTGGGCGGTGAGCCACAACTTACCATTCTCAAGCCATTCTTGTTCTATGAGTAAGAATCAACTGTGATCATGCTTGAAGGGAGACTAGACGTGGTGCCAGGAATTGAACCAGTGTCAACTGCATAGAAGGCAAGTACCTTACCTCCTGTTCTATCTCTCTGGCTCCTCAATTTATATTTCCATGTACCTGGAGCAATCTTCTCTTCAACTCAATCTTTGACTCACTCTTACTCTTCCTGACTTCCCAAACTAACATCAATTATAATCTTCAATCAAACATTCTGAATTAGATTTTATTCACCAAGGTTACTGTAATAATTCGAAACAATGTAAGTTTTCATTCATTTATTAGTATCTATTTTCCAAGTGGATCATAAATTCTATAAGAATAGGAGCTGTGACCCAGGTTGTTGGGGTCTACATTGCCAGTATGTAAACTGTCTGACTCACTGATGAATATTTGCTTGTTTTGTGTGTTGTTTTTCATCTTTATTTATATTGCAGTTTAGGTAACATGGTTAATTTTTTTTTAGCTTTTATGGCTTTTATGTACCAAATGACTGCACCTTAAAATTCTGTTGAATGAATGGAAATTAGCATTGTTATAAAGCTCCATTTTCATGTCCCCATCTGGTTTGAAATCAGTAGAAAATAGCTGCTTTCCAGATCAGGATTGGGGCAAAAAAACTGTTCACCTTCAAGACACAAAAGGACAATACCCAAAGCAAGGAATGTAGACAGGCTGATAGGGAATAAAATTTCAGATTAAATCTCTGTGTAGCTGGTGTAGAAAGAAGAGGTCAGTATATAAAAGATTAAGAGCTAAACATGTTATAGAGAGTTGCAATTATCTGTTTTAACTTCTGTGCCACATTCCTCTTCTATTATTGTTCATAAATTCAAAGGATATTATAATACTACAGATGAAAATTATTAAATGCATTTACCAAAGCAGGGGTCTTATTACCCCAGCTCACTGGGTCCTCCATCCAGGGGTGCAAATAATGACATTTTACATTTGACTGTGTGACTTGTCTTGTTATAGATGTAGAACAATGAAGATGAAATAGATGCCTAAGGATGAAAAAGGAAATCCAGAGCTATGAATTATATTTTTTGCACCCTTAAGTAAAATGAAATAACAAAAAAAGCTCACACCTAGTAACTAAAGTATTATAGTAAGAAAAAAATAGGAAGCCTGAATGGCCATGTAAATTGCACGTACCTACAATCAGAAGAGCCCCCTTGGCCCTCCCTTGTTGCATCCAGTAGAATAAAAGTCAGATCCATCAAATCAGAAAAATGTTTCCTACTTTCTTTTTTCATCTAGAATTAGCCTATTCTGAAACTAAAAGACTGCATTAAAGTTTTGTTCTTTTATATCAGTGGGGTAATTTCTAAGCACAATATTGTTCTGTTCTACAGCATACTCAAATCAAATTAAGAATGAAGCTTGCCACAAGTGGGGACATGGTGGGTGGGGAAGGACAGTTGGAATCGTTTTCTTTGACATAGATATATATGGCATAATATGTCTATATATTTCTGTATGTAGAAATCACATAATATAGGGGCCACTATGACAATGATAGTTGGAAATGATCACTGTACAGAAACTAAGTGCTGAAAGTAGGTAAAGGGATATACATGCTAACATTTCATCACCTCTACTGAAACCATAATGCCCAGAAGGAGAGAGACAGAGACAGAGACAGAGACAGAGAGAGACTGCCATAGAGGCAAGCTGGGTGTAGGAAACTGGGGACATGTTGGTGGGAAACGTACCCTACTTGTTGGATGACAGACCTAGCTAGCTTGGGAGCATAATCTATTTACATGTTCTTAAGCTAGGGTTCATACTAATGATATCTCTCTTCTATGTAAACACTGATGGAGGGTGTGGCATTTACAGAAGTTACCTTGACTCTGAATGAGTAACTTCTGAATTATCATTATATTTCTACTATGACTTCTATGTTATCTAAATTTGGCACAACTCCTCTTTATACTCCTTGGTTCCAGCGTGGGACAGTTAGAATTTACCAGGAGACTACCAAGCTCGCTACGTTTAAGATTATTGATGACTACAGTTTAAGATTATATGAAGTATCATATTAGTTTGCCCTCAAGCAGGCATGTGAGTCTTTCAGCATACAGAGAACAAGATACTCAGAATCCCCCGGTGCAGAAATAAATAAGAAGGACCTTGTGGGTACCATCTAGATTACAAGAAGCCCATGCAATTAAGATGTATTATTTTATGCCAGGCCCCCTCCAGAGTTTTACATAAGAGATAATCTCAGAAGGGATTAGTCCTTGGTGTAATGCTTTTGTTTATACCTAGAATAGGGTATGGCACCACCCTTCTACACTCTTCTACTATCTAGAAGCTGTTTAGGATTCTTTGCTGACAAGACCTTCCCTAGAAGTTAGGATTACTTTGGTGTATTTAAGGGGTCTGCCTTGAGGTACTCTCCCCATTTTTGGTATGGCTCTCTCTCAGGTGAGATCATCTCTTTGGTAGGACTCCTTTCTGGTAGGACCCTTTTTGGTAGGACTCTCTCACTCTGGTGGGATCCTCTTTGGTAGGAGACTTGGGCCCTTGTGTATGGTCTAAGTTCTGACCAGAGCTAAGGGCTTCCATTATACTGGATTGTGGTGGTAGAACTTTTCTACTATTAAAAGCCTTTTGAAACTGCACTGGTCTCGTTAGTTTTCATCCATTCCCCGGCGGTCTCAGAGGTAGAAGAGAACTTCTGTCTTGGTACTGTTGGGAACCCCAGCGGCTCCCCACTCCTATCACTACTGAAGAGATAGGTGATCAAATATTGTATGACTGAAACCCAATCATGAACAATTCTATCATGTAACTGTGTATCTCATGGCAACCAAAAAAAGACAGAATTGTAATTTTTATAATATAATAATTATAATGCAAGAATTGTATAATGTAAACACATTGCCTTACTATAATAATTTTTTAAGAATCATCAAAAAAAAAAACCAAAGAAGTTGGTAACCAACAATAGTATAGTGGCAGAGCACTTGTCTTGGAGCAAACCCAGGTTTAGTCTCTGGCACCAAATATAGTCCCTACAAATTCTATGGGGAGTGATCCCTGAGCCAGGAGTAAGTCCTCACCATCATGGAGTGTGGCCCAAAATAATTTTTAAAAAGAAGTGAAGTGACTACTGATTCTTTCATTACATTAGTGACTAAATCTAAATTTATATTACAGCGTATAAAATTTATCTAAAACTTAAAACACTATTTTATGTGCTAAATGGGCAGCCAAGTGCAATTACTCCATCACTTTGTTTCATAAGATTTGACATTTTTTAGATAGGTAATGAAACCAAATAATCAACTTGTTCCACATGAATTTTGATAATGAGGATTGTTAAGAGAAAAAAAAAGTTCCAACCATAGTTGTTCTTAAATCTTTCAAGCTCTTTAATGATTTAAGAGTTTTTTATGCATCCAGCCATTTCTGACGGCTAAAAAACATTCATACAGTAGAAGGTACATTAGATTAAAGACATTTTTCACAAATCCCAAATAATACCGTGAAAGGTAGTCTCTTAAATACAGCACCAGTAGGTACTTCACTGGCATTTATCATTTTCTCCAAAGTGTAGATTATTTAAAACTGCAATTAATTAAAGACTTCGCTAAATGGAAACTTATACCAAAGAACAAACTGTTCCTGAGAAAAGTCCTTAGAACCAGGGAACTTAGAATTATAGTTGAGTTTTATTAAAACCAGTGAACATTCATAGCATTTACAGCTCTTTTAATTCAAAGGTAGAGAGAGATGTGGCGGGCCCGTAGTAGGTTCTTGAATATCTTTGCACTCCATATGAAAAAAAAAAAGTCTGTTAACATTGAACCAAACAATGTGATTCAACTGCTGACCTATTATATGCATCATTGCACTTCATTTAAAATTTATTTTGTGGAGGGGACACCCAGAAGTCACTGCAGAGGAACAAGGACCCCACCAAATATTCTCAGTCAGTGCAACTTGCTGCTCAGTGCAAAGGGCTGCGGATGCAATGATGCAATGGTGCCTAGCTGCCAGACACGTTTATGGAGCTTCAGGCCTTGAAGGTCAGGCCCTCTACTGCTCAGAGGCCTCAGGGGTTACACCTGGTAATGCTCCGGGATCAGAGTGTGTTGGCAATCTAACTGCTGTGCTACCTCCTAGTCATTATATTTAAGTGACAATTTCCAATAACCTATCAATGTGGACTTAACTGGAGTGTGAGAAACAAGAAACAAGAGCAATTTTCAGAGACCGGAAGAAGCAGACTGTTTGCTCACTGCACTTTGTGCTTACTGAGTCAAGGCATCTCTATGAAAGATTTTACTGTGCATATTTTAATATGTAATAAATTGATATGCGACTGGAGAGAAACCATACATTTTGACAATTGTACCCAGTAAACCATGGTATTACACTTCGATTTCTAGACATATTCCCTTTGCACCCGCCTCATTCCCCAAGTCAGGTCACGAAAACTCTCTCTGAAAAACATACTTTTATTCACAGATTACTGCATGAAGAGAAGAACTTTTTTTGGATCCACATAAATAATAAAGAGTGAAAGCAAATTGGAAATATACACATATTGGCCATAGAAATAAAGTAAGCATTAGGGAAATGAATATCTTTGTTGAAGCAGGCAATTCTTGGGCTCAAATGATTATCCCTACACTTTGACAGACATGAACCAGCCATCCAAGTACATATTGGTGAAGAATCTCTTTCCAAAGGTTTTAGGGAAATGAAACCCACTCTGTTTCACTGGTGACATCATTCAACTTGTTATCTTTGGAGGTTCAAACAAGGCAACCAAAAACAGCTTGCATGAAAGCACAGCGTATTCTATATATAGCATGTATTATAATATACAGAATATTCTGCAAAAATCACAACAGTATACCAGGTGACTTCCAAGTGAATTAGGAGAAACTGATTTCCAGCCATTCTCTCCTTATGTCTCATTGTATTTCTGGAATGGTCAGTGCCATAAAAACTTTAAACCCCGAAAATTGCTCCATCCTTACCAGCCACAGGAGCCTGTCAGAATACAAACTGGCCTTTCTAGTCAATATGAGGAAATCACAGTCTAGAGACAATGTGTTACTTACCTAAGACCTCTCTTGCCAATGGGGGGCTCAAAATGATTATTTGACCCTGACCTTGCATTTTTCCTTATCCATTCTATGATTGTTCTATGATCCCTCAACCACAGCAGAGAGCTGAGAGAAAGAGCTGGCTCGTGCACCCATATGTTTTGCGAGCTTATTTAAATTTCTGTTAATATTATGAGTTCAGAAACAGAATAGCCAAGGAAGAAAAGATTGCAGTTTGCAATAAGATACAATTTTATAGAAGTCACTTGCCTTGTAAGACGGTCCAGCAACCAGCTCTCTGTTTCTCCATGTTTCCCAACCATTTTGGCAGAGTGTCATCTCTCCAGCCTCTAGAGTTACATATGGTGTAAGATCTCACTGTGTAAACTGACAGCAGAACTACTCCAAGTTCTCCTCCAGAGAAAGGGACTGGTAGGATCCCCTGTGTCAGAAAAACAGAAAGGATTTGTATTGCAAATAGGAGAATTTCCATAAAGGGGAAGGGAAGCTCCAAGGATCTTAAGAAAGGGTTCCATATATTTTTTGGTTAAAGACCCCCTTTGCTCTCAGACAAAATCTGTAATTCCCTCTCATAGTAATTTTAAGCTTAAAACAAAACACTTAAAATACATTAATATTATATTGTATTAAATACTAATATTAATTTCTTGATTAGTGACATAAATTCACTCTTCATTTATGTATGTATGAAAGCAAAATACTTGTAAACATAGGAAATAGCAAGGTCTAATAATAATCTTGAAGTATTGTTAAATTAAAATAATATACTATGATATAGGAAATAATTATAATGTGGCACAAAAAATATTCAGGCTTTCTATTACTGACTGTTACTTTAAGTTCTGTTATAATTATATGATTTATTTATAATTAAATAAAACTCTAAATTATGAAATTAAAGGTGTACTGTCTTAAATCTGAGTCCACAGAATTTCTGGCTCACAAGCACAGAAATTCCGGAATGCTACCCATGGAATGCAAGTGAAGAACCTGTCTTCTAAAGAACAATTATGACTTTTTCCACAAACATATGTGCTGCTAATGGGTACCCACCATATATACTCCAACATACTTAGACTAACATTTCTTTTATGTTATTTCCTTTAAGTTGAAGATTATTAAAGAATGAGTAGGAATTAGATGACTCTGCCATCACTTTCACTAAACCAATAGCTAATATATTCTCATTAGCTCAATTAACTCAGAAACTTTATTTCTCAGAGTGAGATCATAGCATCAGCAGATATAGATTATTCACATGGATTCTAGCAGGTTTTATGAATAGGTCTGTCTCTATAGTTGTGGAGGTAACTTAGCATCATCATCACTGAGAATATGTTGGCGAGGGTTCTGGTTAGGGGGTCTCATTCATCATAAGGAAAAACAGCAAAACCCACCACATAGCAGTTTGGGAACAGCTGCTTGCCTGCCTCCATTTTATGGAATCAGACAAACTCACTGGTGACTTGTAACTTGTCTTCCCGTTGTTCATCAATTTCTCAAGTGGGTGTCAGTAATGTTTCCATTCATTGGGAATGAGGTTCATTATTGTTACTGTTTTTGGCATACCAAATACACCATGGGTAGCTTGCCAGGCTCTTCCATAGCTCTGGGTTCATCCCAGGAGGCCCAGTCTTTTTCTATGTCAGACCATCAACCATCCAAGGCCCATGGGTCAGAGCCCAGGGTGTAGCCCTGTCTGCCACTTGCCAATGCAGCTGGTCACCACAGTCACACCTGCAACACCTTGACAGGGGAAGGGACATTTCTGTGTGTTGTGAGTCTGTCTGAAACTATAAACTAAACTCAGACAAACTCACAACACACAGAAATTCAATTTAGTTCATAAAATCCACATTGCCTTCTCTTGTGTTTGCTAATAATCCTTATTTTACAATAATCCTTTTTGTAAAAAAAACTGGATCACCATGAGATACAGTTACAAAACTGTTCATAATCTGCTTCCAGTCATAAAATGTTCAACACCCATCCCTCCACCAGTGCACATTTACCACCACCAATGTCCCCCATCTCCCTCCCTTCACCCCCTCTAGCCTGCCTCTTCTCTCTCTCCCTCTCTCTCTCTCTCCTTTTGGGCATTACGGTTTGCAGCAGAGATACTGAGAGGTCCTCATATTTGGTCCTTTACCCACGTTCAGAATACAGATCCCATTCAGCATGATCTCTTCCAACCATCATTGTCATTGTGGTCTCTTCTCTGTCCCAGTTACCTCTCCCCAGCATTTGAGGCAATCTTTCAATTATGGACCAATCCTCCTGACCCTTGTTTTTACTGTTCTTAGTTATTAGTCTCATATTATGGGTTTTTTTTACAATTCCACAAATGAGAGCAATAATTCTGTGTTTGCCCCTCTCCTTTTGACTCATTTACCCAGCATGATACTCTCCATGTCCATCCATTTATTAGCAAATTTCATGACTTCATTTTTCATAAGAGCTGCATAGTATTCCACTGTGTAGATGTTTGCTAATAATTCTATTCTGTCTCCTTACTCTGTATGTTTCAGTAAAGTAGATAATAAATGCATTCTGAAATAAGTACTCTAAACCTATTATCATTTATACAACTAAATATTTAGTCATGTGTAAAGCAGTTGCTTGAAAAAGCACTGCACACAGTGTAGAACACATTATAGGAATTTTTTTGGAAATAACTGTCCATCGACCGAAATGAAATTAGAATGAAAAGTGGTAACCAAATACAGCAACTTCTTTGCTGACTAATTTTTGTTTTGATGAATGTTCTATTCCTGAGAAACATCAATTCACTGGATATGTTAAAAGAAATGCTGTGTGGTGACTTGGGATGAATCTCAGTGGTAGAACACATGCAATGTGTAGTGGGGGGAGTGCATATTCTCTGCAGATTAAAGCACTACCTTCTAGCCCAACACTCCCAGGTATTTTCCCTTCACTTACCCCCCCCCCACACACACACCATCAAATGAAAATGAAATAAATTGTTATAGTGGGATTGATTGGGAAACAGTTACCAAAACTGAATGAAGTTTTCTTTAGGGAAGCCATGTGAGCCATAATGTTATTTAAATGGAGTTTGTGCAATTGTCCTTGGGAACAACAGTTATCAGTAAATAATTGGCTCATTCATTAAACAAACAGGTAGTGAGGGCTTAGTAGGTATGAAAGAAGAAAGTGCAGAATTTATACTGAATACTCAAAGCCTAGGAAGTTAATAAGAATTTACCAAGGCTCTGGGAAGAGCCCATGAGCTGAGCACAGAAGGCTTTGCTTCCATCCCTAACACCACATATTCCCTCTCACACCAAGCTGGAAGCTGCTCAGGAGTTTACCTGGATTTGGCAGGTCCCAAAATCCAAAATCAATCATTCAATAAAATCTACTTGATTTCCTCTATTTTACCCTTTACTGCTGCCAAATGTAGGCTTTAATTATTGAAACTCCCTATATTTTGTTTTTTTTCCAAGTTACATTATTTGTGTAACATGGTTTTATTCTCCCCAAACTTACAGCTGCCATGTGAATCTTAATAAAAACAGAGCACTATGTAATAATAACTAAATAATAACTTTAATGCTCAACAATAGGGAAATGACTGAAAATGTTTTATAAAGGGGCTGAGGGGTAAGATAGGAGGTAGGGCACTTACCTTGCATGTGGCCTACCAGCAATTGATCCTGGGTATCCCTGGCATCCCATATAGTATGGGAGAGATGCTACTGGCTTTCCCTGTGCTCAGCTGATCATGAGATACTCGGGAGGGAAGGCGGGTTCTAGCCCTGGCCCACCATCCCAATAGAGCCTCGCAAGAAGACAGAGGAATCCCCACACCATGGGGACAGTCATTTTCAACATCTGGAGTCACAGCTCGTCAGAGCTCCACCCAAGAAAAAAGCCAATCTCTTCCTGTTGTTGTTCATCAGTAAATGCATGAGATGAGAGCCTACTTCTGAGAGTATACCACCTGCATGACAGAGTCTGTAAAGCTACCCATGTCATATTTAATATGCCAAAAATCAGTAATAATTATAAACCTCATTCCCATGATCTGAATGAATGGTTTGAGGCTCTTTGTGCTCCTGGAGTGAGCAGATGCCCTTGGGCTACACTAGCATGCAACAGTATATATATAGATGTTACTGGTGCCCACTCAAGCAAATCAATGAACAACAGGAAAACAGGAAAACAGGAAATTGATCCCATATGGTCCCCTGTACATCGCCAGGAGAAAATCCAGAGTGCAGTATTTCCACAAACTATTGCATAACCAGAAAAGGCTATGATTTTGACAGGATTTTAATAACATGGAACATTGGATTTGTTATACAGTGCAAAAGCTGAAGAAATGTATATATACCACATTATTTTAGCCTTAAATGCACACACTACAAAAAATAATAGAATAAAAACAAAATGAATATAAACCAAAATCATGACTGGGTAGAAATTTTGAAACATCAACATCTATAAAGAAAACTTATGAATGCATAAGTTAGACACTTTTAAAAATATACTGTTTTCTTTTAATAGTGATTTTCAAAACTACAAATATTATTGTGCAAAACACAATTTTGGCTTAGTCTCTCTGTGCCTTATTATGTCTTAGAAAACTGAGGCCAATTCTCTTTGACTAGACATGCCTTCAAAGGTCTCTACAAGCTGAGGCCCTTCCTTTTGCAACAATTTCTCCTACTTCTCATATACAGATGATATCTCTTACTCTGCTATGTCACCCCCAAGCTCTACAGACTCTGAACCTTTGCTCAGGCTGTTGATTCTTCCTAAAGCCGGATTAGAGAAAGGACCAGATGGCAAGGACTCCAGCAGTATTCAAGAATTTATTGCAATGGAGAAAATTGTGATTTCTGGGATTTCATACTGAAATGGCCCTGAAAGTGTTAGGAAAGAATAATTTAATAAAGTCACTTGGGGATGGGGAGGATTAGCACGTGTAAATGAATAACTACAGGTGGCCATGTGGCTGGCTTTCCAGGGCAAGTGGCTCCAGGTATCTGCCGGGTTTTTATACTGCTAAATTGAGACCAAGTTGAATGGCTAGGAATAGTAGAGAAGAGGCTGGTGTGAGTCTGTTGGTTTTTTTTTTTTAACTTTTAAGGTCATACCCAGAGATGCTCAGGAGTTACTTCCTAGCTCTGCACTCAGGAATTACTCTTGATGGTGCTCAGGGGAACCATATGAGATGCCGGGATCAAACCCAGGTCAGCCACATGCAAGGCAAACACCCTACTCTAGCCCTGCTTATGTGTCTTATTCTCTCCCTAAATAAGTGTTAAATGGAACCACCAATCACAATGCAGTCAGTGGGTTCATACTTGGCACATGCCTCCTGTGAGAGCCTAACATCTCTCTGTTGGTTTCCTCCTTCCAAAGCTCCCATCCACCTCCCCTGAACTTCATCCTCCTAGGAATTCCTCTTCATTTTGGTTGATCTGGCATTTCTCATTTCTCATTTCCTGTGGTTTTGTGATGAGATCATATGAGGTTTCATATGAGAATGGGCCTTATGTCCATCTTTATTTTAAAAATGTATGTATGGGCCAAGCTATAGGACAGCAGGTAGGACATTTGCCTTGCATGTGACTGACCAGCATTTGATTCCTGGCATCCCATATGGTTCACCAGGAGAAACTCCAGAGTGCAGAGAAACATCCCATATGTATACTGCCAGGAGAAACTCCAAAGTGCAGAGACAGTAGCAACCTCTAAGTAATGCCAGGTGTGGTCCCCTAAAGAAAAACAAAAATGAAAATTTATGTATTTATTGTTTAATGGTGCCTAACATGCATCTCAAGTTATGTTCAAGAAATAAATGTGTATGGCGATACAGCTTGAAAGGATGGAAGTCTTGAATACAAAGACCTGCTGTTTCACCTCCAGTACCAAAGGGTATAGTTACCGACCCCCCCCCACCACAACCATCACTAACCCCAGCAGCCAAATAAATAAATGGTCAAATTACTTGAAAACAAGTAAATGATCTGAATGCTAAACCAAAAGGCAGAGATTAGCAATAAGGTTCTACAGGCCTATTAGCAATTTTACTTGAGCCAGTTGAACACCAGGCAGATTTAAAAGGAGGAGAGACTTGAACAAAGTTCTGTGTTGGTGTACAGCAATAGCAGAGAAGGAAACATCCCCAACACCCAATGCCTTTGCAGAACATATTCCAGCTTTACTGCCTGGTAGCCAGCTGTTCAAAGTCCTGCACCTTTCCATATAAAAAGGCATTGAAATATGAATGATTTGGAGCTCCACTGGAATCCCCTCAGTAATTTCACCTAGCAAAGCAGCTTTCCAACCTGACGTCACTGACTTCTTTAGGTGGAGGTGGGAGTTGAACAAGCGCTCAGAAAAGCACTCTATAAATAGAACACTGCCTCACACATTCTAGGAACAATAACCATCCCTGAACTGTTTAGCCATAGCCTGCTATATTTCATCCTCCCTCACATTTCCCAACTCATTTGCAAGAGTCAGGCCTCTGCCATGAATCACTGTGCATTGCTCACTCAATCCATTGCTGAATTAACCTCCCGACTCAGCATAAAATTACGAGTCCCAAAGTAAGTCATCCCTCACACAGGTAAATTAGACCATTTCCCTTTCAATCTTCTGGGGGCAAGTCTCTGGGAAGTATTTCTCAAAGCCCTGCCAACTCCTTTCACTGTCTTTCTGCAAGAGCTCGAGTGTTCTTTCTAGCCATGCTGCCAAGACCCAATTCTGTCACTCCCTACAGCTTGTTCAGAAGGAACTGCATTAGTATGGGCTCTGGCTGCCCATTATACTGAGTATTTTTCTTAAGGTCTTGGTCCGATCTTTCCTTCTCTGCTCCACCCAGAACTTTGCAAGCCATGTCTGCTTATGAGACGAAAGCGGCTTATTTTTTAAGTCATTCACTTTCAAACTAGGATGACACCCATGAAAGATTCTACTTCATAAGCAATTGGCAAAACAAGAAAAATAAAGAAATATAACCTAAAGAAGATGCCACTTATCTTTTGTATTATAAACTATATATATATATATATTAGCTAGAATTTACATATCTTAAATTGTTCACTTCATTTCTAATTGGCCATCTTGACTTTCCCGAGCACGTGAAAAATATCCAAATGGACCCTGTAAGAATGACTGAATAGATGTCAGTATTACTAGTTTTGCTGAAGTGAACACTGTGAATTTTGTAGACAAAAATCTTCTTTCACTGAGTCCTTAAATCAATCTTTTGTAAAACTAATTAGGTACTGAGATTTATACAGGTAATAAAGAAATTTGTTGTCCCAATCTACAGGGATTCTAAAAGAAAAAACTGCTATTTTGGTGTCTTTACTACAACCAGCGGCAGAAGGACCAGAAGGTGCTCTGAGCTGCTCCTCCCAGAGAGTGAGACTTGTATGTCCTCACTAATATCCTAGACACTGCAAGAACAAGAAAGAGGTTGCCTCATTTCATCTTGTTTTGGACAATTCCCTTTTTAAAAAATGTTTAGTTAAAATGGTTAATTTTTTTCAAATGTCTAGTATTTAGAACCTACAATCTTGTTCTTTTCTTTTTTAAAGAAACTACATATTACTATAAAGTCAAAGTCCCTTTTTATTTATCAGCCTATCTTCCTCCTTGGAACAATTTAGTGTCACAAATTAAAGGTTTTTCTTAAGCCTCTAGGTATTTGGTTTAAGTAATGTGAATTTGCTAATCTTTAACAATATTGCAACCCTAAGAATGTAATCTTATGGTTCAACCAAACACACACACACACACACATACACACACACACAAATGAGGAGTTTTAAGACATATATAAATTGTATTAAACTATACGTATTTCTCTAATTTGCTCAAATTTCAGATTTTAAAGGCATATATGTAGTGTATGTGTGTGTTTGTATATACTACTAAACACACACATACACACATATATGCCTTTGAAATATACATATTTTAATATATATTAAATATTTATATACACACATTCAAGAATAAAGTCATGTGGGATCATATTATTTGATGATGAGATCTCGTATTGTTTAGTATCACAAAGATAACTAACAATGAACATATGTGTTCAGTCTATTGTCAAGCAGAAAATTACGAGAATCTCTGTAATATGGAACAAATAATTATGGGGCAGCTGGGAATATAAATCAATATTAGAACATATACTGTGTGGTGCACCTTAGACTTGATCCGCTGTACAAAACAAAATAAAAATAATTATGGAATTTCTTTGAAGAACATCATGGGTATCTTTATAGGGACTACATTGAATCTGTATAAAGCTCTAAGGAGTATTACCATTTTGATAATGTTAATCCTTCCAATCCATGAGCAGGGAATGTGTCTCCATTTCCTCAGGTCTTCTTTTATTTCCTGAAGTAACGTTTTGTAGTTTTCTTTGTAGAGATCCTTTACATTCTTTGTCAAACTGATTCCTAGGTATTTGATTTTCTGCAGCGCAATTGTGAATGGGATAGTTTCTTTAATGTCCTTTTTCTTCTCTTTCACTGGTTGCATATAGGAAGGCCATTGACTTTTGGGTATTGATTTTGTACCCTGCCACTCTACTATAGGAATGTATTATTTCTAGGAGCCTCTTGGTAGAGAGTTTCGGGCTAAATATTTTTTAAGTAAACAAGATTTTCCAACTTGCTTTACCAGTCAAATTTCCAGTAGCAAATGTAAAAATCTCATTTTACTCACTTTCACAAAACTTGACACTATCAGGTTTATTGATTTTTGTCCAAGTATAAGTAGTAAGAAATTAATCTACCTGGTATTTAAATCTATCATTTTTCTGATTACTAGTATTTTATAGCATTATGTCAGCCCTAATTTTCAGATAGTATTTTCTCTAACATAAATTAAAAACTGAAGCTTCTTCCCACTTATTTTCATGTTATCAAAAACTCAAATATTTGTCCTCAGGACCCCTTTAAATTATGGGACCTCACAAATTAAGGGAACTTCAGACAATTTTTTGCACATATAAGTTATATCTATTGGTCCTTACCATATTAGAAACGTAATGAAGATTTGTCTAAGTTTGGAGAACAATCACTTGATCACTTGACATCCCGTTAGACATCAATTTGTTCAAGAGGTGCCAGTAATGTTTTCATTTGTCCCCGTCATGTGCCAGTGTAGCCGAATGGCATCTGCTTGCTCCAGAAATACAAAGAGCTTCAAACTATTCATTCAGGGTCTTGACAAAGAAGTCTGATCATCTTGTAGGTGGGCAGCCACATGATTTTTTGAAGTCCTGTGGGATCCAGTAGTAATGGCTCTAGTCCAGGGGTCGTCTTCAAGTGCATTACATGTCCAGCCCATTTGATTTTTGACGCTTTGGCAAATGAGACAGCATCCCTGACTCTTGATGGTTGACAGAGGTCAGAACTCCAGATTCCTTCTCTCACTTGAGTGAGACGTGACATTCCAAGCATAGCTCTTTCGATTCCTCTTTGGGAGACCCCTGCTTTCATAGGGCCCAGGTCTCTGAGGCATATGTTAATGCAGGGAGAACTGTGGAATTGAAGAGATGTGCCTAGAGCCGGAGGTTCTTTGTCCTTTTAGTTATTTCTTCAATGCTCTTGAATGTGTTCAATGCCACTCTCTTCCTCCTGTGCTGTTCAGGTGCTAGGTCATTCATCATGTTGAGTTCTTAACCTAGGTAGACACAACTGCTGCAATCAGAGATGTTTGTTCCATTGAGAGTGAATGGAGCATCCGGAACTAGTTCATTTTTCATGAACATTGCTTTGTTGAGATTCAGCTGTAGACCTATTTTTCCACATTCATAGTAGAAGTTAACCAGCATTTGTGTCGCTTGGCTAATGTTTGGTGTTATTAGAACGATGTCATCAGTGAAGCAGAGGTAGTATAGTTGCCGACCATTCCTTCCCATTCTAATTGTTGCATGATGTCCTCAAGGGTGGTGCTGAAGAGTTTTGTTGAAATGGTATCACCCTGCTGAACACCTTTTTTGACATCAATGGTCACTTCCTTGTAGAATGGTGAGATCCTGTTGGTGAATCCATGATACAGCTCACGAAGGATCTTGATGTATTGAGTTTGAAGTCCTGCTTGACTAGGGCTTCGATGACTGCTTCAGTCTCTACAGAATCAAAGACTTTCTTTTAAGTCAATGAACATTAGACAGATGGGGCGATAGTTGCCGATGTCATGAATGTCTCCCTTCTTGAACAGTAGAACTGTCCTGCTGGTTTTCCATTGGGAGGGCACCTTGCATTCGGACAGGGAGACATTCATGACATCGGCAACTATCGCCCCATCTGCCTGTTGTCTGTCATCTACAAGCTGTTTACACAAGTCATCCTGAACAGGATTAGCAGAACACTAGATGAAGGACAACCATGCGAGCAAGCAGGTTTCTGGAAAGGATTCAGCACGATCGACCATATCCACACAGTAACCAAGCTCATTGAGGTTTGTAGGGAGTACAAGATGCCGCTCTGTCTCACGTTCATTGATTTACAGAAAGCCTTTGATTCTGTGGAGACTGAAGCAGTCATCGAAGCCCTAGTCAAACAGGGTGTTCAAACCCAATACATCAAGATCCTTCGTGAGCTGTATTACGAATTCACCACCAGGATCTCACCATTCTACAAAGAAGTGATCATTGATGTCAAAAGAGGGGGTTCGACAGGGTGATACCATCTCACCAAAACTCTTCAGTGCCACCCTCGAGAACATCATGAGACAATTAGAATGGGAAGGAATGGGAGTGAAGATAGATGGTCGGCAACTACACCACCTCCGCTTCGCTGATGACATCTTCTAATTACACCAAACATTAGCCAAGCGGCACAAATGCTGGCTGACTTTAACCGAGAATGTGGAAAGGTAGGTCTACAGCTGAATCTGAAGAAAACTATGTTCATGAGAAATGAACTAGTTCCTGAGGCCCCATTCACTCTCAATGGAACAAACATCTCTGAATGCAGCAGTTATGTGTACCTAGGTCGAGAAGTCAACATGATGAACGACCTAAAACCTGAGCTGCGCAGGAGGAAGAGAGAGCGGCATGGAATGCCTTCAAAGGCATTGAAGAAATAGCTAAAAGGACAAAGAACCTCCGGCTCTGGGCACATCTCTTCGACTCCACCGTTCTCCCTGCATTAACATACGCCTCAGAGACCTGGGCCCTACGAAAGCAGGGGATGAGAATGCTATTCGGGTCTCCCAGAGAGGCATCGAAAGAGCTATGCTTGAATATCACGTCTCACTCAAGTGAGTGAAGGAATCGGAGTTCGGACCTCCGTCGCTATTCCAGAATCAGGGACGCTGTCTCGTTTGCCAAGGCATCGAAAATCAGATGGGCTGGACATGTAATGTGATTTGGAGACAACCGCTGGACTAGAGCCATTACTACTGGATCCCACGGATGTCAAAAGATCACGTGGCCGCCCACCTACAAGATGGTCAGACTTCCTTGTTAAGACCCTGAAGGAACGGTTTGAGGCTCTTCATATTCCTGAATCAACCAGATGCCATTGGGCTACATTGGCACGTGATAGGGTCCAATGGAAATGTTACTGGCGCCCGCTCGAGCAAATCGATGAATAACGGGATTCAAGTGATCAAGTGATCAAGTGAACATTAGACAGAATGGCATCTTGAACTCCCTACAAACCTCAATGAGCTTGGTTATCATGTGGATATGGCCAATTGTACCAATTCTTTTCAAAACCCAGCTTGCCTGCATAGTTGTCTTTCATCTAATGATCTGCCAATCCTGTTCGGTATGACTCAAGTAAACAACTTGTAGATGACGGACAATAGACAGATCGGGCAATAGTTACCAATGTTGTGATATCTCCCTTTTGAACAGTAGAACTGTTCTGCTGGTTTTCCCATTGGGAGGGAACCTTGCATTCAGACAGGTAGTGTATGAAGAGCCAAGCCAGTGTTTTGATGAGTACTGATGGCAGATTCTTCAGGTTTTGGGTTTGACTTTTTCTCGACCTGGTGCTTTTTTTTCTTCTTCACCGACAAAATGGCTTGTCGGATTTTAGAAGGGAGAATATTGGGAACAACATATTCATCCTGTGGAATTTGGTATGTGGGCAGGTGGACGTGGCTATCAAAGAGATCAGAGTAGAAGTCATGGATAATCGTCTCCATTGCCTTTCTGAAAGGTGTGAGAGATCCATCAGGATGTCGGAGGGCAGTCATCTTGGTCTTATAGTTGGTGAAGGCCAGGCGAGCGTTGCGAATGCTTTTCCCGGCTTCTGCTGCATCGGCCAGTATTGCTGCTCTTCTCACTTTGAGGTCTTCCTTTATCACTTCTCTGCACTGCTTTGCAAGCTTGGATGTTAGCATATGGTTGCCTGGGGCTTGCACCTTGCCACATTGGTGAACGAGCTCGAGAGTTTTTTGAAGACAGACATTCTTTTGTGGCTTTCTCTCTCTCTCTCTCTCTCTCTCGGCATTCTTTGCACAATTATGGAGGTGCTGAAACAGTTGGTAATATTCTTCATCGATGTCAATAATGGCCTCTTCCCATGTTGCCACAATGGTGCCAAAGAGTTCCCAGTTTGTGGTCATTCTGGGAGTTCTCTTCTTAAACTTTGCAGCCTTTTCTACCCATTCCATGAAGTAGAATTTTTGCATGAAGGAGAAGGTGGTCTGATCCTGTTTTGAATTTTGAGATGACAGCAATATCGGTCAGGCAAAACTGTCAATTGAATATGATGTGATCAATTTCATTGTGGAACTGTCCACCAGGAGATTCCCATGTCCAACATTTAGATCCATCTTTCTGGAACTGTGAGTTACCATGAATGATCCTGGTCGACATTATGAACTCAGATAATCTCTCACCCTTTTCCTTCCATTCTAGGCCATGGATGTGTAGTTCTTTTGTCCTATCTTCTTGGTCCTATCTTGGCATTAAATTCACCAACTATGATCTTGTAGAAGGTGTGACCTTCTTTATAGAACTCCTCCAGTTCCATGTAGAATTTCTCAATTTCTTCTTCCTTGTATATGGATGTTGGTGCATAGGCAACAAAGACAAAAACTGCTGTCAGTGGGCCATATCTCTTCAAGTGTAATCATCCTATCCGGTTTGTTAGGCACTCAAATGAATCAATGCTCTTGGCCAGGATTGTGTTTAGAGGACATTGATGCCACTAATGCCTCTTTTGTTGTATGTTCTGAGGAACAGTTCTTCTCTGGTGTCGAAAAAGGCACGATTAGATAATAATATAAAATAATAATGAATTATGTCTTAACACAAGTAAAATACTTTAATCAAAACAAACAAAAACTATGAGAGGTGACATTTTTTCATCTTTGCAAAACATTTTATTATCTCTAACAACAGAAAACAGCAGGATTCTCATACCTACCTCCTTACTCAATCTGTTGTAACTGTGGAAGCATCCAAATAAAACCCAGCCTTGAGTGGCAGTTTGAAAATAAAAGAATTTTAATAGCTTTTTCAGATATCTGTGCAAACTATTCTTTGAAACTACCCAACATGTATAAGAGAGGGAATAGAGAGAGAGAAAGAGAAAGAGGAAAAAAGAGATGAAGAACCTGCCACGGAGGCAGACTAGGGGAGGTGAAAGGGTATAGGGGACATTGGAGGTGGGAGGTGGGCACTGGTGTAGGGATAGGTGCTGGAACACTGTATGACCAAGACCCAAACATGAACATTTTGTGATTGTCAAAAAATAAATAATAAAAAAACAAAAAAAGAAACTACCTAACATGTAACAAATTATTGTATCTTAAAGATCAGCTGTAATATGAGATCTGAAATTATATCAATAAACTGTTGCATTAGAATTTCATTGGTTTATCACACACTTTTCTTAGCGTGGGGAGAGGGTGGAAGCCACAATTGGTAGGAATCACTCCCAATGGTACTCAGAGATCACATGGTGCCAGAGATTAAACCAGGGTCTTCCACCTGTAAACCACACACTTGATACATCCCTTTGACCACACACACAGATAAATTTATAGAAAAATCTTGAAGATGTGGAAAATGCAAACCCATAACATTTGAGGTAGAAAGGATACAAAGCAGGCTTTAGTATGGAAATAATCTGGGAAATTCAAACTGTCAATTTGAGGAATCTGATCAGTCCAGAAGGGAATTAAATAAATAATATATTATGGGGAACTTATTTTACATGTATTATTATTTGTTGTTGCTGCAATTTGTTAGCACAAATTATGAGCTGAAAACAATGCAAAAATATGATATTATAGGTCTAAAAGTCAGAAGTCCAAAATTGGTCTTCAAGAGCTAAAATAAGGTATTGTTAGGGTTATGATCCTTCCTAAAAGCTGCAGGGAAGAATCAATTTCCTTGTCTTTTGTATCTTCTTAGGCCTCCCATATTCCTTGATTTGTCTACTTCCCTTCAAACTAGCAAAAGAAGCTAATTCCCTCTCTGACCTTTTCTGCTCCCCTTTTCTGCTCTTCCAGATCACTATGAATACACTAGACCACCCAGATAAAAAGATAATAATCCCCTATTTTAAGGTCAGCTGAATGTTAACCTCAAATCCCTATTGCTATGTATGGAAACATATTTGTAAGTTCCTGAGATGAGAATGTGAACACCTTTGAGATATACCATTCAACATATAGCCTAACAGATATTGGCATGAATTGCTTTCTGGAGCTTATTCAATACGGCTTATAGGAGGAACACTGTGGGAGAAAATTCATGATACCAAAGAAGACATCATATTTGAAGACATCAGCATTTGCTGAGACTGTACTGTGTCTTAGTTTTCGTTAAAAGCATTTGGGCATATAACGCCAGTTTTCACTCTCAAGGAAGTTAAAATCTAAAATTCAAAATTAAAAGAAACCAACTGTTTCTTCAGTAGAAGAGAACCTTGTAAATAAGGAGAGAGAATATTTACTCTGTTTTACTGAGCCCAAGTGCCTTATAAATGAGAGGCAAATATCTTTTCAGTGGAGAAGATGTAGAACGTTGACATAAAGGACATACTTTACACACACACACACACACACACACACACACACTAAAAGGCAATGAAAATTACGTAAGTTAGGACAATATTTAAAAATAAAAGTGAGCTGTAAAAATAAAAAAGTTTCATTCCAAGCCCATATTGTATTACTGCATTTCAAACTTCTCTCAAAAATAGCCCAAATTAGCATGAGGTGTGGTCTGGGGGGACCACCTCGGTAATTTCCTATGCAGTGGACTCAAATGGCACAAAGGAGATTTGAGGATCTCCATTGACTTTTGTCTAACACCATGTTCATCGACTGTATTTAGAGAAGTAGCTCTAACAACCAATATAGAATGGATTGTTCAGTGTATGAATAGGAAAAGGCTCAAATACACTTTGAGATAAATGTGAAATAAGTGCTGTCAGTAGGTGTAGAGATGGTGTGTCTGGGATTATCAGGAGAAAACCACTGTGTTCTGGAAACCCAGAAAGTGAATCCAAGAACAGAAACTGGCCAGACTCCCACACACCAGCCTAGAAAAAAAAAGGCATGACCTTATCATTACTGTTCCCTCATATGAGCTGTAAGGATCAACATAATTGATGCTGGCTAAGTGAGCAGGCATCGGGAGGGGGTTGAGGGTGGGAGGGAAATGCGGTCTCTGGTGGGGGTGGGGGGTATACTGGTGGTGGGATTGGTGCTGAAAGATCCAGCAACTGTATTTTTGAAAAAGTTTGTACGTTGTAAATCAGTGTTTAAAATAGATCATTAAAATAAAAAGCCCAAATTAAGTAGGTTTCTGATGCTTCTCTTCTAATCATAACATGCATGCATAGAGAATACTCCATTACTCCATTTTTCCTTTTCAGAAAAATGTGAAATATCAGGGCGAAAAAAAATAGCTCAAAGGATTGGAGAATGTGCTTTTATATGTGGCAGTACTGGTTTCAATGATATCTGAGCACTGTGCCTAGAGCAGTTTCTGAAATCACCAGATACGGCCCCCAAATGTAAGCAAAAATAGAGCTGGAGAGAGTGCAGGGTTAAGCCAATCCTAATTCAAGTGCCAGCACAGCAGATGGTTCCTTGAACAGCACCAGGAGTGATTCTGAGACAGAAGCAGAAATAAACCCTAGGCACCACTAAGTGTGGCCCCCCAAAACCAAAACCAAAATCAGTAAAATAAGTTCCAAAGTATCTTTTAATTTAGAGGATAAATTTTGATTCTTACATTAAATTACAGTCCCCTCACCCTGAACTTTTAGTGATGGAAATATGGCCAGATCAGGACACCGTAGCGATGCCCTGAGCAGCTCACCCTTTTTCCTCTTTCTCACTCTTTTGCCCACCTTCTCCAATGCTCTGTTCTTCCCATTTGCAATATTAAAAGACAATATTCCTCCCACTGAAATTACTAAGAGGAAATTTTGACCAACTTTTCATTTAGATTCTCATAGAAACCCCTAGTTTTTCATCACAGAAGCTCATAAAACATTATTCTCCAAAAAGCTACAAAAACTTTGATTGGCATGAATGTTCCCGAACATGTTGCCTAACACTCACTTTGTGTGACTCTGGAAACTCCCAATTAGAAACTGGAAGGACAAGCAGAAGGAATAAATGCTAACCCTGTGCATTTGAATCCTCTGCTAACCAGCAGGCAGGAGAAGGAGGGTCGCAGGAACAGGGGTTTCATGTCTTGGGACACACTGATTATATGGCAGAGCTTCCTCTTCAGAAACCCCTAGGAATGCTAAGAGCCCCTAGGATCATCCTCTGCCTTATAGCTGACTGAAATCTTTTAGAGGATTTTAAAGGAAGCAAATGGTTTTTGTTTTCAATTCCTAGTGTGTAGAGAATCTACTCTTGCTAACACGGAAAGGATGAGTCTTGTAATAGGTTATAGCTCATCTGAACTACCCACAGCTACCTAGGGTCTGTTGGAAGAAATTGTCAGGGCTGCAAAGAGAAATGGGTGAGCACAGAGCAGGGTGGGTCTATGTTATGTGAGCTGGCCCTTCTGAATGGAGGCCTTCAGCTGCACTGTAAAAACTCAACAGGCAAGATTTTCTAGTTAACCAGAGTTCTTTTAATCTCTGTATACTATACTGAAGACCTAATGAAAGATGTCAAATATACTTCTTTTGATATTATCTTGCTGCCTCTCAGCAGACTCTTTTTCCACTGCCCTCTTGCTTAAGACTTTCCCTGCTAGCAACATCCCAACTGCTCTCCATTGTATTTCTCATTCAAAATACATCTGTTTGTGTATCATGCTCATAAGACTCCTGGCAAAACTTCCGTTTAACAATTACATTGTTAAAACAAAAAACGAACCCTAAAAGAATGTTGACTGGTTTGATCCTTTTTTTTATTATTATTTTTTTAACGATTACAAAAATGTTCATGTTTGGGTTTCGCCATACAGTGTTCCAGCACCTATTCGTCCACCAGTTCCCATTTCCCACCACCAATGTGCCCAATCCCCACCCCCCCTAGCCTGCCTCCTTGGCAGGTTCTCCATCTCTTTTCTCTTTTTCTCTTTCTCTCTCTCTTTCTCTCTTCCTTCTCTTACATATTGTGGATTGTAATACATGTACTTAGAGGTTATCATGTGTATTTTTTGCTTGTATTTAATGCTAAGTTGGTTTGATCCTTTTTGGAAAATAATATGGTCACTCCCCAAAAATCTAAGGATTGAGCTTCCATCTGATCCATAAATTCTACTTCTAGGTATCTACCCTAAAGCCCCCAAATTTTAGAAATGATATTGACATTATTGCAGGACTGTTTACAATGCTTGGTATCTGGAAATCACCAAAATATTCAAGAACAGATGACTGAATTAGAAATCAGGGGATATGTATGCAAAGGAATACTGCTTGGCTATAAGACAACGCCATGCAATTTGCTAAGTGAAGTTAGAAATAGAATATATGCAGAATTATTTATTTTATATGTGGGATACCTAAAAACACAGAAGAGATGGGAAAAATAGTTCAGCAGGTAAAAGGGACGTGCCTTGTACATGCTCAACTTAGATTCAATCCCTGGTACCCCAGGTCATCACTCAAGAACACCAGAAGTGATCTCTGAGTGCAGCTCGATGTGGACCCAAACAAAACTACAATACAGCAACAAAAAGCATAGCAAGGAAATAACAAATGACCCAAAGGCAACAGAACCCGAGAACTCATCTAATTAACTGAGTTTACTAAGGCAGAGAAATGGGGTGGGGAGTGAGTTTTAGAGGGAGACCCTAAGACAATAATGGAGGAAGTCATCACTCTGGTGGAGAGTTTGGGGTTGGAGTATTGTAAGCATAGAATCCCATCACTAACAGTACTACAAATCATGGTGAAAGAGAATAGAACAAAAACATTTTAGGGGGTCACAGCTGGCTGTGATCAGGACTTACCCCTGACTCTGAGCTTAGGAATCATTCCTGGTGGGCTTGGGGACCATATGGGTGCCAGGGATAAAACCCCAGTCAGCCATGTGCAAGGCTAACTTTGCTCTACTATCTCTCTGACCCTAGAATAAAAAAGTTTTAAATAACAATGAAAATAAAATGAAGACATTTTTAATTCTTTTAATATCTTCAGATGTATTTGACTTTATAATATATAGTCCATCTGAAATTTAACCTTTATGCATACAGATATTGCTTCTAAATTTCTAGCATTTGAATAGACTGTCCCTAATGTTTTTTGGAACACTGAGTTTCTTATATTCTTCAAAAAATTAAAGCATATGGTATATTTGTATAATAAACTTTCATTATTCTCCCCTTCCAACATTTCTTTGATTGTACAAACATCTCTTTAGCCAGTGAAAGCAATACCAAGATACAGCTTAAGGTATAGAAGAGAACATAGAGCCTGTAAGGAATTTACAATACGGTAGCTAAAATAAATATAATGTGAGGCAGGAACATGAAAGAGAATATTACCAGACTTCTAAGAGGAGAACACTATTCCCTCCTGAGAAACAAAGTTCTTGTATAGATAAAGGGTCAATTTCAGAAACAATATACATCATAGCCTGTTTTTTATATATTTTTATTTAATTTTTTTTACAATTACAAAGATATACAATTAAAAAGTTCATATTTGGGTTTCGGTCATACAGTGTTCCAGCACCCATCCCTCCACCAGTGCCCATCTCCCACCACCAACATCCCCGGTTCCCTTCTCCTTCCCCCTCCATGGCAAGTTCTTTTTTTCTTTCCCTCTCTCTCTCTTTCTCTTTCCCCTCCCTTCCAGACTATGGATTACAGAACATACATTAAAGGGTTGTCATGTGTATCTTTTTGCCTCTATTTAATGCTCAGTTCTAGGTTGGTATTAGTACCCTCGACAATTGTTAGCACACTGTTCCATATCCTCTCTTACATAGCCTCTGACTCCCACATGTTTGTTATAATTTCTACCTTTGACAAGACCTCCTGATACATGTTTCACTTGACCTTGAATATTGGTATCATGATATGTACATATATATTTATGTCATGCAAATAAATGCAGTCATTCTGTATCTGTCTCTCTCCTTCTGGCTAATTTCACTCTACATAATCTTCTCCATGTCCATCCATTTATAGGCTAATTTTATAACTTCATTTTTCCTAACAGCTGCATAGTATTCCATTGTGTAGATGTACCAAAAGCTTCTTTATCCAGTCATCAATTCTCGGACACTCTGGTTGTTTCCAGATTCTGGCTATTGTGAATAATGCTGCTATGAACATAAAAGTAGGGACGGTGTTTCAAGGCGTAGTTTTAGCTTCCCAGAGTAGATTCCCAGGAGTGGTATGGCTGGGTCAAATGGGAGTTCAATTTCTAGTCTTTGGAGGAATGTCCATATTGTTTTCCAGAAAGGCTGTACTAGCCGGCATTCCCACCAACAATGGATGAGTGTCCCCTTTTCCCCACATCCATGCTAGCACTTGTTCTTGCTCTTTTGAATATGTGCCAGTCTCTGAGGTGTAAAGTGATATCTCATTGTTGTTTTGATTTGCATCTCTCTGATGATTAGTGATGATGAGCATTTTTTCATATGTTTTTTTGACCATTCGAATTTCATCCTTGCTGAGGCTTCTGTTCATTTCTTCTCCCCATTTTTGATGGGGTTGTTTGTTTTCTTCTTGTAAAGTTCTACTAGTGCCTGATATATCCTGGATATTAACCCCTTATCACATGGGTATTGGGTGAATATTCTTTCCCATTCTGTGGACTGCCTTTGTATCTTAGTCACTGTTTCTTTTGAGGTGCAGAGCTTTTTAGTTTCATGTAGTCCCATATGTTTAACTTTTCTTCTAGTTGCTTTGTTAGTGATGTTTCACCTTTAAAGATGCCTGTAGCTTCAATGTTGTGGAGGGTTTTTCCTATATTTTCTTCAATGTACTTTATGGATTCAAGTCTGATGTTGAGGTCTCTAATCAATTTTGATCTGATTTTTGTGCATGGTGTTGGACACAGGTCCAAAATCATTTTTTTACATGCCACTGCCCAGTTTTCCAAACACCACTTGAAGAGGCTTTCCTTACTCCATTTTGAACTCTTTGCAACTTTATCAAAAATTAAATGATCATGTGTTTGAGGTTGGGTGTCAGGATACTCAATTCTATTCCATAGTTACACAGGTTGGTTTTTATTCCAATGCCATGCTGTTTTAATTACTACTGCCTTGTAGTACAGTTTGAAGTTGGGAAAGGTGATGCCTCCCATCTTCTTTTTCCCAAAGATTGCTTTAGCTATCCTTGGGGGTTTATTGTTCCATACAAATTTCAGGGAGTGTTTGGTCAATTTCTTTGAAGAATGTCATGGGTATCCTTATAGGGACTGCATTGAATCTGTACAGAGCTCTAGGGAGTATTACCATTTTGACAATGTTGATTCTCCCCATCCATGAGCAGGGAATATGTTTCCATTTCCTTGTGTCCTCTTTTATCTCTTGGAGCAGTGTCTTGTAGTTTTCTTTGTACAGGTCCTTTACACACTTGGTTCAGTTGATTCCTAGGTATTTGATTTTCTGTGGCACAATGTGAATGGAATCGTTTCCTGAATATCCCTTTCTTCTCTTTCGTTATTTGTATATAGGAAAGCCACTGACTTTTGGGTGTTGATTTTGTATCCTGCCACTCTACTATATGTGTCTATTGTTTCCAGGAGTTTTTTGGTACAGAGTTTAGGGTTCTCTAGGTATAATATCATGTCATCTGTGAATAATGATAGCTTGACTTCTTTCTTGCCTATCTGGATGCTCTTGATGTCCTTTTCTTCTCTGATTGCTATGGCAAGTACTTCCAGTACTATAATGAATAAAAGAGGTGAGAGTGGGCAACCTTGTCTTGTCCCTGATCTTAGGGAGAAGGCTTTCAATTTTTCCCCATTTAGAATGATGCTCACTGTGGGCTTTGGTAGATGGCTGTAACTATCTTGAGGAAAGTCCCTTCAATTCCCATTTTCTGGAAGCTTTTAATCATGAACGGGTGCTGGATCTTGTCAAATGCTTTCTCTGTGTCTATTGATACGATCATATGGTTTTTATTTTTTCTCTTATTGATATGATGTATTATGTTGATTGACTTGCGAATGTTATACCATCCTTGCATTCCCGGATGAATCCTACTTGGTTATGATTATAATCTTCTTGATGAGTCTTTGTATTCTGTTTGCTAGTATTATGTTGAAGATCTTAGCATCCGTGTTCATCAGGGATATTGGTCTGTAGTCTTCTTTCTTTGTTTTGTCTCTCGCTGCTTTGGGTATCAGGGTGATATGTGCCTTAAAGAAAGAGGAGGGGAAGGGGGGGGGGGGGGGGGGGGGGGGGGGGGGGGGGAAAAAGAAACTGTTTGGTAGTGTTTCTGTTTCTTCTATTTCCTGGAAGAGCTTGAAAAGGACTGGCAGTAGGTCCTCCTTAAAGGTTTGGTAGAGTACACTAGTGAATTCGTCTGGACCTGGGCTTTTGTGTTTGGGAAGACTTTTAATTACTGTTTCAATTTCCTCGATGGTGTTAGGCTTATTCAGGTATTGCAGGTCTTCTTGTTTCAGCCGTGGGAGGTTATAGGACTTCAGGAATTGATCCATTTCTTCTAGATTCTCATGTTTCACGGCATACAGGCTCTCAAAGTAATCTCTGATGATCTTTTGGATTTCTGTGGTTTCTGTTGTGATGTCACCCTTTTTATTTCTGATTCTGTTTATTTGGGTTCTCTCTTTCCCTGTCCTTACAAGTCTTGTCAATGGTTTGTCAATCTTGTTTATTTTTTCAAAGAACCAGCTCTTGGTTTCATTAATCTTTTGGATTTTTTTTTTTTTTTGGTTTCCAACTCACTGATTTCCTCTCTAAGTTTTATTATTTCCTTTTTTCTGCCTGGGTTGGGCTCCTTTTGTTTGTCTTTTTCTAATGTCTAGATAATACAGTTAGTAGTTGTCTGGGCTTTTTGCAGAGTTTGGGTGGGTGGCAAGGATGTAGGAACAAAGGTTCCTACATCCTATCTATCTTCCTCATGCAAAATAGATAGTAAGAGGATCACGCCGATGCACTAGTGTCCTCGAGGTTTTGAGTTTGGGGATGTGGGTGTAGGATTCTGGCCTGTTCCCTGATGCTGATTGTATCCGCGGAGATGCAAGGATCACACACACACCAGTGGGGAAGGTTGCAGATGTTCCCAGTAGCGCAGGGCCCAAGGGGTCAGGGTGAAACCAAGGCAGTTTGCCTCGGTTCCTGTTGATGAAAGTTCTGGCTCTTTCCTGGGGCTGATTGGGTCTGTGGAGACACAAGGATCACACACACACACCTGTGGGGAAGTTGCAGATGTTCCAATAGCCTGTTTTTCTACTATGCATCCAAAACTCACTGGAATTTAGCCCCTGTGTCTGTTTATAGCTCAGTAGAAGTTATAGCAAATGGAAGAAGAAAGTTATCTAATGAAGAAAGAAACAGCAATTAGATAGCTTATATAAATACCCAGGATATTTTTCCCCTCCTAGCTGTCACTGATTTCAAAAACAAAAGACAGTACTGTAACCTGAAAACAGAAAGCAGAAACGTGGGCACTGATTTGATTTTTGGAGATTAAGAACATTAAAAGCATCTCAGTCCCCTGAACTTAGTAAACTGGGGGGCAGTAAAGGACATCAGAAAATTGTTTGCCCTATTTTTTGCTTATCTACCAGTAGCTTGGCTAAAATTTAAAATATTCATCAAGAGACCATTTGGGAATATTTACTGGTAGAGGAATAGTATCCTAAGCTTTGGGATACTTTATTGTTATCGTTTCAGAAATCTCACCTGCCTAGCAGATTGCTTTGCTTAAAGTGAGAAAAAAAACAGTGGTGTCTATTTTAAGCATCATGATCCTTAATTTCTTAATCTTCTGTTCTTGAGTTCTATATTAAATCCATTCAAAGCTACACATATGCATTAAGAAGCACATAAAAGTCACCTTTTCTCTTTGAAACATTAAAGTCTTTCTATTCTGTTTTAAAAGACTCTTTTAAAGCAAGTTCTCTAAGTCAACTTTCTAACCCACTCATCTCAGAACACTAGGACCCGGTTTTTCTAGAAGCAGTAACTAGTATAATATCATATAGAGTTATTTCATCTATAAGCATCTCAGAAGTACTGAGCAGGGCCAGGGTCAGCTCTAAGGAAACAGTGGTGGCAGTAAATAATTTGTGGACATGTTTTCTCATTCAGTTCTACAAAACACAGCTCAATGTTCATAAAATGGTTACTAAGAACTCATTAAAATTGCCCTAACACTGACAAATATCAAGATACTTGCAGGGAAGACATCTCTGTCTGATTTGCATGCTCCTTTATATGCCCAAATGGAATTATCTGCCCAAAGTTGTTGTATCAAGGCAAGAACGTGAGCTTTCTTGATTATTAAATTTCAAAGCCAGTTATCTATATATCAAAATGAATAAATAATGAGCATCTTGGCAATAAGACACTACGAGAGATAACGATCTAGAAATGCCTCTTTATTTCCATACATTACTATGATTGCCTGTCTCAGAAATTCAGCAGTGAATTTCTGAGAAACCTAGCCCTTTTTTTTAAATGATTGTGTTTGTGCTGACATGACATTCTGTCTTTAGATGTCAAAGGCTACAAGCCATTAAAGCCAGCCCCTTTAGATGGTTTCTATGAATAGGTAATATTTGTATTTGCATAGTTGACAGCTACCAAGTGCAACTATTACCTAGTGAGAGAAGTTCTAAGCTGCCCACTATAGCTTGTCCTATGTCTTCACACACCCTTCTTAGGCCATTTCATCAAAAAGAATCTGCTGCTTTCAGAATGAGCTAAGCGCTGTGTCTGCCGATACTCTTTCCTAACCTCTGGCCTCTCCTGACTCCTAGCATCACTGAATAAAGTGGATTGGATCTGCTGAGCACAGTCTGGATCATTACAGAGATCGGATATAATTTAAAATATCTCAGATCTTATTACCCTTTACCCTCCCAGGAGCATTCCCAGAAGGCTTTGCTACCAGGTTCTGCCAGTACCACTGAGAGACACTGGGTGACCTCAACACTCTAGAATAGTTCCTTCAACATCCTCTTGTCTAGGCTTTTCAATTATGAACTCCAGTCCTTTACTTTCAGTCATTCATAAGCTCTGTGGCAGTTAGCACCGTGTGCTCAGAAGTGACCATTGGTGAATCCCAAGGTTATGGTAACACTCAAATTAGCCATATGCAAGGCAGGTGCCTTACCCCTACACTATCACTCAGCTCTTTTCCGATCCTAATTTGTTTAAGCACTTAGATGAATAAAAGCCATTTTAATGATCTTGGGTACTTATCCCTCACACTTAAATCCATCAGTCCCAAAGGCAAGCATGCTTGCCCTCCAGTTGCAGGGTCCCTGGAGAGTGTGGCCAGCCAAGGACCCTGTACTATTATCCAGAAGCCATCACACACCCTCTTGCTTGCCCGCCCTGAAAGTTTTTATGGAGATGGACTTTGGAAGCTTATTCAATGGCAGATTCCACAGACTCTGCTTTGGAGAACAATTTAAGTCTCCAGGTAATGCTGATAGAGATGACGAGTTCTCTAGAGAATGGGGAACACTTATTTCTAGTGGTGGGGTGCTTATTTCTAGTACCCTGCACAATGGCTTGATCATATTTGTTGATCTGACCCCTAAAGGTACCAGATGGGGCAAACCAATGTGGCATTGAATTCATATATGAAGGTGGAGAGTCACTGGTCCTTCATTTCTCCCTGCTCATAGCATGAAGCCGCCTCACTATGTACCTTGTTCACAACCATCTAGCATTCCCACAGCATCCAGCTTTAACCTCACCATCGTGACCAGTGTAGCTACACATGGGCACAGACTCATGTTCTGAACCCATCCATCCCAGCTTCAAAAAATAAATAAATAAAACTCAGGTAACTAGAGAAATTACAGGCAGTCTGGAGAGAAAAAAAATGGTGACCAAATTCCCAGAAAAGAAAAAAAATAAGCAAGACCACTCAGTCTTCCTGCTCTGCTTCCCTGGAACTGGGGCTTGGGGAAAATTGAGGGAGGCTGTGACTGTCAGCATATGTACGTGCTGTCTCATAGAGAATAAGTTGATGATTCCGTGGGAAGGGAATGAAGCCAATGCAAATGCTGTGGCTTGAAACAATGCTGAAGGAGTTTTGGGATACTCTACAATCCTCACTCCCTTGTGTGCTGACTTCCAGGCAACCTCCCAATGTGACAGATAAAGGCCTGTACCCAGAAGGCCCTGCAGAGGCAGAGAAGCTGGGAGAGCAGTTGGCAAGAGCTTGGGGTGGCTCTAGTGAGCGACACTAGGGTTGAACAAACTTGAGTTACATGGACAGGGCGGCCGGTTCCGCATGGCTCCTATCTATCCAATTAATTCATGGAGCTTTTGGTTTCCCACCTTTGAAAATGAAGCTGTGGGAAAATGAATACTGAATTCGAATTTCTGCATGTGAGACTTCAAAATAAATGGAAATTCAAGTATTTTTTATCCACCTCTATGCATGGGAAATTCCTGAATTCTCAAGGAAATTTTTGATAGCTCCCATTTGTAGATATCACTATAGAAAAGGAAAAAAAAGTGAGCACCTAAGATGATAAAGTATTAGAAATATGTGCATGTTCTCAAGAATGGCGGTACTGTGGCAGCTTCTTATTAAGTCACATGAAAACTTTATTTAAAATAAATGGTAAAGAGCACAAAGATAAATATTTTATATTTGGTATCCTCTCAAAGAAGTTTCATCTCATAAACATCTCTGGTTATTTATTCTAAGGCTTCATTGCATACTGCTCTTTTCCACATGAATCTTTGTGGAGGAGGCCAGACTGTTTTTCCTTTGGTGCTTTAACCTCAGGATCATCCATGCCTTTTGCACTAATAATCTGAACACTGTTCTTTTGTCACTTGTGGATTTTAATATTTGAAAATGGGAAACTGCTTACTTTCATGAAAGTTGTGATTTGTTACTAACATAACTTAACACATAAGAACAGCAATACCTTTGCTGTCCCTATTTCAGCCAGCCCTACTACTCTCCAGCCCTCATAAGTGGACACAGTCCATTAGATAGAGCACCTGCCTTGCAGCAGGTGCTCAATCCCAACACCCCATATGGTCCCTTGAGTATGCCAGATGTGCCAGACTCCTTAGGTGCAGAGTCAGGAATCAGCCCTGGGCACTGCTGGGTGTGGAACACACTCCACTAAAAATGAAGTGGAGATGGGTGATAAGAGGAAAATCTCCCAGCTTCATCCCATCTCTGTATAGTTCCCTAAGCACCACCAGGAGTCACTCCTGATGACAGAGCCAGAAAAACCCTGAGAATCACCAGGTGTGACCAAAGCTCCTTCCCTCATTCCATCCCCAACCCACCCCCACACACAAATCTCACAACGGCATTAAGTACAAATCACCACAATCATTTGCCCTCCATAAATATACCATAGTAAATGCATTAGGAGTTACATGTTCACCAACTACATGCTATGTTCGTCTGACCACTCCAAACAGGTTATCTATAAGAGTGTCAGGTCCAATATTTAAATCAGTCTTTACAGCTTGAGACCTGCTCTAGTCTCTCTTATTTGAAGGCCTGGAGAGCATGCCTTACAGGCAAGGGCCCCAGAATTGACCCCTGGGATCATACAGCACCATATAGCCCTGAGCATTGAAGGCTATAGTCCAAGTTTTTAAAATAAAACACAAACATATCATTTGCCCAGTCATTAGCCCATTTAAAAGATTAAGACACTAAGAAAAAAGGCAATCATCATTTCACTGCTTTCCAGAAAAGCCTAGAGCAATCCCTTGTGGGAAGTGAGAGATTTTTTTTACAACCTTCCCACATTAAGCAACACGCTGTGAGGCAAAGTAGAGTGCACAGGGCACTGGGAACTGACATCTAAATTCAAGTTCTATTTTGGGCATTTACTAGCGTAAGGCCTTGAACTTACCTAACCAACGTGAAATCCCAATTTTTTCACGTATAAGATCTAGAGCTAATAATAAATTACCTCTCTGCGTTCTAATAATGGTTGGATCAAATAATGTATAGAGCAGGTCTTGCTTTGATATTTGGCACTTAGTAACCACTCAGAAAAGGATGCTTTATAACAAAAGTACAGAGTGCCACCTGCTCATACTAATTTACATCTCTCATAAATACACCCAAATGAAATAACAAACCAAGTTAGATTCCAGCTTTGTCACAAGAAGACATGAAAACATGCCACTTTATAATCAACAACACTGTTCCCATATCTCTTATAATAATGAGGTCTTCATTTAAAGGGGTTTACAAAAGCAGGTCTATAGAGTAGCTAGAGAGAGGACGGTTTGGAAAATAAGCCTCTTCCTAGGGCAATTTCCTTTGCAATTTCCTTTGCAGTTTTGACTATACGGAGCAGCTTTCTTCTTTCACTTTACATTGATTAATGGCATGTTTGCAGGTGATTTACAAGCCTTTAATTCTTGATGTCCTGAGTAAGCACGACAAAGGCATAATCTTTGGTTTATCTACCTCGCTCGTTATTTCACTAGCCTAACCTGGCAGATAGCTTTCTTTGTCAAATGCAATTGCTCCATGCACTCGGACATTCCAGGCCTGTTCCCAGCTTCCTTCCTTCCTTCCCATCCCTGCTCAGACACCAAGAAAATGGGATTCCTTCAGGGAGGGCTTGGATGGAATCCAATTCAAAGACATATAATTGGCAGTTTTTTCATCTTTCAAAGGCCTTTTCAATACTCGTGCTTCTACAGTCAGACTTGCTTTGATTCTCACAAAGCGTTGCCTCACCTCCAAGGCTGTTGCTAGGATATAGGGGATATCACAATTCCTGAATACATAGGCGGAAGGAAAAGATTTTCCTCCTCCTTACAAATGTCATTCCAATTCTTGCTCTGCTTTTCTTCCAGGCCAGCTTCAGGACAAAGAATGGGATTACGAAGATGCAGCTTTCAACATAAAAGTCAGAAACTAGCAAGACCAGTACCTGATTGGGAATGGGGGTGGAGCAGCCTGTGGGAGAGAAAGTTTTGCTTGCATCAGTGGTCTGATGACTCACCAGATGTGGCCCGGATCCAGAAACCAGCAAGAGTGATTGTGTGTGTGTGTGTGTGTGTGTGTGTGTGTGTGTGTGTGTGTGTGTACACACGTGCCTGTGGGCATATCGCAGAGAGGGGTACTAAAACATCAGAAACTGAAATGTTCCCTTTATTCTGTCTTTAAAGTGTATAGGTCAGAGAAGAGAGGTTTAGAAAGCATTGAACAGCTGGAGGCTTCATTAATATGCAAATATGCTATCTGGAAGGATTCATATACTAAAGGGTTATCTACTATGATCATTTTAAAATGGATTCAATAAATTTTTCAAAAAAACGGACCTAGCTTCTCTCTCTCTCTCTCTCTCTCTCTCTCTCTCTCTCTCCCTCTCACACACACACACACACACACACACACACACACACACACACACACACACACTCATCTCTAAATATAGTCCAAACTGTGCTTAGTGATTTACTTCTAGCTAAAAGAAAATGGAGGGCCAGAGAGATTGCTCAGTAGGCTAAGTGAATACTCCACCTGCAGGAGGCCTGCATTTAATCCCTAGCACCTCAATGTCTCCCGAGTACCACTAGGAGAGACCCCCGAACACAGAATCAGGAGTAATCTTTGATACACTCCCAAGTTTGGCCCCTTGAAAACAAAAATAAGAGCTTAAAATATGTGAGAAATGGTTGGTGTGAGATTAGGGCTAGAAGGCTTCCTCCTTGCTCTCCTTTCTATTTGCCACTCTGTAGGAGGCAGCCCAGCCATGCAGAAATTAAGCGGTCCGTGTTCCCACTTACAAGGTAAGAAACTGAGGCCTCCTGCCAACAGTCTTGTGACTGCACCATCTTGGAAGCTGCCCTTGCAGCTACTAAGGGTGAGCTCTGCCATGACTGGATGCCAGTGTTTGGATTCATGAAAGAAGAGCTAAACGACCCAAGAATCTCCACCAGTTCCTAACCCAAAGAAATGCTGAGACCTGAGGCCTAGAAGGATGACTCAGTAGCAAAATGTGCCCCCTCTCGGCAAGCATGAGGCTGCAGGTTCGCCCCAACTGACACCACCCACACTAGTGCAGACCCCAGGACTCTGATGGCTGAAAGCAGATGCATGCAATAACCACACTCGAGTGCCAGACCCACCTTGAGCTCCACAGCTAAAAACCAGAGAGCACAGTGACCAAGAGAGCAACCCGCAGCAAGCCTGACAGGTAGAATGGGTGGGTCTCTGGAACAACAGCCAAAATGGATGGAAGAGATCACAAGGAATTGTGAGGTCTTAACATTTGCTGTTTTAGTCTACTCCCTCCAAGGCTGTACGCTTTGCAGTGCCAGGTAGCTAATAGATACACAGCTAATACACCCCCTTTTCCTCCACTAACACATTAGTTCGATTAACCACCAAGTCACGGGGAAATCAGGCTTAGGACTAAAGTATATTAAAGAGAGAAGTCAAAACATTTTTATATCTGCCTATTACTTAGAGATAAATTTTGGCTAATAGCGAAGACAAGTCATTGGGAAGTTCTATGTGACAGGAAACTGCAGGCCCCAAAACAGGATTGGAGGAATCCAGAGAGGAAATTTGATTTTTCCCACAGTCACCCAGAATTTACCTCTTGGTTAACATAGGTACAAGTTCACTCTTCTCCAAAAGTCAGGACTTTCCTACACCTGGGGGGGGTAAGGCAATAGGTTCAGAAAACCATCTGTACAGAGCAGGAAGAAGACTCTCATTGCTAAGGAAGATACACACATCTCCATCTCAACTATATTAAGACCAAGGACATTTCAAAGAGCACAGAACTTTCAGATATCAGCTCTTATCAATCACCACATGGATTAAACAACTAGCTGTATGACCATACAGGGTTTTAATTGCGACAGTTCCCAAACCTGACTACACATGAACACCTGAGAAACTCGGGACAGGCTTCTGGGTCTAGCCCAAAATGAAGGAATCAGAATCTTGGAGCATGGTTCCAGGGATACAGCTGGGTAATCACAAATTTCTCAAAGTCAGGAAGCAAAGGAAGATGTTACATCTGTGGCTTTAGTTACCTTGGTTACCCTGTGGCCCCCATCAACAGTGGACTAGCAAAAACAATTTCCTTACTTCCTCATGTGATGAAGAAACAATGAGCTAGATAATGCCAGAACACCTTGAACTCATCAGAAGAAAGAAACCACATAAACAACAGGTTTGCAATGGCTAATATTCTGCCCATAGGCCACATGTTTCTAGCTTCCCAGAGCTGCCAAGGCACTTATTTCCCTTTGGAGAGAACTGTTTGAAGCTGGACTACATCCATCTGCAGTGGAGGATATATAGAATTGAATCCTTCCAGGGACATTGAGTCTGGAGGGGCAACCTTCAGGGCAAGTGTGTGTGTGTGTGTGTGTGTGTGTTTGTGTGTGAGAGAGAGAGAGTGGCAGATACAGAGAGTGTGAATGTGTGTGAGAGTGTGTATGAATGTGTGTGGAATGTGTGTGAGAGTGTGTGTGAGTGTAAATGTGTGTGTGAGAGAGAGTGTGTGTGTGTGTGAGAGAGAGTACTGTAGAGGTCAGAGGACAAGAGTCATGCTGTATCTTGCCATTTGTACCCATCATCCCAGATTGATTTCTGACAGCGCAGACTTCCACTGTACAAGCTCACCCACAAATTACACCCCCAAGAAGTCACTATCCCATCTAGAAATCTTTGGATTTCCTGTTTGATTTCTTCTATGACCAACATAGAAGAAATCAAACAGAAGAAAATCTTCAACAAGAAGAAATCATATTTCTTCTAGAAAACAAACTATGATTTGTTGTTCAGGAGTGAGCTGTTCAGTTTCCAGGTGTCTGGTTTGACTCCCTGTTTCTGTGTACGGTTAACTTCCTTTTTCAGTGCATCATGGTCTGAAAAGATAGCTGACACAATTTCTATCTTTTTTATTTTATTGAGGTATGCTTTGTGGCTCAGCATGTGGTCTATCTTGGAGAATGTTCCATGTGCACTAGAGAAAAATGTGTATTCAGCTTTTTTGGCATGAAAAGCCCTGTATATATCTACTAGCTCTCTTTCTTCCATTTCTTCCTTCAGGGCCAATATTTCCTTGGTGAGTTTCAGTCTTGTTGATCTATCCATCGTTGATAGAGCAGTGTTGAAGTCTCCAACTATTATTGTGCTACTGTTAATGTCTTCTTTGAGGTCTTTTAGCAGTTGTTTTATGTATTTTGCTGGCCCCTCGTTGGGTGCATATATGTTTAGTAGTGTAATTTCTTCCTGGTGTACATACCCCTTAAGTAATAAGAAGTGGCCTTCGTTGTCCCTTCTAACCTTTTTCAGCCTGAAGTCTATATTATCTGATACTAATATGGCCACACCAGCCTTTTTGGAGGAGTTGTTTGCATGGAGAATGGTCTTCCAACCTTTGACTTTGAGTCTGTGTTTGTTCTGATTATTCAGATGTGTTTCTTGTAGACAGCAGAATGTTGGGTTCAATTTTTTAATCCATTTTGTTACTCTGTATCTAGTAGAAGTTTCCAAATACATCTCAATTTACAAGTACAGAAGAAAAGAACATGAAGGAAATAAATTGGTATGTTGTTTATTATGATTATTGTGGTTATGTTGGCTAGTGGGATTTCAGATAATTCAGCTTTTTGTTGTTTTATTTTGCTTTCAAAGTCTTATTTTTTTAAAATAAAATCCCATTTTATTTACAAATAAATTTATTTCACCGAAACTCTTCAGTGCCACCCTCGAGAACATCTTGCAACTATTAGAATGGGAAGGAAACGGAGTGAAGATAGACATTCGGCAACTACACCACCTCTGCTTTTCTGATAAAATCATTCTAATAACACCAAACATTAGCCAAGCAGCATAAATGCTACTGACTTCTACCGAGAATGTGAAAAGATAGGTGTACAGTCGAATCTCAACAAAACAATGTTAAAATGAACTAGTTCCAGATGCTCCATTCACTCTCAACAGAACAAACATCTCTGAATGCAGCAGTTACGTGTACCTACGTCAAGAACTCAACATAATGAACGACTTAGCACCTGAACTGCGCAGGAGGAAGAGGGGCGGCATGGAACGCATTCAAGAGCATCGAAGAAATAGCTAAAAAGGACAAAGAACCACTGGCTCCAGGTACATCTCTTTGACTCCGTTGTTCTCCATGCATTAACATACACCTCAGAGACCTGGGCCCTATGAAAGCAGGATAAGAATGCTATTCGGGTCTCCCAAGGAGAATTGAAAGAGCTATGCTGGAATATCACGCCTTACTCAAGTGAGGAAAGGAATCTGGAGTTCAGACCTCCATCGACGAACCAGAGTCAGGGATGCTGTCTCATTTGCCAAGGTGTTGAAAATCAAATGAGCCAGACACGTAAGTTTGGAGACATCGCTGGAGTAGAGCCATTACCCACTGGGTCCCACAGGACATCAAAAGACCACATGGCCGGCCACCTACAAGATGGTCAGACTTCTTCGTCAAGACCCTGAACAAACGGTTTGAGGCTCTTTGTATTACTGGAGCAAGCAGATGCCATTGGGCTAAACTGGCACGTGACAGGGACAAATGGAAACATTACTGGTGCCCACTTGAGCAAATTGATGAATAACGGGATATCAAGTGATCAAGTGATTTATTTACAAAGGCTTTTCTTTACTGTTAACATGCAATATGTGTCATCAGAAAATAATGTTCAGCTAATACAAATGTGGGGAGAAGGATGGGAAGTGGTGGCACCAGACACCAGAGGCTTGGACAGTATGAGGCAGCGGGATCAGGCCACCCCTGCCCTGGGAACTGAAGCCCACAATGAAGGTTTAGAATCATGCGAGCCCTGCTGGAGCTGCTCGCAGAATCCCTGCCCTCCCTCCATCTTCTGAGTCTCTCCTCTCTTCTTCCTCTCCCTCTCCCTCTCCCTCTCCCTTTCCCCCTCTCCTCCTCCTCCCCTCTCCTCCCCCTCCACTCCCCCTCCCTCCCCTTCCCTCCCCTCCCCTCTCTCTCTTCTCTCTCCTCTCTCTCTCTCTCTCTCTCTCTCTCTCCCTGACTATTTGGAATAAAGTTTGAGAAAATGAGGGGATACAGAAATGATCAGCAGCATCCCTTCTTCATAATCATTTTCTACTTACCCAAGTTTGTGAACACAGGTCCAGAGAAACCCACAGAGATCTACAGAGCTCCTAATACTACCTTACCAAAGCAAAGAGAGCGTTTTTATCTTTTTTTTTTTTTGCTTTTTTTTTGGGTTATACCTGGCGATGCTCAGGGATTTCTCCTGGCTGTGCACTCAGGAGCTACACCTGGCTGTGTTCGGGGACCATATGGGATGCCGGGGGATCAAACCCGGGCTGGCACAGGTCGGCTGTTTGCAAGGCAAATGCCCTACCCGCTGGGCTATCACTCCGGCCCCAAGAGAGTGTTTTTATTCTTCCCCTCTTTCCTTACCTTTGCTCTTGTTGAGATGGGTCATACACAGGCTTGGTTGTGGCACTCACTTGATTATGGTGTCAACCAGGGGTTTTGGTTACTATGCCTAACACGTGGCCATAGTGCTCAGGAAGGGTCACATACTTTTTAGTTACAGTGTGCACCCCTGTACTTGGTGTCTGGGGCCACACTCTTGGCTGCTATGCCCACACATTCTGTTATAGGGGTCTCTGGTCATCAATGTGGTGCTTACACTATCCCAAGCACTGTGTTCCTTACTATGAACCCCCTGTACCAAGGGGATCACAATCTAGTTGCAGTGCTCACACACAGCACCACAATATGCCAGACGTAACACATGCTGTTGCACTACTGATGGTCTCCCAAGCAGCAGGGTTGTGGGGTTCCCCTCAGTGTATGTGAGCAGCAGTGGGGTTGAACACACAGCATTCTACTGCAAAACAGTCACTTTTCCCACTGAGCATCCCCAGGGTCCTGAGAATCCATTTTTAAAGCACTATGAAAAACATCTAGTTGGATTGCATACATTTATATTTTATGGAAAGGCCCTACGGCATCAAAAAAACCAGAGTAGAGAGGAAGGCGCTCTGTTCATATAATGAACTATGTCGCTCCTGGGAGATTTTTTTACATAGGTTTGGGTGATGAAGCCTATTCATAAAATTTATAACCAGTGTGCTCCTGGGGATAAGGTTTCATCACTTATTTCGAAGAAGAAGAAGGCTACACAAAGCGCAGTGTTCTGAAGAGGCCAACACTTTCTTCATCAGCTTTACTCTTCATGTGGTTAGTCAAAGCTCTGAAACCTGGAGACAATCAAATTCTTATCCAACCAATTAACACAGTACAGAGCTTTTGTGTTTGCTATCGTTTGGAAAGAGGCATACTCTACTCTACAGGACCTAGCCAGGCACTTCACTTTTGAAAACATCAGATTGTATCTTGAAAAAAAAATGCTCAGTAAGCCTGAATTAACCGAGTTTTTGTTTTAATTCTCTTCACACACATCTCTCATTCATTTATTAGTTTTTTTTCCAACAGCAAACCTTTGCTATAAGCCAGTATACAAACCTAATAAAATTTTTTCATTAAAATATTTAAAACCCAGAACAGCAGCAATAACATCAAACCAAATGCTAGCAGCCTGCAACAAGAAATCTCAAGAGGCCCTTCCACTGTACAGCCGTGTTGGAAAAGGCAGTATTTTTGTTATTTTAGCAGCCTACTCCTTCAGCAGATTTGGGGGGGGTAGGGTTGGGGGGTCCTGGACCCTAAGACTCTCAGCAAAGCTACACCAGCAACGTGGGCATGAAGGCATGGTACTCGGCTCAGTGATGCCGTACTGTTTCAACCCAACAGTGCTGAAGCCAACAAGGCAACAGCCAAAAGTGTCAAAAGTGTGGGAGTCACCAGAATTGCAGCGAGTTGTGCCGGGGCCACGTGCAGGGTCAGGTATTGAGCTTTCAAACACATTCCATTTGGCAGACGTGTGCTCTCACACAATGATGCATATTCTAAGTTCTTGAAAAGAGGCAGCATTCACTTTGTCAAAACTTACTTTCAATCTCTAGAAGGAACAAGGTAAAACAAGCTTTTAAAAAGCTTAGCCACTCTTTCTTCCTTCTCTTATATATTGTGGATTGTACATGATAGTATAGTGTTAAATCTTTGAAGAAACTTTTTTGGGAGACTTGGCAAGAAAAATGTTTTATGAGAAAAAAATCAAATTCCATAGGCTCATGATAGTCAAATATTTTCTATTAAAATAGTCAAATATTTTTCTATTAAAATATTTTTCACTTAAAAAATCTTAGCCACTATCACCAAAGTGCTAGTACAGTAGGTAGGGCTCTTGCCTTAAAACTGGCCAATCTAGATTCGATCCCCAGCACTCTATATGGTCTTCTGAACCCCACTAGGAGTGTGCTCTGAGTCCAGAGCACAGAGTAAGCCTCAAGCACTTCTGGATGTGACCCAAAGCAAAATCTTAGTCACCAAAGAAAAGGTCAAAAAGCCTCCAGTCCCTTCACTCTATTTTCCTGATAATGGCTAGCTGGGCAGAAGATGGTACATGATAGATCAAAAGAAGGGTTGATAGAACTGCAGTATGGTATAGAGCCTGCTATGACTAAACTCAGTCAAAACAGAACTAACCATGGAAGCGTCAACAGGGTGAGAAACTGTGGATCTGTAGGAAGAAAAGGAAGTAAATTTGACTCAGCAGAGAGAGGCATTTGTACACATTGACATTTATGAAACCATTAACATAACAATTTCATGCCTCGGCAGTAGATATAGTACAAGGGTCAGGGCCTTGTTTTGCATGTGCAACCTGAACCCCAGTCACCCCTTTTGGTTTCTAGAGTCACACCAGGAGTTATCCCTGAGCTGAGTTAAGAGGAACTCAAAAAGCATCACAGGGTGTGGCCCAAAAACAAACAAACAGTTAAACAATTAAGTATCTCCTACAGGAATAATTATTACATTCTCAAGCCAAACCAAGAAAGCATTCTGATATACAGCTTCAGGACTGTGAGGGACAGTCCCAATAAGCCTAAGAACATGACACAGTCAATGAGGCCTGAGAACTTGACTCTCTTCCAGGATTCTTCTATAAGCACTCCCCTCCACCTCTCTCCACTATGGGCCCTGTTCCAGAAAAGTCTACGTTATTTGAATCCCTTTAAAAGGGATTGAGTTCCACAACTTGCAATAAAAACTGCACATTGCAAACACACCTGGGAAAGGTAATTCTATTAACTCAATTTCACACAGTCTAAATACCTGCTTTCTGAAGAGTAGTTTTGAGAGGACATTGTGCGTTATGTGATTACAGGGAAGAGGAAGAAGACAAAGGTTCTGTGTACAAGAAAAGGAATTGTCCTAGGAAGGAAGAAATTAGGCAAAAAAAGAGATTTGAAATAAAATTGCCTTATGCCATCGCTTAACCTAAGAAGAAATGTACTTCTTGTTCACTTCCTTTCACCAATATACACAGGTCATGTAGGTCTAACAGCTGTCTCAGTGACTTCACTCCAATTCAGCTAATAACAAAACTCAGCACCAGGCTGGCATCCAGATGCAGGTTCTGCTGCTGGTACTCTGAGCTTGCAGTGGTGAGCGCCGCTGCCTGTTCTGTGAGCAACGTCACCATGAAAGAGGAAAGACTGAAGGACAAAAGCAGAGTTGACCATGTATTGGCAGACTTTTGGTCAAATTTTTTAAGGGACCCTTTTTGGTTTTGCTTCTGGCATGGTCACGCCAGTTCTTCAAAACAAAACCTTGCTATTGGTAAGATACTTTCCCATAATCACCAATCTGAAGGGCTCCAAGGAGGTGCTCAAACCCAGATCCTGCTTGGTCCAAGCTGTGGAATGTTAAAAGAATTTACCAGAAGGAAGAATAAACAAGCAGAGCATCATCAGTTCATTGAAAGAAATTCCACTGGCCAGACTGATAGAGTGGTGGCCTCCAAAGAGATACCACCTAGAATTCTGAGGACACTTTTTATCTGAGCTGCTATCAGCGGGAAACTTCTGCTTTCCACGGAGTAGTTCCATCTGAAAGGGCACAAACAGAAGATAGGTACCCAACTTTGGCGAGAAAGTAAATTGTATATTAAACCATTCTAAGCCAATTATATTAAGACGCATAAAAGATACATATAATAATTTGAGTCAACTGCGAAATGCTCTGTGCTGATCATATTAAGATAATAAAATAATTTTAGTTGATCCCAGGGAGGGAGTAGTGTGGCTAATTCTAGGAATAGGGGACATAAATGCATAGAATATATGTCTTGCTGGGACAATTTAATAAATCAGGGGTGCTTAGACCAGTTCTAGGAGCTGTGGGGTAGAATGGAGGACTGAGCCTCATGGAGCAAGCTGCTTATCTTAGAAAGAGGATCTCAGCCTGCCAGGCCTTTGAAATGGGGACTTAAGCTAGACATATTTTTCTGGGACCTTCACTAGATCACTTCAACCAAACTAGTCTGATCCTACTTGCAATAAGATATGGTAAGACATGACGCCATCATTGAATTTCAGAGACAATTTTCCATGACTTGCCCAAACCCAACAAAGCTAATTACAGAACACTAAAATTTGATCTGCCTTTACTTTGTTTTGTTTTGTTCTTTTTCTTTCATTTTTTGGGGGCTGGGTCAGTATTGGGGCCAGCAGTGCTCAGAGGCTGTTCCTAACTCTGTACGCAGAAGTAACACCCTAGTGTCATTTGGGGAACCATCTGAGGTACCCAAAATTAGAACCAACATAGGCAGCAGGTAAGGTACATGCTCTAAGCCATTACTATACCCTGGGCCTCAGCTTTTCCTTTTGAAATCACAAGGCCCTGGGCAGCAATCATTACCAGAACAAATTGTCTATATTTCAACATACTTAAAAATAATTTTGTTAGCATCGGATATTCCAAGACAACCCTACTGGTTCCCAATGTGCTTTTCCATTGTCTCACTTTCCCTCCTCTGCTGTGTTAGACTCTTTTTTTCCTCCTTCACTGACATTAGGTGTACCCTCTCCCTTCTCTCCTTTCTCTCTCTTTCTTTTCTCCTTTCTCTTAAGTTTATTCCTTTTCTTTAAATAATTGAATGTCCTTACAGCAGAGATATGTAAGTGAATAGGTCTAAGCTGACTTAGAAAATAACTTCAAAAACCTTCCTCAGCTAGAATTCCTTGTTGAAATTGCACAACATATTATTTTCCCAATTCTCCCAAGAATGGTACGTAGAGTAGTGTTCAAAATGCACAGGCAGTTCCCTTAAGATCAGGAACACGACAAGGTTGCCCTCTCTCACCTCTTTTATTCAATATAGTACTGGAGGTACTCGCCATAGCAATCAGAGAAGAAAAGGACATTAAGGGCACACAGATAGGCAAGGAAGAAATCAAGCTATCATTATTTGCAGATGACATGATATTATACCTAGAGAACCCTAAACTCTTGACCAAAAAACTCTTAGAAACAATAGATAGGTATAGTAGAGTGGCAGGGTACAAAATCAATACCCAAAAGTCGGTGGCTTTCCTATACACAAATAACGAAAGAGAAGAAAGGGATATTAAGAAATCGATTCCATTCACAATTGTGCCACAGAAAATCAAATACCTAGGAATCAGCTTAACCAAGTGTGTAAAGGACCTATACAAAGAGAACTACAAGATACTGCTTCAAGAAATAAAAGAGGACACGAGGAAATGGAAACACATTCCCTGTTCCTGGATGGTGAGAATTAACATTGTCAAGATGGTAATACTCCCTAGAGCTTTGTACAGATTCAATGCGGTTCCTATAAGGATTCCCATGACATTCTTTAAAGAAATTGACCAAACACTTCTGAAATTCGTATGGAATAACAAACCCCCACGGATAGCTAAAGCAATCCTTGGGAAGAAGAAGATGGGAGGCATCACCTTTCCCAACCTCAAACTGTACTACAAAGCAGCAGTAATTAAAACAGTGTGGTACTGGAATAAAAACAGACCGGTGGACCTATGGAATAGAGTTGAGTATCCTGACACCCACCCTCAAAGACATGATCAGTTAATCTTTGATAAAGGTGCAAGGAGTCCAAACTGGAGTAAGGAAAGCCTCTTCAACAAGTGGTGCTGGGAAAACTGGACAGCTACATGTAAAAAAATGAATTTGGACCTGTGTCTAACACCTTGCACGAAAATCAGATCAAAATGGATTAAAGATCTCAATGTCAGACCTGAATCCATAAAGTACGTTGAAGAAAATATAGGAAAAACCCTCCACGACATCGATGCTAAAGACATCTTCAAAGGTGAAACACCATTAACAAAGCAACTAGAAGAAAATATAAATATATGGGACTACATGAAACTGAAGAGCTTCTGCACCTCGAAAGAAACAGTGACCAAGATAGAAAGACAGTCGACAGAATGGGAAAGAATATTCACCCAATACCCATCTGATAAGGGGCTAATATCCAGGATATATCAGGCACTGGTACAAATACATAAGAAAAAAACAGCCAACCCCATTAGAAAATGGGGAGAAGAGATGAACAGAAACTTTGACAAGGAAAAAATACGAATGGCCAAAAGGCATATGAGAAAATGCTCATCATCACTAATCATCAGAGAGATGCAAATCAAAACAACAATGAGATATCACCTCACACCACAGAGAATGGCCCATATCCAAAAGGGTAAAAGCAACAAGTGCTGGCATGGATGTGGGGAAAATGGGACTCTCATACACTGTTGGTGGGAATGTCGACTTGTACAACCTTTCTGGAAAACAATATGGACATTCCTCCAAAGACTAGAAATTGAGCTCCCTTTGACCCAGCCATACCGCTCTTGGGAATATTCCCTGGAAAGCCAAAAACACACAGCGGAAACACAATCCGGCACTTTTATTTTCATAGCAGCACTATTCACAATAGCCAGAACCTGGAAACAACCAGTATGCCCGAGAACTGATGACTGGATAAAGAAACTGTGGTACATCTACACAATGGAATACAATGCAGCTGTCAGAAAAAATGAAGTTATGAAATTTTCCTATAAATGGATGGATATGGAAAGAATCATGTTGAGTGAAATTAGTCAGAAGGAAAGAGAGAGACATAGAATGACTGCATTTATTTGCATGACATAAATATACTAGGTGATCTTACCGAAAGTGGAAATTACCACAAGCGTGTGGGAGTCAGAGGTTAGTTTAGATAGAGAAGGGAACATGTGTGAATAAATGTCTAAAGTTCTGATCCAAACATAGAACTGAGCATTAAATACAGTCAAAAAAAAAAAAAAAATGCACAGGCGGACAATTCAGTCCATACCTTCAGTGTAGCCTTTTCTGAGAAAGGAATACCTTTATACCTAACAGTGAAAAAAAAAAAGAAAATAATAGATTCTGCTCCTCATAAACATAATGCAGAGCCTAGCTTCTTAAATTGTGGGTTAAAATCCCATATGGGGTCGTGTAACTGAATGCGGGCTTTGGAAAAAATTGGCAAGAGTAAAAGGTTTCTGAGTACACAGCAGCCAAAAGTTAATTCAAAATCAACTGCATAATGAATCCGAGGTGTTTCTGGCAACGCTTGCCTGTGTTGTATTTCTCAGGAAAAAAGAGGTTGTGAGTAGAAAAAGTTAAGAAGCCCTGATATAGAGGTAGTGGGAAGTCAAACCAGTAGTAAGCAAATGATTAAAACATGAGATGTGAAAACAAGTTGGATTAAAGAATGAATTTAAATAGGAAATTCAGTTATTTGCATACAACAATTTTGTGACAATCATGTTTCACCTATGCTATTATTGAATATTTTAAGCATATACATTTTTCTATTTAAACTTATTTTCAAAGATATCTTATATCATTACCAAAAACTAAACCATGTTGAAGTCTATGTGTTCCTGCCAAATAAGATTGAGACCAACTTTTTTGTTTTAAAAGGTAATGATGTTAAAGATATACCAGAAACCAGCTAAATCTATCTCCTTTATGTATTTAGAAAAATAGAAGGAAATCTTTTTCAAAGTTTTTATTTATAATATTTATAAGATTTGGGGGGCAGAGAGATAGTACAGAATGTAGGGAGCTTGCCTTTCACACAGCAATCTGGGGTTGTTTCCTAGCACCCCATAATGTCCCCTGAGCACCACCAGGAGTGATTTCTGAGCACAGATCCAGGAGTAAGCATTGAGCATCCCCCCTCCAAAAGAGATTGACAGTTCAGTTCTGTAAAATGCAGGGCCTCAGCTCTATCTAAAAATCGGTGTAGCCATCACAGTATTATTCATCTTACTCAGGGAATCCTGAATTAAGAAAGTCCATCGGCACTTACAGAGCCCAGTAATTTTCACTGTACTCTGCTAGGAAGTATACAGGCTATGAATAAAGAGCTGATATTCTAATTTCAGAAGACCCACTCCACTATAATATGGCAGATGCTCAAAGTCAACTCCATCTGCCTCTTTAGAAGATACATAAAACCTTGCTACATGGAATACATTTCAACTTCCTAGGACCCCAGAAAAGAAAGTGGTTGCTTAGACAAAATCCTTCTCCATAATAAACAAGCGACTCTCTTAAATCACAGTGCTAGGGAATTCCAAAGCTGCAACAACCCACAGGCCTCATATCTGAAGGTTACATTCACACAAGTAATGTACTTTGATGACATACATCATTTGCATGATTCCCATTATTAACTAAAATTCTGAAATTCATTCCAAGGTGTATTCCTTGTGCATGTTTGAAAGCTCTTATTGTAAAGATTTCTCTCTGAAAAGATACCCTATGAAAATAATCAATTATCACTTAACAATTTTGTCATTTTTTTTAGCGTCATCCTTAACTATTCTGTAGGAACCACTACCTCTCCATTCTGTTCCCTTTGCCTTGTGATTATAGATATTAGAATAAAGATAAACAAGAAAATTTTCATAAACAAAACTTATAGTAAAATTTAATTTCCATCTTCACAATTATTCTTACAATAACTATGAACTAAAGCGTGGGGCTCATTATATTTTAGCAATCATCATAGCAATGAGCAATTTAAGACCAAAATGTTATGTTTTAAAATTTTCTCATTTGTGACAATAATTTAAATATTGTTTTGATCATCACAACAGCAGGTCATAAATGTATCCCAGTTGACTTCATATGACACTGTTTCTAAGGACAAAAAGTTCACATGTGTAAATAAGAAAAGCAAACTTTACAGGTTGCAGGTTGTAACCCTGAATCTCATTCCCACAAAGATTGAAAAATTCTCAACTTGATTAACTTTTAGGACCAATAAATGCTCTCAGCTTCTCAAAGAAAGATGCTGTATAAATACAAGTATTAATAGGTGGCACTGGAATTTATTAAGGGCTTAGTTACTCCATAAGTTTCTTGCTATGTTGCCTTTGTCTGGCTTGCACAAATCCACCTGCATATCTCGAACAAAAATCATTTCAATGATTCAAAAAGCCACCATCTCACAGATATAAGGAAAGCAGACGGTCTCATTAGGCAGAAACAGAAAATTAACCTTCAGGATGTTGTGATTCTGCCCCAACCATCAGCAAAGTTATGCAAAATCACTCCCAGACCTGACAAGTACAGTAATTCTGTTTGTTTCAGCTGGCACCTTTGTTGGACTACTGCAATTAGCCTACAAGATATCTACTATAAAATTAGTGTAGCCTAAATAGTCTTCTTGTACTTCACATTTTTTCTCTTATTAATTTGGCCATATTTTTATAGCCCACTCTTGATTTAATATATATTTTTGTAATATGAATTCATAAGTTTGTTTCAACTGTCTTGATGCAAGATAGTTGTATCAAGAGACTCACAGACATGGGGGCAGAACTGCTACCGCTCTCCCTGTGCCCAGCCACTCACGAGGTGCCTGGGAGGAATGGCGGGTTCTAGCCCTGGCCCGCCACCCCAGCAGAGCCTCGCAAAAAGCCAGATGACCCCCCATCCCATGAAGGCCTTAATTTTCCACATCTGGACTTCCCTCTCATCAGAACTCCACCCAGCAGAAGAGCCTATTACAGCCCGGCTCACACTGCTGCTAGGTTCACCAATAAATGCTATATTTAGAGGTGACTACAAGAGTATGCCATCAGCACGGCAGAGCCTGGCAAGCCTCCCGTGTCATATTTGATATGCCAAATATCAGTAACAAATATAGACCTCATTCCCATGACCTGGTGTAATGGTTTGAGACTCTTTATGTTCCTGGAGCAAGCAGATGCCCTTGGTCTCTACTAGCGTGAGACAGGGCATATGGAGATGTTACTGGTGCCCACTCGAGCAAATCGATGATGAACGGGAAGACAGTGATACAGTGATCAACTATCAAGATTCACATTTGTGGACTGGAGAGAAAGTAAAGAAAAACAGGCCACTTGCCTTGCATATAGCTGAGCAAAGTTCAATCTTCAGTTGCAATATAGTTCCCTGAGTACTGCTCAGAGCCAGGTGCAAGCCTGAGCACAACCAGGTATGATTCCCCCCCCCCTCCCCCACGGTATTTTATTTTGTATGATAACCAAATGAAAAATAGGTGTTGACTTTGTCCAATAATTAAAAAAAATCACACATGCATAATTCTATATGTAAACTTTATACTCTATTGGAAAGCAAAGAATATGGAATATAATACACTTCCGAGTAATTTAAGATCCACTGAAACTTTAAATTTATGCACTCTGAAAGACTAAGAACCAAGGAAGCGGTCAGAGAGAGAACATAAAAACTAAGGTACATGTCTTGCATGTGACAAGTCATGACTGATCCTCAGCATCACATGGACTCCTGAACATCTCCAGGTGTACCCGTGGGGTCCATGAGCATCACCACAGTGTCTTGAGTAATCCCTGACTCTGCAGGAGCCAAATAGCACCACGCTTTTTACTCTTTCACTAGACCACTGCTCCACGGCTGAGAATAGTCAGAAAGGGCTCCCAGAACTGTATCGAAGACCCCATCCACAAAAGAGTATGAAGTAGGTACAGACCTTTCCCACTCTCTTAAAGTAAAACCATCCTCTCTGGTATTGTTTAACAGGCTATTTGGGAGTCTGAGAATACTTAAAATTTTTTCCAAATAAACAAATGGTAATAGCATTTCCAGACCCCCAATCATAAAAATAGCAAGAAAACATGTAGTTCTTATTGAATAAATTTAATCAGAAATCAAATTAATTACAAGTGGGTGTCCCAGCAGGTGGTTAGAGGAGAAAGTGAAATCAAGCAATGAATCAAAAAGTTGAATCTGGACTTAATTGGTGAGTCTTAATGTCAGGTTTCTATTAAAATCACCTGGAGGGCTTGAAAATAAACCTGGTGGCAGGGCCCTATCCCAACCCACTAATTTAGGAGGTAGATCTCAGGCCTATTATTTGAGCACAAGCATGTTCTCTTTAAAAGTTCTCTAGATGATTCTAATATGCAGTCAAATTTGAGAACCACTGAAGAAAACTAGGGAAGATTCTGTTAAATGGAAAGTGGAAGAAACTAATATAAAGGGGAAGGAAGGTTCTCTAGGTGATAGGAGCATTTGGGGTACAATGAGGTAACTGAGGCAGGTCCCACAGGTCCTAATAAAGAAACAGTGACAAACGACATGAGAGGCCTGTGTCTATGTGTGGAGGGCCCTAAGGTCCAGGACCACAGACTGACTGGTTATTTTATTGTTGTCCTTAATCATTGTTGTCGCAATCTCTCCTCCAAAGGTTAAACTGTTTTGAGAAGCTGTGGAAGCTGGAGCACACCTGCAATGCTCAGGGTTTACTATGACTCTGCTTTCAGAACAATTGGGTTTCAGGGAGTATGTGCACTGAAATAGACTAAATCCGGGTCACCCGTGGTGCAAGCAAATGCCCTATCCACTGCACTATCTCTTCAGCCTCTAATGGCTAACATTCAGCCTCTGAATGTTGTTTTTAAATAACTATTTCTGTAGCATCCTATCTCTATGGTTTTTATTGGCTAAAATTCTCGTAGTTCGACCATTTCTCATAAGCTATTCATAGCTTATGAATATGAAGCTATTCATAGCTTATGAACCTGAAGTCCAGAAAATCTGTCCTTGGAATGTGGTCTCAGCAGATGAAATCAATCTCCCATGAAACTTAGTACAACACTGGAGAGTAGTACAGTGGGTAAGACGCTACTCGCCTTGCAGGTTTAATCCCTGGCACTCTATATAGTCCCCTAAGCACCGCCAGGAGTAATTCTTGAGTGCAAAATCAGTAGTAAACCCTGAACATCACTGCATGTGTCCCAAAAAAGAAAACAGAAACAAAATTTTAGTCCAGGATGTTGCCACAAGAAGTCTTAACATCGTTGCACTCGGGTCACATGGTTGCACACATATGGAGCTTTTCATCAACTACAGCCTTTGAAGTTGGGTGGAAGTTGTTTAGACTTGCCCTGCTTTAATATACTGCATAGCTGTACTGTGTATGTGCCCATAGATAGATTTTTTTTAACTGTAGGACTTTGCATTCATCTCTGTTCTATTTCAGCAAATTTGTCTTGGCCCGCTTTTCTTAGTCTCCTTTCTTGACAGCTAATTATGTTTGATTAACATGATCTAAATGTGTCTATTTCCAAGTGCCAAAGTGAAGTGTTCATTAGCCCTTCGGTGAGATGCAAAAATTATTCCACCAAACAGTAAGAAACCAATTTGAAGTCTTAGGAACATTTTAACTCAATTCCAGAACACTCCCATGCAATTTCCTTGGTATCACAACTCCACACAACTTACACGAAGTACATGCCTGTGCAAAATAATCCAGGAATCAAGAGTTAAGAGTTCCTACAGACTCACAGTGTGGCTTTAGTGAACCATTCAAACATCAGCTACATTTCCTTTTGAGAATTGTGACATGGCAATTGAACCTGATTTTTGACCTCTTAGTCTTTTTTACCACCATTTACTGATTTATTTCATTCCAAGATCCCAAGTTTTAATGTAGCACTATTCAAAAACTTTTGAATAATAAAATATATAAAGATTAAGATTTCTGTTTGAAGATATCTTAGAGGAGTAGTTCTCAATAGTAGAGGGATGCATATGCTCCCCAAAATATTTCAAGGGGGTTATAGGTTACAGGAAATGAGGTAAATGAGATGGGGAGGTTTAAGATAGTGGGTCAACCAGCAGAATGGGGGTAGGGGGAGTAAGGTAATAAGAATTGAAGAAGGTCTTGGTTGGATACAGACTGGGAAACACTGGGCGAGAAGAATTATCCCTTGCCTCCAAAACGATCCTCACTCTCCATCTTCCCCTGGACTTAGCTCTGTCCAGGGTCCACTTCCCTTCTCTATATCAAAAATTCTGTTGACCTCAGCATTACTAGTAAAATCTTGTGTGAAGTGTTGCCCAGATAGGGAGGTGAGCTATGAATGTTTTCTATTCTGCAAACTACATGGGCCATAATACATTTCTTAATTTAGGAGTCACGTGCCTTCAAAGTTTACATACTAGTTATAACTAATATGTAAGAGAATTTTACATATATGTAGGATAATTTGCAGGTAAAAGATCCTGCTTTTCATTCAATGGGGGATGGAGGTTGCTCTGTTTTGTTTTGGAGCCACACCCAGTAGTACTGAGGGCTTACTGCTGACTCTGTGCCCAAACATCACTCCTGTCAGGGCTCAGGAGACCATATGGGGTACCAGGAATTGAACCCAGGTGAGCCTCATGCAATGCAACTGCCCTACCCATTGCATGATTGCTCCATTCAGTTCATTTTCTTAAGTAAATTAGATAATCCAAAGAACAGTTCTTTTAATTATTGTTAATTAACTACTGTTTTCTTCATACATGCAGACCAGGAGAATTAAAGAAAATATATAGAGTGTGATCCTAAGAAACCTCTCAGAGTTTAGTAATAAACATGATCACACTGAAAACTGATCTGTTTAAGTGAGAGAGAGAGAGAGAGAGAGAGAGAGAGAGAGGGGGAGAGAGGAGCAAGAAGGGAGTAAGATTGAACAGTCATGCATGAATCTATGTTTTGAGTGCATGAGTACAGATGTTAGGTGGAGTATTTAGGACTGATGTATTTACCCCCTGAGTCTCTATAGGACAAAAAAAGGGAGCTCTGGATGCCCAAACAATGAAGGCAAAAAGCAGCTTCACATTCCATGGAGAGAAGAGGCGATGGTGGAAAGGAAGAGTCACATGGCAAGAAGCACTTCACGTTCAAATTCTTCAGTTTCTAAAAGCGTTCGTCATCTTTAATTTTTCCCTTTGCTGATATTAATAATGATAGCACTTAGCATTTCTAAAACACTTTTCATCTTCAAAGCACTATATGAACATTACCTAATTAACTAACATTAACTAATTATAATTAAACTTGCCCTGGGCTCACAAATCAGAAGAACTTTAAGAAGGGGTGAGGGGCTAGAGGGAAGGAAGAAGAAAGAAGGAAAGCTCTCCAGCCAGACAGGTTTTTCAAGTTTTCTGAATTTGAATTTTGATTCACATAGCCACAGATTTTTAAATAATCCTGGTGATAACCTAACAGGCCTTCATTGATTCAAATGGTTAAATATTGATTTTTAAATCTAGTAAACAATGCCTAGAAAAGAGAGCTGTCATTCTTTTTTTTTTTTTTAAGATTTTATATACCACCGTGAGATATACAAATAAAAAGATATACAATTAAAAAGTTCTGTTTGGGTTTTGGTCATACAGTGTTTCAGCCCCGTCCCTCCACCAGTGCCCATCTCCCACCACCAACATCCCCGGTTCCCTCCCCTTCCCCAGCCCTGCTCCATGGCAGGTTCTTTTATTTCTTTCCCCCCCCCTTCTCTTTTCCTTCCCTTCCAGACTATGGATTACAGAACATACATTAAAAGGTTGTCATTTGTATCCTTTTGCCTCTATTTAATGGAGAGCTGTCATTCTTATATCAACTTCCATTTATAGAAGAATCTTCAATGCTAATTAAAAGTGTTTCTCTGGAACAAAATGCTTTAAGATTTGGGCCCAAAGAAATTTCTTTTCCTGGAGCAGCTTCAATCTCATCACACACACACACACACACACACACACACACGCACACGCACACGCACATGCACACACACGCGCACACGCACACACAGACATACGCATCCTTTAAGTACCTGCTAAGTGCCCTCAGAAATCTGACTTCCAACCTTTAGGTATAGCAAGCTCAGTGTTCTAACACATGAGCCTATTTCAGATATTTTAAATGTATCGATTGACTTTCCTTTTTATTAACCTTAGCAAAAAACTTTCAGTAATATTATACCCCAAGATAAAATAAAGCATCCAGTTTCCATACTTCCTAGACAGAAAAGCCATATAATCAAATGAGCCTATTTGGATGCTTATTTTCTGTACATTACACTTATCTAAATTTATATTTGAAGGAGCAGGTGGAAAGATAGGATTTAAGACCTCTTGAAGTTCCCTCTCGTTTTCATTCTAGAAATGTCTAAATGAAATATGCAGCTATGCTTGACTGGAAGTCATTACTAAAACTCTGTTCTAGTCAGAACATGCTCAGACTGTTCTAAAGTATTTGCTTTAGTAACCTGCAAGTTTAGAATCAAATCAAAAGCAGTGTTCCACTTTAATATCAGCCTCTCTTACAACACCAGTGTTTAGTAGGGCAGCTAAGTGCCTAAAATGTGGTATTAAAAAGGCATCTTTTATCAGGGTTTCTTTTGTGCAGCTTACATTGGTGACATTATTCTATTTCTGTCAATAAGGCAGCCCTTGTTATGTTATAGACAAATCACCACAACACACCTGTATCCCTATAGGTTTGCTTTCAGGTTCTCCAAGCTTGAAAGGAATGTGATCTCCATTCCTCCCTGAGTCTCCAAGAGGCTGGTACAGCTCAGCTGACAATGTTTACTCTCAGAAGTTGAATATCGATCAGCTAAGACGATATGTGTCATTTACTTCTGCTGAATTTGATCTTTCTATTGCACTCCAACCTCTAAGTAATGAGAACCTGCGGGCCAGTGCTTGGCAGATTTTTATCCATTGAAGTCACTTCCACCTTCTAATTACCCATGTGCCTCCCCGTGAAGGTAGACCTCATCGTTCTCCTCAGAGGACTGAAAATCAAAGATAATAGAGAGTAAGGACATGAACAAAAATGGGAAACACTGTAAAACCACTAGGCACAAAGAGAGCAGAGCATATATCTAGTCACAAATATTTTCAGTTTTTCAAAAAATCACACAGCCATATTTGAAGGTTTTTTCCCACTCTTAAAAGAAATGTATTTTGCTTTGTTTTTTTGCCCCTTTTAAACAGTAGAATCAGCTCAGCACTTGGAAAGTATCCAATATCAAAGAGAAAAAATGTAGATTGTACAGAATTCAACGTGTCAGATTACATGAGGGATGATCCTTTGGGCAACCTACGCCAGCCTCTTTCATGAATGTGAGACAAATAAAAGGGGCTTAGGAGTATCAAAAGAAGACACAATTTTGAAGAAATATATTTAAAACCCTCTCCCCATAAGGCTAATGACATGTGCCATTTTTATTTGATAGCCTAAAGCAAAGTCACCTAACAAACCATAACACTCACAGAATCCCATCTTTATTTTTTGCTTCTGCCAGAGAAGTTCTACAACTCCTTATGGTGTCTAATATAAGTTCAGTTTGCACTGCATACAAATCTGCAAAAGCTTGCTCTGCTACCCTAATCCTTTAGAGATTTATTCTCCACTGATGAAAACCTAATTTCTGAGCCCCACCTATTTGCAGAATCCCAAAATCTCTCTTACACTCTTGATAATTGCTCTTCATAATTCCAGTTTTGCATGGCAGAAAATCTGTCCAAGCAACAAACAGCTTTAGGCAGTGAAACCTTCCTCAAACATTCTTCTCAGTACAGAGGGGAAAAAACACCAGAAATATTTTGTACACCATGTGTACTGAGCTTGACAAAATATAATAGGATACAAAAATAACACAAACCCAATATAAATATTTGGAGGCTAAAACTTGCTGGGCTTAGGCTCATACAGAGCTCAATACACAAAAGTTCTTACATTACGTAAATTCTGATGTTCAAAACTGCAATTCCTGCTAAAAAATCATGGAATTGTGATATGCAGAAACTCCACCTCAGTTTGATCTGTTCTGCCTGAGAGGATACAAGGACTCTAATTAGACCTTGTGTTTTGAATAATTACTTTTTAAGAATAAAACAAAATGACTTCAATCAATGTAACCATCTTTTTTCTAAGGAGAAGAAATCTTGAGATCATGTAAGAAAAAGCTCATGAAAAGAGGTAGGATTGGGGCGGAGAGGTAGCCCAGCAGGTAGGGCGTTTGCCTTGCGCGCCGGCCCATGCTGGCAGGGGTTTGATCCCCGGCATCCCATATGGTCCCCCGAGCACCGCCGGGAGTGATTCCTGAGTGCAGAGCCAGGAGTAACCCCTGAGCATCGCCGGGTGTGACCCAAAAAAGCAAAAAAAAAAAAAAAAAAGAAAAGAGGTAGGATTGCAGAAAGGATCCATTCAGAAGCTTGGTTTTCAAGAGGAACTGTCTAAAGTACACAGAATATCTATGTGGTACACATACCATTTGCCAAGATTGTCCCCTAAAAGGAACTTCATTCTTGGAGTCTCCTTCAACCTTCAATTTACATCAAACAGAAAATAGAAGTATGGTCTGAAAGTCATATATAGAAAAAAGAAACAGAGGACCTAGATTCACGTCTAGTAGATGAAATAAGACCATCTCTGTAATGACTGCCACATCTACATACTCTCAGCAAAATCCGTTAAAAATAAATGATATATGTTTAAACTGGGAATCGTTTGAGCATAATAGTATCAGGTACCCAAGGCTAAATTGAAATAATCATTCTAAACTACAAAACTCTCAGGAACATAAATTATAATTTTACGGTATGCCTTGAAATGGTAGTTTTGCAATAAAATTAAAATATATGCTCTCAATGTTTGTCTGGCAAATGCAAATACATGAAACAAACATGGTTAGTAAGTGAACCAACAATTTGCAATGTTTGGAGAAATCTGATTTTACACTGAATACTTCAATTGGCTAAAACCTAAAAATTTTTCTTTCTAAAGGAATTACCATTGATGTAATTCACATGATGGTTCCAAATTGACCAGTAATTGTAGCAAGAGAGTTTACTGTTCTCAAAAAAGAAAAGAAAAAAGAACCTTAAGCAATAGGAACTACTCTTGTCATGTTGCTTTTCTTTGTTGTATGTACATAGACTTCAAGCTAGGGTAAATGCAAACCAATTTAAGTTCCCTTGTTGACGGATCAAAAGAAGGTAAAACTAGAGGCTAGAATTACAAAACAAACAAAAGTCCCTTAAATAAAGAAGATATGTTAACCAGATGATTTTTGCTTGCTTCTTACTTATTTTGTTTACAGGTGTAAGCAGACAGCCCAAGGATTAAGACCCCCCAAATACGGCTGGTAATGTTTCACCACTCATCCATCCTACGAGTCTGCCACAGAAGAGTTTATTGACTGCTGATGTCATCAAATCTACTTTTTAACGTAAACAAACATTCTTGATTTTACTGATTCTTTGGGGGTAATGACACAAATTTAGCATTCTCTAGCAATGAAAGATTTGCTTGGAAGTTACTTCATTCTTTTTTCTCTTTTCAAATGTGCATCTTACTGCGCCAGCTGCTTTTCTGAAGGCATGCTTATTTTCTGGCCACACTGGTCATACCACACCATCATCAATTCTATTTTTTAAAATAATATTAGTTTATTAGAAAGATGCCATCTTATTGTTGTGTCTGCGATTTCCTGAGTCCTACACCAGCCAAGTGCGAGCTCTGACGCAGGCTTCACACAGATGTGCTAGGAATCAACACTAATTGATAGCATAGCTCCATATATCCAAGGAGAAGAAAGGATGTCTGAATTAGCATACTTGTTTGATCTTTTCTGTGAAAGCTCTTAAGCGCACTGGTTTTAAAACTATACGAGGGCCAGAGAGACAATACAGGAGTTATGGCACCTGTCTTGGTCACAGCCTACTACCGTTCAATCACAATGCCATATATAGTTTTCAGAGTACCAGCAGGAGTGATTACTGAGCACATGAACCAGAAATAAGCCCTGAGTGCTGTGAAAGGTTACCCATCCCTGCCCCATGTCCCTCTAAAACAAAACTACAGTAAATCTCATGCTATTTATAAAAGTACTTTTTTTTTTGGTTTTGGCCAGAGCAACAATGCAGAGTGAACATGAAGCTACTCATTTAGCCAGCAATATTTAGAATCCCACTCTTATACTGCCCACCAATAGAATTTTTGCCATTAAGCTCCTACCCTTTTGTCCTTTAGGATTCTCACCCCAGAAAATGAGATTTTGGGGCCGAGCAATAGCCCAGCAGGTAGGGCATTTGCTTTGCACACGGCCAGCCTCTGCCAGCCTGGGTTCCATCCCCGGCATCCCATATGGTCCCGCGAGCACCGCCAGGACTGATTCCTGAGTGCAGAGCCAGGAGTAGCCCCTGAACGTTGCCGGGTGTGACCCAAAAAAGGCAAAAAAAAAAAAAAAAAAAAGAAAATGAGATTTGGCTTCTTATGATTACTGAAGCTAAGAACCCACTGGTTATATAATGAAGTGAGGAAAGTGGCTAAAATAGGTTGCTTATTGTTGTTTTTGAAATACTTTGTTTTTCAGTGGTTTTAGATTCAGGGAAAAATTGAGAAAGTTACAGATGTTTCCCATATATCTTTGACCTCACACTTGTATAGCCTCCCCATAATCAACATTTTTCACAGGAATGCAACATTTGCTACAATTTATGGAGCTTGCATTGTCACGTCATTCTCACCACTTATGTGAGGATCCACTCTTGGTGCTGAATGTTCTATGAGTTTAGGCAAATGTATACATATATTAATCATTATAGTACCATGCAATGTATTTTATTTACTTTAAAATCCTCTGTGGTGATTTTACTCTACATCCTGAGGTTGTTTATCAATTATTTTCCTTCTCATGTTCATCCTCTCCTGGTCCCAAGAGAGTAGTTTTATTCCCAAGATCAGGTTTACATTCAATCAAGAAGAAAATGACAAAGCTGGTGGCAACAGATGTAGTAGCAACAGCAGCAGCAGCAGCTCTGACCCAGGGTGAGTGTACCTAGGAGGTGAACCTGCAGTATTCAAATGCACAGAACTCTTCTAAGGCCTTGCCCCCAGCCCATAAGACCCATATCCAAAGAAGTTCCACATAGTTATAAAGACACCAGAAAAAGGTAGGAATATCCTAAATGGGGGTGAGTTAAGATCACCACTGCCAGACTGCCATAGGAAAACAGCACAGAACACCAACACGAGGAGTGGAGGGAGATATGATCCTAAAGTTTCAACAAGGAATATGCACATACAAAATTTCTCTGTTAAAGAATTCCAAAATAATGTGGTAAGGATATTCAATGAGCTCAAAGAAACAGTGGAATAGATATTCAATAAAATAAGGAGGATATGAAAGATGTGAAATGGAGAGCCAATAAAATACAGGCAGAAATAGGAAAACTACAAACAGAAGTGTCATTAATTTTTTTTAAAAATTCAGTAGATTAAATGAAAAATTCATTGGGTGTCCTCAGCAGTAAAATGACCACAGCCAGGCACAGAATCAGTGAGCTTTAAGATGAGCTGTAGAAAACATTCAGATAACAACAGAAGATGGAAATGACCTCAAAATAGCTCAAGAGGGAAAGAGAACATTGGGATAAACTCCGAAGGGAAATAGTGAATTTGAAGGAAGAAATGGAAAAGAGAGGGCTAGCTGAGCAACAATCAGTGACAGGGCTTTTAATTCCCAAAAAAGTTCTTCTCCAGTGCACATAGGACATTTTCCAAGATGGATCACACGCAGGACCACAAAACATACCTCCATAAAATAAAAAGATATAAATTGGCTTTTTTTCAGACTATGATGTACTTAAAATAGAGGCTAATCTCACACAGAAATGGAGAATAAAATAAAATACCTGGAAATTAAACAGCTCACTGCTGAACAACCGTAGGTCATAGAGGAAATCAAAGAAAAACAAAGACTTCTGAAAACAAATAAGAATGAGGACACAAGCTACCAGAACGTGTGGGACACAGCAAAAGTAGTGTTAAGAGAAAAGTTTATAGCTCTACAAGCATTAATTGGGAAGGGGAAAAAAAGGCCCACAAAAATAATTTTACTTCACAGCTTAAGATCTAGAAAATAACTAACAAAAGGAACCCAACTCAGGCAGGAGGAAGGAAACAATAAAACATAAAGCAGAAATTAATAAACCGGAATCCCAAAAAATAATCCAAAAGATCAATGAAACCAAGAGCTGGTTCTTTGAAAGAATAAATAAGAATGATAAACTACTAGCAAAACTCATAAAGAGAGAAAGACAGAACTCTAATAAATCGAATCAGAAATGAAAGGGGAAAATCACAATAGAAACCACAGAAATTCAGAAAATCATCAGAGATTACTTTGATAATCTGTATACAAGAAAAAAGAGAAAATAGTAGAAATGGATAAATTCCTGGACTCCTACAATCACCCAAGGCTGAACCAAAATATTTGGAATACCTGAAGAGACCTATCACTATTGAGGAAATTGAAACAGTAAACAAAAGTTCTCCCAAAAACAAAAGTCCAGGTCCAGATGGATTCACTAGTGAGTTCTTCCAAACCTTTAAAGAGGGCATACTGCCAATCTTCTTCAAACTTCTCCAGCGAATTGAAGAAACAGAAACATTCACGAACAGTTTCTATGAGGCAAATTTCACCATGATACCATAAGCAGACACGGATAGTACAAAATAAGAGAATTATAAGCTAATATCCCTGAAAAACACAGTTATAAAAATCCCCAACAAAATACTAGCAAACAGAATCTAGCATCTCATTAAAAAGCCTAGAACACTGGTGCTAGGAAATGTACACTGGTAGATAGATGGGTGTTGGAACACTGTATTATTGAAACCACTGTATTATTTAAACACTGTATTATTCCTTCCTTATATGTATTATATTAACAGCTTTGTAATGGTCAATGTCACAGTGTTTCAAGAAAAAAAAATATTAAAGATCATATACCATGACCAACTCTGCCCCATATCTGTGAGACTCTGGATCAGCATACCTGGGCAGGACTTGAAAAAGACTGCTGCAGGATGGGTCACGATGAACCAGGCTCTGATCAGCTCTTCTGCTGGGTGGCGTTCTGATGAGAGGGGAGCCCGGATGTGGAAAATGGCAGCCCTCATGGAGTGGGGGGGTCGTCTGGCTACTTGAGAGGCTCTGCTGGGGTGGTGGGCCAGAGCTAGAACCCGCCATCCGTCCCGGTGCCTCGTGAGTGATTCCTAATGATTCTCTTTTGGATCCAGTGTGGTTAACATCTTTTTCAATTTTATTTAGTTTCACTTTTTATTATTGTTAACAGCAGTATTTTAGGCAGTATTCAAATCCACAGCAACAACAGTGCCAGTGTTCCTCCACCAATCACCTTCATTCTCCTTTAGTCCCTTAGTAAATTCTATTTTGGGGTGGGAGGAGTTCAGTTTTAGTTGTTGTTGTGGGGGGCACACCAAGTAGGAATCATGGTTTACTCCTGGCTCTTCACTCAGGAATTATTCCTGGCAGTGCTCAGGGCACAATGTGAGGTGCCAGAGATCAAACCTGGTTCGCCATATGCAAGGCAAGAGCCCTACCTGATGTACTATTTGCTCTGGACCCTGGTAAATATATTTAAATTTTTAATTATTATATTTGGGTTACATGTTTACAAGTACCAATGCTTTCTTTTGGGGATGGGAGTGGGGATTGGTTTGGTCCATACTCAGCAGAACTCAGGGCTTATTCTTAACTCTTCACTCAAAGATCCCTCCTGGCAGGGCCTGGGGGACCATATGGGATGCAAGGGATAAAACCAAGGTTGAAAGTATGCGAAGCAAGCACCCCGCCGGCTGAACTATGGCTCTGGCCCCAGCCCTTATGGTTTCAATGCACACAGTTACCTTGCCTCTCCCACAGCACAGTGCCCAAGGCCCTCCACAATTGTCCTAATGTTATAGCATGTTTCTTTCCAGGATCTCTCTTACAAGAAGGTCTAGAATGATATCAGAAGATTGTCTTACCCTGTTTGTACAAAAAAAATCCTTTGCTTTTAATGACGTTTAAACATATTTTAACGAACACCAAAGAGCCTCTAATTTTACAATTAAAATTTTAAATATAAAATTCAAAATAAAAGATTAATAAAAATTTCTGCAAGCTTTGCTAGGAAATCAAGAGTAATCCAAAGAAAAATGGTCTTTATTCTTTAAAGGTTATTCCTCAGGGAGATACTAAGACAGAAAGAGAAGCGTAGGGAATCAAAAATCATAGTTTAAGATATGATAATTTTCAAAGGTCAAACACTATTTTGAACTGAAGAAAGTGTTTACATAAATTTGGAGAGATTTTTTAAACTCCTACATTTATCATCAAAGTACTTTATTCCCAGTCTCAATGATCCAACTGTTACTTAATAATCCAAAATAAACTCTCGGCACAGTGAAATACATTCTTAGCACCAGCAATCCTATCCGTGGACAACATAACTAACAAGAGCCCCAGGAGATCATGCTGAAAAGGAATATCCTAGTGTGTTTGCCATTTGGAGAAATCAGCACAATGAAAGCACACTTTTCTGGGAACTCAACCTGCTACCAGCTGATAGTCATCGTAAGGGGCACTTTTCTATAAATCACTATAATTTAAAAACCAAATGCTTTGAAATGCCTTTTGCCAGATCAAATCAAAAGTGACTCTCAGTTGGTGGAAGGCCCAGATGTGAGTTTCATAACACACATCAATTACTATCTAATCCATCACTTGCAATGGTTGAATGTACTCTGAGCCATTCCCAGAACTAGTGCCCTGAAAACAAATAACAGCATCTGGGTAGAAATAGATTTAAAAATGCTCTAGTCACTATCTGCAAAGCATGATTGGATTATATATAAGCACATGCTCAGTTTGGCCTTTTAATCTTGTCATATCATCTTTTGAACTATTTAAAGCTCAAATTGTGAGCAGCAAGAGATGTTGCTATATAAAAGAAAATGTCATTTTCTCTAGCAATTTCATAATAGCTCCTCAGATACTTTCTCTGGTAATAGCTAATTTTTTTTGGACAATGGAATGGTCACTAACAACCCTTAACTTCAGTGACAGACATGAGTTCCTTTCCATGCGAAAAATGTTGGTTAATTTTATCCCTCACGTTGCTATAAGGCACTTTCAACAGAAAATGATAATGCACGTCTATACAATGTGAGTAAACTGGCATAAATATGAACCCACAATGGGACGCTAATACAACTAAACATCCTCACAGCTGACTTTCCATTTCCACAGAAGCTAATGAGATTATGTAAGTTATATTTTCATTTCCTACTTGACTAATTTAACCAAGGTCAATTATCCTAATGAAAGATAACTATTATCACAATTACTATATTTTATTTAGAGCTTAGCATATAGCAGATATTGCTCTGTATGTTATATATGTATGTATATACACATCATATTTTCTTCATAAAAATCATATGTGGTTGGGGCCGGAGCGATAGTATAGCAGGTAGGGCATTTGCCTTGCATGCAGCCAACCCAGGTTCAATCCCTGACATCCCATGTGGTTGCCTGAGCATGGACAGGGAGTAATTCCTCAGTGCAGACCTAGCAGTAACCTCTGAGCAACACTAGGTGTGACCCAAAAAGAAAAAAAAAAGAAAAATGAAAATTGAAAATATAATATCTGGTATTATTATTAACCCTATTTTACAAATCCCTCCTGGGTGCCTTGTGAGCTACCAGAGCCTCACAACAAGCCAGACGACCCCCACTCCAGGAGGGCCACCATTTTCCACATCCCGACTTCCCCCTCGTCAGAACTCCACCCAGCAAACCAGCCTATCACAGCCCGGCTCGAGCGGCCGCTTGCAGCTGCACGGTTCATCAATAAATGCTGGATTTAGAGATGACTACATGAGTATGCTACCCACACGGCAGAGCCTGGCAAGCTACCCATGTTGTATTTGATATGCCAAATGCCAGTAACAATTATAGACCTCATTCCCATGACCTGATGGAATGGTTTGAGGCTCTTTATGTTCCTGGAGCAAGCAGGTGCCTTTGGACTCTACTTGCATGAGACAGGACATATGGAGATGTTACTGATGCCCGCTCGAGCAAATCGATGATGAACGGGAAGACAGTGATATAGTGATACAGTGATTTTACAAATGCAAATACTGAAAGAAGCCAGTGTGGTTAAGGAACCTATACTACATCATAAAACTCTGTTGGATGCTTGACAGAGTACAATACCATCCTTTCTTATTTCCCACAGCTCCATATTTCGATCATCAATTTCTAGTATTCCTGAAAAATAAGCATGTTATTAAGACTACTGGAGTCACAGATCACCCTTGATCCCAGTATTTAGAGAGGAGAAGGACAAAGAAGCAAAAAAAATCAGGAGGGGGAGAAGAGAAAAAGAAGTAATGGAGATCAGGCATCAGGGCTTTAGTTATACCAGTGATATGGGTGAGTGGTACAGCCATGTAACTGAAACACAAACTCAACAAAACCGAAAACATGAGATCTAATACAACCACTGAAAGTCTGCAATGTGCCTGTCAAATTGACAGGCAGGGATGGGCAGGGGTTGGGGATAAGGAGAAATCTGGGAACACTGGTAGAGGGAAGTTGACACACGTGGTGGGATTGGTGTGAAAATTATATGTCTAAAACTCAACTACCAGTAGCTTTGTAGATCACCTTTCTTTAATAAAAATTAAGTAATTAAAAATAAACATGACTAGGGCCAGAGCAATAGTACAGCATGTAAGGTGCTTGCATGGAGTTGACCCACACACTGTATCCAGCACCACTTATGGTCCTGAGTCCTGTTTGGAGTGATTCTGGAACACAGGGCCAGGAGTAAGTCCTGATCACTGCTGGGTGTCACCTCTATCAAAAGGAAGAGGAAAATAAGATGAAAACTCATAGAGAAAAAAAGGAATGCTGGTTGCCAGGGACTGGAAGGAGGGAAAATTTAAAGTTAAATTTTATGCAGTGATTTTCTACCATGTTGATTCACAGAAACATCCTTTAAGTCCTTCAAAAAGTTATTGGCACTGAACTGGCAGTGGTTTTCAACCAGCAGTTTGAAGCATTATACCAATTTACAGGGGTAGGAGGAGGTGAGGAAAGAGGAACAGAGGGGAGGGAGGGGAAGGGAGGCCAGGAGAGGGGATGAGAGGGAAGGGAGAGAAAACGAGGGGAGGAGTAGGAAGAAGAGAGGAAGGGAGGGAAGTGAAGGGGATGGGAAGGAACAGAGGAAAGGGAGGGATGGGGCAGGGGAAAGGAGAGGAGGAGAAGGAAGAAGAGGAGAGGGAAAATTAGACTTGTTCTGCAGGCCCATATTCTCCCTTGAACGCATGTCTTGCTTGCTTGTATCTATGTTTCTTTACTTGCTTTTGCACTCTGGAGAAGCTTGCATTCTCTCTCAAACATGTATTTCCTCTCTTTTCCTCCCTTAGCAACTTTCTAAGCAAGTTTAGATAAAATTATCCTGCTTTACACAAAGAAAACAAAAGGCTAAAATTCATTGAACCTTGGATAACTTAACACAGTACACGTCCAATAGTACTCACTTTAGAAATATGTCTCCTTGACATCAACTGCATGCATTAAGGAACTGATATTCTTAAGAGGTAGAGCTGAAGGAAACTTATCTCCACTTATCTCAGTCTCTTCTTATACCATCATCATATTCTATGTTCTCTATACCAATGGTTCTTCACCTTCTTATACCTACGGAAAAAACCTTCTTGACTGGTCCTAGACTGGAAATTTTAACCAAGATGTCAGACCACTAGTTTTCGAACTTTTCATACCTGTGGACTAATAGTGATCCATGAACCAATGGTTGAGGACCATTGCTCTATACTACACAATGCCTGAGTCCTAGGCTCTGGAAATCCGTCTTCTCAGATAAATTCCCTTATTAGTCATTCTAGGAAATATTAGTTTGGCTTTTGTCTTGCAGAAGACATGCTTTCATATTGTTTAGGGTCTGAGATTGCAGTTCAGTGGCAGAACTCTTGCAAGTGTGAGGCCTTGGGTTTGATCACCAATACAACAAAAGGAAAAAGAACTCTCTTCAATGTGCAAGGCAGTACAGTGTTGTAGTTTGAAAATCTACTGCACCTGCACAGCAGAGCCTGGCAAGCTACCCGTGTCGTATTTGATATGCCATATACCAGAAACAATTATAGACCTCATTCCCATGACCTGATGGAATGGTTTGAGGCTCTTTATGTTCCTGGAGCAAGCAGGTGCCCTTGGGCTCTACTAGCTTGAGACAGGACATATGGAGAAGTTACTGGTGCCCACTCCAGCAAATCGATGATGAACAGGAAGACAGTGACAGTGATACAGTGATACTGCAAAGGACTCCCAGGCTTACCACCTCCCCTTCAGGCCACTGTGGCACTAGTGGAGTGATGTTTGGTCTTTGGAGGTGGGAGGAGGATCTTTTGTTTTGTTTTGGTGGGTCTGGGATCACACCTGCTATGCTCAGGGATGACTCCTGGTTATGTGTTCAAGGATCGCTGCCAACAGAACTCAGGGGATGGATCATACACAGTGCAGGGCAGCACTTTTACCTACTATACTATCTTTCTAGTCTCTTCCCAAAATGAGTCCCTTTGTGAAGAAAAATACTTCTCAGATGGAGGTCTAAGCAGATAATGTCTTTCAATCTCCTACAGTTTGGAGGCAAACTATTCTTTCTCTTACCACTTATACTTTATTTCTAAAACAGTTAGCTATCCTGTCGACTCTATAAAACAGTTAAGTATACAATTTATCCAGCTCAGAGGAAAGAATATTAATATCAAAAGTCTGTTATTGGTGTAAGGAAATATGCACACAGCACAATAAAGGGCAAGCTGAAAAATCATTTTTGATTCACACAAATGACTCTCCATAGAAGGAACCTGGCTGCAGTTAGTTCTATTAGTAGTTTCACTGTATTCTCTGCCCTGAGGGCAATATTTAATGTGCTGGGTAATAAGCTTCTGTCTGCTATTATCTGAAGAACTGAAAACATTTAAAAATCTCATAAAGTTGTTAACTTTGACCAAGGAGGAAGGAAATGCAGATGCCATCATTTGAACTAAAAATGTACTAAACAAACTCACAAAAAAAAAGAGACTCACTTTTCATATTTGTGAAACTGCCAAATCTCTTCTCTTAGCTCATCTCTCAGCTCCTGTTTCTTTTTTAATCTAATTAATACTTCTCATGAGAAATAACTAACATGTATTTGGGTATGCAGAGAAACAATAAAAGAACTGAGAGATCATACCACAATGTAATAAAAAACTCAAAATAATTTTAAAGCCAAAATCACTGAGGATTGACTTGAATACAAGTAAAAGGATTTGTCCAATTTAACATGGCTGAAATTAAGTACAAGGAAAGGAAAAAGTAAAATCTATGTATACTTGTACCAGGGGCTCACATGGCATTTTCAGGACTCCATTTTTCTCCAGCCCCGACTCTGTAAAGCTCTAGGTTGTCTTCCTTCTCATGCCAATCTTTACGGGAACCCAGTAGCCCATGTTTCCTGAAGCCTGAGCGCTAGCTGACACTGAAAGTCTCTTCTTTACTCCTCTAACAGAAGTGTCAGAATTGAATGCCCTTGTCCTTTTGCAAGGTTCATTCTCACCCTTGAACCAACCATGTGCCAAAGAAACAATGCACCTGAACCAGGGCTAGATTTCCAAGGACTGAAGTAGTTTGGAAGGGACTCCCCACAATAAAGCAGCCCCATTACTAGAGAGGGGGAAAAGGATGCCAGACAACTAAAGATTGCCCAGATCAACAATGGAACCAATGAACTCTCTAGCCTCAGTTCCTCCTCTTGCAATGTTGACATTTCTCTTCCCCTTGGCCCCTCCTCCTCCTCCCCCACCTACCTCAGGGCCTCAGTTAACTGCTAAATTACATCCCAGGTCCACAATTTCAACTCTTGATTCTTACCTAATAGGCTAGCACAGACATAAATAAACAAATACGTTAGGTCCTATAGCTTTTCCATTCCAACAAGAAAATACATGGGTCACTTAGATGGAATTAAAATCTGAATCTATTGAGATACAACAGTTAATTTGTTTCTAAAACCACACGCATCCAAGTACATGATAATGCACTCTCATGTCAAAAGGTCCAATTCCTCTTCACTTCAATTTGCATTTGTTCTAACATTACACCATATGGTGTGGGCCAAGTGTGCTTGTATGCAAAGTGAGTTCAGAGTAAATGAGCTAAAAATGTCTTACATATATAATGACTCTTGTTTCAACTTAGCTGTGACTACTAGATTGCTGCAAACACCAAAATAATAGTGGTGCTAATGAGGAGATTTGTTCATAACTTACTATGCCGGTCAAGTCTAATGTTCAACCACAATGGTTATTATTTATTGATATGTTGGGTATATACAAAGCAGTGGCTGAGGCCAGAAGTAGTTTCTTAAATGAACTTAAGCCTATTCAATTGTAAATAATCTCCTTAAAATTGCTTTTTTAAAATCTTCCCCAAATTTTCTTGGGGTTTTGGTCATATTAATTGAAATGACAAAAACTTGAATTTAAAGCTGAGTTCATCTGTAGGGGATGAGAGAAACAAATTCCAATGCTAGTGAGGGTCCATTTACTCAGACCTTTCTATACATTGTCAGTGGGAAAGTGTTTGACCCAACCTTTTGGAGAGGTATCTGACACAATATATTAAAATTTTAAAAGCATATATTATTTGACTCAGCTATTTTACTTCTGGGAATCAACCCTGTAAAAATTAAAGAACCAGTACAAGGACATGGATACAAGGATGTCTATTGTATATTATGGCAAAAACTGGAAACAACCTACAGGTCTACAAGAATGGAATGGTTGGATCAATTCTGATGCATCTATGAGGTGTGGATTACTATAAATCTTTTGAAAGGACAAGCCAAATTTACATCATAGACTGGAGGAATATATCTGTTATAGTATTGAGTAAAATTAAGTTGCAGAGAAATTAGTAGTGATAAAGATGTGAAATACAAGGCAGCCAGATGAATGAGCAATAGATCATACACAGATAGATATCAAGATGATGTACACATATATGATACACACATCATGGCAGAGCCTGGCAAGATACCCATGGTGTATTCGATATGCCAAAAACAATAATGGACCTCATTTCCAACAAATGGAGATGTTATTGACACCCACTTGAGCAAATCAATGAACAATGAAAGACAAGTGATACAAGTGGCAAGTGAAATAGATATATAGATATGCAGCAAGATGATATACACTTATGGATATGCATATATAGATATACATATCAAATATGGACACTTCTTTGTGTAAAACAAATAGTAGAGATTGTATTCAATTTCACAAGTGGAATTATCTTTAGCTTCACTTTTTAAAAAATATTTTATTATACCACTGTTAGATATACAATTACAAGATGTTCATGTTTGAACTTTGATTCTACAGTGTTCCAACACCCATCCCCTCCACCCCTGCCCATCTCCCATCACCAATGTCACCACCTCCCCCGCTTCCCTCAGCCTGCCTCCATGGCAGCTTCTTTATCTCCTTTCTCTCTTTATCTCTCTCTCCTTCTTGCTTCCCTTTCTTACACATTGTAGACTGTAATATATTCTAGAACATGACTGGTTCCGCTAGTTTGATGTACCGAGTCTGGACCACTAAAATGGCGGCTATTACGGTGAGTGAGTCTCATGGAGCTGCTTCCGAGGCCCTACGGAGGTGATGGGCCCCTCCCAAAACCCATCTTGCCTCCTGGGAGCCTCATGGTCAGCTGAGCTAGGAGAGAGGCCGGATGGCAGTTCTCCCCTGTGCATCTGAGTCTCTCATCTTTCTCTCTATCTCTATTTCTATCTCAGTATTTCTCTCTCTTCTCCTATACCTTGTGACTTGCCTTACGGTTTATGATGCAAATATCTAAGTGTATATTCAGTAGTGATTTATAATGTGACATTATAAGTCCTCATTCCGCATCAACCTCCCCAGTTTGTTACAACTACAATGATCATTATGTTGCACAGATGTGAAAGATCCTGGGAAGGACCTGGTCCTAGCCTGCTTTGTTATCTAAGTCGCTTGTTTGTCTGTGCACTGTTCTTCCTATGTCAGAGCATCCACCATCCAGGGCCCACAGGCCAGTGCCCTAGGGGTGTAGACAACCCCTGTCTCCTATCTGCCACCTGCCAACACAGTCTGGCACCACAGCCACACCTGCAACACTTCAAGGGGCAGGTGGTCCGTGCCTCACTTTTTTATCTGTGATTTTGTTTGGTGGTAATCAAATGAGGTGATAAAATTGACTTGAGAACTGTAAGAAGCCATCATATGCCATATGACAATATTATTGTGAGAAAGTCTCATACATGTCAGAAAATGAGATTCCACAAGCTTCTCCAAGGATAAATTAATTTGCAGCATGTATTTGGTTCTATTGGTCACCTCTTCTAATCTCCAACATTATGGAACCAGATTCACCAGAGAGAAGACAAATGGCAAATTATACTTTCTACCACTTCAGATTACACTTTCTATGCTAGATAAGCAACTGCATATGTGTTCCCAAAAGCAGTCACATAGTGACACATTTTGCTGCTCTCAGTACCAGCGAAAATAATAGGTGTCTCATTTAGTAGAGGACAAAAGAGATAGCAGTCTTGGGGCCAAACAATAGTACAGAGGTGGCCACTTGCCTTGCATGTAGCCCACTCGGGTTGGATCCCTGGCATCCATATGGTTCCCTGAACAGAACTAAGTGTAATTCCTGAAGAACCAACAGTAACTCCTGAGTATCACTCAGAGTGGGTCTCTAATATACCTTTTTTAGAAATATTAGACTTGAAGAAATACAGTTATGCATATAAAATGTTTCTACTCTTTTTTTAAATTATTTATTTTTACAATTACAAAGATATACAATTAAAAAGTTCATATTTGGGTTTTGGTCATACAGTGCAACAGCACCCATCCCGCCACCAGTGCCCATCTCCCACCACCAACGTCCCCAGTTCCCACCTCCCCCCAGCCCTCCTCCATGGCAGGTTCTTTATTTCTTTCCCTTTCTCTCTCATTCTCTTTTCCTTCCCCTCCAGACTATGGATTACAGAACATACATTAAAGGGTTGCCATGTGTATCTTTTTGCCTCTATTTAATGCTCAGTTCTAGGTTGGCATTAGTACCCTCGACTATTATTAGCACCCTGTTCCATTTTCTGTCTTACCTAAACTCTGATTCCCACACGTTTGTGATAATTTCCACCTTTGACAGGACCTCCCGATATATGCTTCACTTGACCTTGGATATTGGTATCATAATATGTACATATATATTTATGCCATGCAAATAAATGCAGTCATTCTGTATCTGTCTCTCTCCTTCTGGCTAATTTCGCTCAACATAATCTTCTCCATGTCCATCCATTTATAGGCAAATTTTATAACTTCGTTTTTCCTAACAGCTGCATAGTATTCCATTGTGTAGATGTATCAAAGCTTCTTTATCCAGTCATCGATTTTCGGGCACTCTGGTTGCTTCCAGATTCTGGCTATTGTGAATAATGCTGCTATGAACATAAAAGTAGGGATGGTGTTTCCGCTGCGTATTTTCGTGTCCCAGAGTAGATTCCCAGGAGTGGTATGGCTGGGTCAAATGGGAGTTCAATTTCTAGTCTTTGGAGGAATGTCCATATTGTTTTCCAGAAAGGCTGTACCAGCCGGCATTCCCACCAACAATGGATGAGTGTCCCCTTTTCCCCACATCCACGCTAGCACTTGTTGTTCTTGCTCTTTTAGAATATGTGCCAGTCACTGTGGTGTAAAGTGGTATCTCATTGTTGTTTTGATTTGCATCTCTCTGATGATTAGTGATGATGAGCATTTTTTCATATGTTTTTTGGCCATTCGAATTTCTTCCTTGCTGAAGTTTCTGTTCATTTCTTCTCCCCATTTTTTGATGGGGTTGTTTGTTTTCTTCTTGTAAAGTTCTACCAGTGCCTAATATATCCTGGATATTAACCCCTTATCAGATGGGTATTGGGTGAATATTCTTTCCCATTCTGTGGACTGCTTTTGTATCTTAGTCACTGTTTCTTTTGAGGTGCAGAAGCTTTTTAGTTTCATGTAGTCCCATATGTTTATCTTTTCTTCTAGTTGCTTTGTTAGTGATGTTTCAACTTAGAAGATATCTTTAGATTCAATGTCATGGAGGGTTTCTCCTATATTTTCTTCAATGTACTTTTATGGATTCAAGTCTGATATTGAGATCTTTAATCCATTTTGATCTGATTTTTTGTGCATGGTGTTAGACACAGGTCCAAATTCATTTTTTTACATGCTGCTGCCCAGTTTTCCCTACACCACTAGTTGAAGAGGCTTTCCCCTTACTCCATTTTAGACTCGTTTGCACCTTTATGAAAAATTAAATGATCATGTGTTTGAGGTTGGGTGTCAGGATACTCAATTCTACTCCATAGGTCCACAGGTCTGTTTTTATTCCAATGCCATGCTGTTTTAATTACTACTGCCTTGTAGTACAGTTTGAAGTTGGGAAAGGTGATGCCTCCCATCTTCTTTTTCCCGAGGATTGCCTTAGCTATCCTTGAGGGTCCATTGTTCCATACAAATTTCAGGAGTGTTTGGTCAATTTCTTTGAAGAATGTCATGGGTATCCTTATAGGGACTGCATTGAATCTGTACAGAGCTCTTGGGAGTATTACCATTTTGACAATGTTGATTCTCCCCATCCATGAGCAGGGAATATGTTTCCATTTCCTTGTGTCCTCTTTTATCTCTTGAGCAGTGTCTTGTAGTTTTCTTTGTACAGGTCCTTTACATACTTGGGTCAGTTGATTCCTAGGTATTTGATTTTCTTTGGCACAATTGTGAATGGAATCGTTTCCTGAATATCCCTTTCTTCACTTTTGTTATTTGTATACAGGAAAGCCACTGACTTTTTGGGTGTTGATTTTGTATCCTGCCACTCTACTATATGCATCTATTGTTTCCAGGGAGTTTTTTGGTAGAGAGTTTAGGGTTCTCTAGGTATAATATCATGTCATCTGCAAATAATGATAGCTTGACTTCTTCCCTTGCCTATCTGGATGCCCTTGATGTCCTTTTCTTCACTGATTGCTATGGCAAGTACTTCCAGTACTATATTGAATAAAAGAGGTGAGAGGGGGCAACCTTGTCTTGTCCCTGATCTCAGGGGGGAAGGCTTTCAACTTTTCCCCATTTAGAATGATGCTTGCTGTGGGCTTTTGGTAGATGGCTGTAACTATCTTGAGGAAAGTCCCTTCAATTCCCATTTTCTGGAGGGTTTTAATCATGAACGGGTGCTGGATATTGTCAAATGCTTTCTCTGCGTCTATTGATAGGATCATATGGTTTTTATTTTTTCTCTTATTGATATGATGTATTATATTGATTGACTTGCGAATGTTGAACCATCCTTGCATTCCTGGGATGAATCCTACTTGGTCATGATGTATAATCTTCTTGATGAGTCTTTGGATTCTGTTTGCTAGTATTTTGTTGAAGATCTTAGCATCCGTGTTCATCAGGGATATTGGTCTGTATTTTTCTTTCTTTGTGTTGTCTCTCCCTGCTTTGGGTATCAAGGTGATATGTGCTTCGTAGAAGCTGTTTGGGAGTGTTTCTGTTTCTTCTATTTCCTGGAAGAGCTTGAAAAGGACTGGCAGTAGGTCCTCCTTAAAGGTTTGGTAGAGTTCACTAGTGAATCCATCTGGACCTGGGCTTTTGTGTTTGGGAAGACTTTTAGTTACTGTTTCTATTTCCTCAATGGTGATAGACTTATTCAGGTATTGGAGGTCTTCTTGTTTCAGCCGTGGGAGGTTATAGGACTTCAGGAATTTATCCATTTCTTCTAGATTCTCATGGTTCACGGCATACAGGCTCTCAAAGTAATCTCTGATGATCTTTTGGATTTCTGTGGTTTCTGTTTTGATGTCAGCATTTTTATTTCTGATTCTGTTTATCTGGGTTCTCTCTTTCCGTGTCCTTACAAGTCTTGCCAATGGTTTGTCAATCTTGTTCATTTTTTCAAAAAACCAGCTCTTGGTTTCATTAATCTTTTGGATTGTTTTTTTTGGTTTCCAACTCATTGATTTCCTCTCGAAGTTTTATTATTTCCTTTTTTTCTGCCTGGGTTGGGCTCCTTTTCTTGGTCTTTTTCTAATGTCTTCAGCAGTGTAGTCAGGTTATTTATGTGGGACCTTTCTTGTTTCCTGATGAACGCTTGCAGAGCTACAAACTTCCCTCTTAACACGGCTTTTGCCGTGTCCCACAAGTTCTTATAGTTGGTGTCTTCATTTTCATTTGTTTCCAGAAATCTTTGGATTTCCTGTTTGATTTCTTCTATGACCTATTTATTGTTCTGGAGTGAGCTGTTCAGTTTCCAGGTGTTTGGTTTGACTCCCTGTTTCTGTGTATGGTTAACATCCATTTTCAGTGCATCATGGTCTGAGAAGATAGCTGACACAATTTCTATCTTTTTTATGTTATTGAGGTATGCTTTGTGGCTCAGAATGTGGTCTATCTTGGAGAATGTTCTATGTGCACTAGAGAAAAATGAGTATTCTGCTGTTTTTGGCATGAAAAGCCCTGTATATATCCACTAGCTCTCTTTCTTCCATTTCTTCCTTCAGGGCCAATATTTCCTTGGTAAGTTTCAGTCTTGTTGATCTATCCATCGTCCATAGAGCAGTGTTGAAGTCTCCAACTATTATTGTGCTACTGTTAATGTCTTCTTTGAGGTCTCTTAGCAGTTTTCTTATGTATTTTGCTGGCCCAACGTTGGGTGCATATATGTTTAGTAGTGTAATTTCTTCCTGGTGTACATACCCCTTAAGTAATAAGAAATTGCCTTCGTTGTTCCTTCTAACCTTTTTCAGCCTGAAGTCTATATTATCTGATACTAATATGGCCACACCAGCCTTTTTGGAGGAGTTGTTTGTATGGAGAATGGTCTTCCAACCTTTGACTTTGAGTCTGTGTTTGTTCTGATTATTCAGATGCGTTTCTTGTAGACAGCAGAATGTTCGTTTCAATATTTTAATCCATTTTGTTACTCTGTGTCTCTTAATTGGTGCATTTAGACCATTGACATTGAGAGATATTATTGTCATCAGATTTTGTGTCATCTTTCTGTTTGTGCTTGTTGTGCTTATGGGTTTGGTCATATTACAGTAGACCCTTCAGTCCTTCTTTTAAGGTTGGTTTTGAGTCCATGGAGTTGTGTATCTTTCCTTCATATCTGAATGTGAGTCTGGCGGGTAATTCTTGGTGAGGCCTGCAGTTCATTGAGCCTTTTTCGCAATATCCCACCATTGTTTTCGGTCTTGGAGTGTTTCATCAGAGAAGTCTGCTGTAAATTTAGAGATGTTCCTTTGTATGTGATTTCCTTCTTTGATCTTGCTGCTTTCAGTATTCTATCTCTATCTATAGTTTTTGTCATTTTAATTAAGATGTGTCTTGGAGTATTCTTGTTGGGGTTTCTTTTAGCTGGTATCCCTACGGGCCTCCTGGATCTTGAGGCAAGCGTTCTTTAGTTCGGGAACTTCTCAGCAATGATGGCTTTGACAGTTTCTTCTTCATCAGAGTTTTCTTCTTGCCCTTCTGGGACCCCAATGATCTGTCCGTTGTTTCTTCTGGCTTCATCTCGATTATCTCTTGTTGCGTGTTCGGTAATTGTGAGTCTTTTTTCTATCTTCTAGTGTTGTGTAGAGAATCTTTGGAACTCGTCTTCGAGATCACTAATTCTTTCTTCAGTAGCTATTATTCTGCTATGGTGGCTTTCCACTGTGTTTCTCATTTCATTTACCTCATTTTTAATATCTGTCATTTCCATTTGCATTTTCCTCACTTCTTCTATCATGTCCTCTTGTATTTTATTGATTTTGCATTCCATTGCTTCTTTGAATTTCTTATGAATCCTTAACATTTCTTTCCAAAATTCCTTATCAGAGAGGTTATACAACTCATTGGTATTGCTTGGCTCATCTGGACTAGTGACTTCAGTCACAGAGCTTGATGGAATTTTGCATTGCTTTACCATTATGACTATTGTAGGTTGAAAATGTGGGTTTTTGGGTGACTAGATAGTACAGTTAGTAGGTGTCTGGTCTGTTTGCAGAGTTTGGGTGAGTAGCAAAGATGTAGGAACCAAAGGTTCACTGGTACCTCACGCAAGATAGGTAGTAAGAGGGTTGCATCCGTGCAGTTTTGAGTTTTGGGATGTTCCCAGAAGCACAGGGCCCAAAGGGTCCGTGGTGAAACCAAGGTAGTTTGCCTTGGTTCCCGTTGATGGAGTTTCCGCTCTTCCCTGGGG
>JAJIBD010023202.1:135000-178081 GCA_021461705.1 Cryptotis parvus | reverse complement strand
CAACTACACCACCTCCACTTCGCTGATGACATTGTTCTAATAACTCCAAATATTAGTCAAGGGGCACAAATGCTGGCTGACTTTGATCATTTATGAGTCATAAGAGAAAATGTCTACAATATATTAAGAATTCGGCAGCAATCCTTAACTCCATAATCCAGCTTAATGGGATTGGATAGACATTTTTGAAAAAAGAAGATATAGAATTGACCAATAGGTGCACAAGAAGGTGTTTCACCTCACTAATCAACGTAGAATGCAAATAAAATTATAATACTCATCTCAAAAAAATAAGCATTGGCAAGGATAGGAAGAAAAGTAAACACTTAATGTGCTCCTGATATGATGTAGCAAACCATTATGTGATATAGCATACACAAACCTTAGAAAATTAAAGATGATAGAAATGCCCATATGATCTAGCAATATCTCTTGATGTTCTATATCTGAAGATAGAGAAATCGCCATCAAGTCATCTTGAAGTCACCATTTTGAAGTCACTATCTTGAAGAGACATCTAAAACCCCATGCTAATTCAAGTTATTATCCATAGTAACCTAAACATGCAAACAATCTGATTATTTATAATCACTGTATCACTGTCTTCCCGTTCATCATCGATTTGCTTGAGTGGGCACCAGTAACATCTCCATATGTCCTGTCTCATGCAAGTAGAACCCAAGGGCACCTGCTTGCTCCAGGAACATAAAGAGCCTCAACCCATTCCATCAGGTCATGGGAATGAGGGTCTATAATTGTTACTGGTATTTGGCATATCAAATACGACAAGGGTAGCTTGCCAGGCTCTGCCGTGCGGGTAGCATACTCTCTAGGTATTGGGTTTTTTTTGTCAGTTTGGTTGGTTTTGGTGTTAGGCAGTACCCTGGGCCTCAATCATACAGTTAGGGGCTCTACCACCAAGCTATATCTTGGGCCCGCAACTGACTTCTGGCCACCCTATTGCAGGTGTGTGTGAGCACTACAGAGGGGTGCAACCCCCAGCAAGTATCCTGGCTAGAAAAGTGACCTGGTGCACACACAAATGGGCCCTGCAGTCATCTCTGGAGAACTCCCCAGAAATTGCTGAGCATGACCCAAAAAGTAAAAAATGAAAGTGTTTGTCGGGAACGCCCCAGGGTCCCCGATAGTGTCAGGACAGAAGTTCTCTTCTACCTCCGAGGATGCCGGGAGAACAGATGAAAACTCACGAGTCTGGTGGAGTTCCAAAAATGGCTTTTAATAGTACAAAAGCTCTTCCACAGCACTCCAATATAATGAACAAACTTTAGCTCTGATCCGAACTTAGACCATACAAAAGAGTCTAAGTCTCCCACCAAAGAGAGAGGATCTCACCCGGGGTGAGTCCTAACTAGAAAGAGCAAAAGGCCAAAGAGCAAAAAAAGCCAAAAGCCAAAAGCCGCAAGGCTGAGGGGGCCAAAAGCCGAAAGCTAAAAGGCCCAGAAGGCAAAAGTGAAGTCTACGGCCATACCACCCTGAATGCGCCTGATAATTCAAAGGCAACTAAAACACAAAACTACCGTGGAAGTAGATGAGACTCTTGTGAAGGCTTGGAGAAATATTTTACTGGCATTAGTATTAGTATTTGGTACAGAAACATGCCATCTCAGAAACCCCCTTCTCTACCCTATAAAAGCAATTCCAGGCAGATCTTGGCTCAAGACATTAGGTGAGGTGCTGGGAGAAATTACCTGAGGGCATTTATTTATAAATCTGCTATAAAGAAAAATGTGGTATATGTGACTTAATGTTATGTATAAGTTATGAGTAATAGACATATTTGGCAATTTTGATGTTGTAAGACTATCATAATGTGTACTTCAGTTAAGTGCAGGTGATATCCTATAACCCTTTGGGACCATTGTCATATTATCATCATCTATTGTCATAACATTTTTTAGTGATGCATAAAGGTATATTGTTGGATGACAGGTTTAGCTGGCTTGGGAGCTTTGCTCACAGTTTAATTTATTTACATGTTTCTTAAGCCAAGGTTCATTCTAATGAGATCACTCTTCAATGTAAACACTGATAGAGGGTGTGGTAGTTACAGAAGTCACCTTGACTCTGAATAACCCGGACTTATTGAATACATCTACTAAGACTTCTATGTTATCTAGATTGGGTTTAGCTCCTCTTTATACCCACTGCACCCAGTGTGGGATAGTTAGAATTTATCAGGAGACTACCACCCTGACTATGTTGAGACTATCATTTAAGATTATAGGAAGGACAATAGTAGTTTGCCCTCAAGCAGGGTAACCCTTTCAGAGAACAAGATACTCAGAATCACTCTGGTGCAGATAAGAAGGACCTTGTGGATACCATATAGATTACATGATGTCTATGAAATTAAGATGTATTGCCTTATACCAGCCTTCTCTCTCTCTCTTTCTCTCCAGTGTTTTACATAAGAGATAGTCTTGAAAGAAGGGATTGGTCCTTGCCATACTCCTTTCTTTATACCTATAATAGGGTGTGGCACCACCCTTCTACAGCTGTTTAGGGTTCTTTGTTGACAGGACCCTCCCTGTCAACAGGATTAGGATTACTTTGGTGTATATAAGGGGACTGACTTGAGGCACTCACCCCCCTTTTTTGGGCAGGTCTCCTCTTTGGTAGAACTTCTCTCTCTCTTTGGTAGCAGAATTGAGCTCTCGTGTATGGTCTAAGTTCTTTTTCTTCAATGTCTTTTAGTAATTTATTAATCTAGTTGTAAAGGTGATCCATAATTTGAGACACACCCTTCCTTAGTATCTTGATGGTCTAAGTTCTGACCAGAGCAAGAGTTCTTTCATTATATTGGATTGCGGCAGTAGAGATTTTGTACTATTAAAAGTCTTTTTGGACAATGTGTAGAAGAAGAGGCAGAGAGATGCAGAGACAGAGAGAGAGACAGAGAGAGAAAGAGAGGAAACTGGGGGTACCTGCTATTGAGGCAGCCTGGGGGGTGGGCGGGAGGGGTGGGGTACATTGGTGGTGGAAATGGGGCACTGGTGGAGGGATGAGAGCTGGAATACTGTATTACCAAGAACCAATTATGAACACCTTTGTAATTGTATGTCTCACGGTGGTATAATAAAAACTTTTTAAAAAAGTCTTTTTTTGGGGGTGGGGGCGGAGCGATAGCCCAGTGGGTAGGGCGTTGCCTTGCACGTGGCCGGCCTGCGCCTGCCCGGTTCGATCCCCGGCATCCCATATGGTCCCCCGAGCACCGCCAGGAGTAATTCCTGAGTGCAGAGCCAGGAGTAACCCCTGAGCATCGTCGGGTGTGACCCAAAAAGCAAAAATAAATAAATAAATAAATAAATAAATAAATAAATAAAGTCTTTTTTGGAGCTGAGCTGGACTCTTGAGCCTTCATCTATTCCCCAGCAGCCTCAGAGGTAGAAGAGAAATTCTGTCCTGATACTGTTGGGGACTCCAGCGCCTTCCCCAATAGTATATATTATGGAATATTACACAGGTATAAAAAAAATTAAGTGCTGCTGTTTGTGACAACATTTGTTAAAACTTGAGGCAATTCTCATTATGTTCTTATTCGGATCAAATGTGCCACACGATAGCCTATGTTAAACACTTGTATGACTTCACTTGTCTTCCTGTTGAACATTGATTTGCTTGAGTGATTTGGCATATGGAGTAGCATCTCCATATGTCCTGTCACATGCTAGTGTAGCCCAAGGACATCTGCTTGCTCCAGGAACATAAAGAGTCTCAAACCATTCCATCAGGTCATGGGAATGAGGACTATAATTGTTACTGGTATTTGGCATATCAAATACAACACGAGTAGCCTGCCAGGGTCTGCTGTGTGGGTGAGATACTCTTGTAGTCATCTCCAATCTCGAGCATTTATTGATGAACCACGTGGCTGCAAAGCGGCTTCACAAACTGGGCTTGTGATCAGCTTGGTGGAGCTCTGACGAGTGGGGAGTCCAGATGTGGAAAATGGTGGCCCTAGTGTTGTGGGGGTTCCTCTGGCTTCTTGCAAGGCTCTGCTGGGGTGGTGGGCCAGGGCTAGAATCTGCCATCCCTCCTGGACACCTCGTGATCAGCTGGGCACAGGGAGAGCTGGTAGCAGCTCTGCCCCATGTATGTGACTCTCTCATTATGCTCAATGTATGTGAGCCGACATTAATACCTATCACATATTTGAAAGTTATTATGTACTTATACATAAATACCATATTAACTATTTTATATTTGAAGAGTATTATATATTTGAAAATATATAATACAAATATATAATATTTCAAAGCATATAAAAGAAATTATATATTTGAAAGTTATACATTTTAAAGAATAAGCTTTTGTATACACACATGTAGTGAAGGTGTTAACTAAAATAAAATTACTATGATAATTTCATGCATATGCATATCAAGTCATCATAATTTCACATATTACATTCCTGTAACATTTTATATCATTTGGATTTTAATAAAACTATGATAAAAATAAATTTAAATGTGGGAAGAAAAAAGATTGCTAGGATTCTATAAAGAGATAAGCATTGCTTGGAGTACACTTTTCTGGGTCATCTAATTTTGTGGAATTATACCTTTTTAAACAATTTTTCTACCCTATAAATAGTACAAAATGAATAAAAAAGCAATTAATTCTCTTAAAAATGCAAATTTTGTCTGGTAGAAAAACAATTATTTTGTTCATATATAGCAGTTTTGTAACTTTCAAAGTTATGACTAAATTTATATCATAATTTCTTATCTTCGTCTCTTCACACCCCTCCCCACCTTCTTTCACCCCCCCCCCCACACACACTTGCAGTCTCTCTTGAACTCGGCTAAACAACCTGATTTTTTGTGATTCTCTCAGTATTGAATTAAGCAAAAATTATCTTATATAGAAATTTTACATCTGTTTGAAAGAAGAAAAATTATTATTCTTCTTCTTAACGGTAGTTACACTTTTATATATAGTTAGTAAACTCATCAATTATGTACTTAAAATGACTAAACTTTGTTTTACATAAAACTTAAAAGCATACTATAATGTTATTAATTATACAGTGGCCCAAGATGTTATTAATCATATAGTGTTAGTATTTGCTTAAACATGCTTTAAATGGAAACTTACTGCCTCTAAATCTGCATTATTTCATAATCAGATAATTCTTTATTTTACTTCACGTGTCATTTACTAAATACATTGGTAGTAATGGGTGAGTCAATCCTTAGCTGTGTCCTCTTTTCTGACCCTCCTAAAGTTGTTCTATTTAAAAATATATAAAATATGTAACATAAGTAGTTGAAAAATACTCTTCATAAAAAGATATATATTTGGTGCGAAGGGAAATATTTTAATGACCTAAGGATTACTCCTTACTCTGTGCTCACGGATCTCTCTAGGAAGTGGTCAGGAGACCATCATGGTGCCAGGATTGAAACTGGGTTGTCCTTATGTTAGGCAAACAGCCTAGCCCCTGTACTATCACTGCAGCCCCTTATTCATGATTTTAATCTTGTGATGTAAAGATAGGAACCAACAAGAGTTTGTTTTGTATTCTACATGCAAGACATGTGTTTGTAGGTACTTTGACTAAATTAAAAGCATATGAAAAACCCAATCAATTTGGTTACTGGGATTCCTGAGTTCTATACAGTGGTGGCAGTTCTTCCAGATTCTGTGCCTAGTATTTTTGCTTGAAGTTATGTATTACTATGTATTACTCCTTCTACAAGAGTACATGTACCCAAAGAAATGATTCTCAGCAGTGTGGCAGAAAAGGAGAATCAACACTAGCCAAGAACTGTCTGTAATTAGCTACCCTTTAAGGTGATATGAGTTTTAAAAGTATACTGTATTTTAATGTAAGATCGCTAATGTAAGACAAACATAAGATCAGCAAGAAAACTGATATTAATTAAATACATTTAATGACAGAAATATCTGCTACAATATACACAGAATCTTATTAGCTGTATGAGATATTAGTGGAAAGAAAAGAATTTTCACAGCAAATTTTATACCAAGATATAATTCCAGAAGACCAGCAGCTAATAATTTTGGATTTGTTTTCAGAAAAAAATAACATTAATGTGCAATATAGGCACAATTTCTCTAAATTTGATGAAAATGTTGAACTATTTCATACCTTATTCCTGACAAAGATCTGTCTATAAATTGATCTCTGCCTTATCATGATCTATTTACAGATCTCTCTCTGTCTCTCTGTCTCTGTGTCTCTGTCTCTGTATCTCTCTCACTCTTAAATTCTTTGTCACCCTTTACACAAATAAGATTTTTAATCTGAGTCTTGTCCTGTTGGCATCTCAAATGTTTTTCTTTGCAGAATAGGTAAATATTAATCACTCATTGAATACAGAATTTAGTCCTTTGTAGGAGAGATTTTGTAGGGTAGGTTGTATTAGAGGGAATGCGACGGTGTATGTTACAAGTGGCCTTATAGTGTCTGTTGTTTATGGAGTCCTAGAAGTTCTACTGTTTAATGTGATTTGATGTGGAATTTAGATGCTTGTATATTTGGGATTACTAAAACCAAATCAGAGCAGCCGATTTCCTTAGGTTAATTGAGTAGAGAATAACAGCTTCTAGAATTCTCTGTTGTTTTCAGGTAGGAAATAGCAAACCATAGTTTCTAGGACATAAATGGTAGGAAAAGACTATGATATTTATATTTTTCGTCAATTCACAGGAATATAGGTTCAAATATTTTGGTAATTTTAAGTTAATATAAATGTAATAGTGAATTTAGCTATCTTACTATTTAGCTAGCATTTTATAATGACAAAATTTAGACCACTGAAAAGTCTCATTTTTCTGAGTACAAATGTGGGTATGATACCAACATTGGGCATCATCAATTTTTGATGTCTTTTCCTAACTAACTGGTGAGTTTACCTTGGTAAAGGAAAAATACATCTTCTTTAAAAATAAAAATTTAATGCATGGATGAATATCGTGAATATGCCTCAATGCCCTGAAAGGGTCTTTCACTATCAAAGGAAGGGGCAACCTCTTCTTCTGCTCACTTCTCCCTATCTCAGTTCCCAGTGGACTCAACTGACCCTTTCCAAAGACCTAAAGCCTTAGATCAGAGTCAGAAACTGACAAGCTAAACAAACTACCATGTCTCTTCTTTGGTCATTCCCTCTTTCCTTTGGCCTTACCTGCACCTATGTCTTAGTTGTCTGTCTTTCTCGTTCCGGTGTTTACTCTGTTTTTGAACATAGAAATTGCAGGCCAGGTGATAATATAGCAGTTAGGGGCACACGCGTAGCATCAAGGTTCAATTCCCAACACCACATGGTCCCTTGAGCATTGCCAGTGCAAGCCCCAAGGCTACTACACCACCAAGGTGACCCTCTGGCAGCTTCCAGCCATGGACTAACTGGTATTGGCTACCCTTAAAGTAGAGTAAATTTGAAATGTGTAATTGCTGCCGTAATGTTGGAAGAATATGTGGTCTTCAAGAAAATCGATGTTAGGATGTTAGTTAAATGTAATTAATAACAGGAATATCTTCTAGAATAATATGATTAGTGATGGCCTCTAATCCTTGACACTGCAGAGTCCAAGTAGCATCTTTCCTTTGGGCCTCTGTGAACCCTGTATTGAACCTCTGTATCAGTTTGCCAGGTTTCCTGAACCTTTTCTGACCAACCCTGCCCCCCCATCCCCTACCTAGAAATTACATTTCATTAAACTTTATAACTTTTTAAAACCCAGTGTCTAATCTAGAAGCAAAGTAGTTCATAGATGTTTGGTTTTTGATTTTACCACCTCCTGTGGTGTTTGGAGAACAGTGTGGTGCCAGGGAGCAAACGATGGGCTTCCTCAGGCCAATAATTCTTTCTACTGATTAGAGTCATTTAAAAATGGCTCTCCAGAAGCCTGTTGCACTAACCAGTTGTGTGTATGCTTTGATGGATGAACAGGGTGGACAGGCTCTCAGGTGATCTGAGTCTTAGCCTGGACCCTGTTTCTAACTCTCTGGGTACCAACCTTTTATCAACTGGAACCCATTTTTTTTTCTCCCACTCAAAGTTCCACGAATGAGTGTAGTTTTTCTATTTGAATCTAAGATTCACTGATGATACTATGCTTTTTGTTACAGACAAACAATACCTAAAGGTGTTCTGAAAGAATAATTATAATGATATACTGTCTAATCACAGATTTTATCGAATAAACCTACAGGTCTGTTTCCTCTAACTGTGGCATTACTAACGAAATGGTCGGCTCAGTTGTTCCCTCTCTGCAGTGTGTTAGCCCCATCTAGTGAATGATTAATGAATTCTCAGAAGCCAATTGCTGGAGAGCAGTTGTTAAGCTACAACATCATATGTCATCTTGTTTACTGTCTATGAGCCTTTGCTCTTTCAGACCTAGCCAAGGCTGAAAAGATAATTTACTGTGATATTTGTTTGAGAAATGTTTGAGAGCTTTTGTGGAATAGATTACATTTAGAGCCCAGCAACTTGAAGGCTTTTGCCTGTTTCTCAAATTGCACCCCCTTCTGGACCACATTTTCATTAAATGTAAAAATTTGAATTTAGTCCTGTAATTACCCAAGATTAAATAGAAAGACAAGACCCCACCACAATATAATTAAAATTAAAAAAGAAAATCAGCTGCTACTCTTTCCCAACTTTTCGTACATGTAATCGCAGTTACCAAATTTAATTTGATTATTCAAATATTTACCACCATGCCTAAAATAACTGGTCTAACTATTTGTTTATCCCACAATGCCTGTCTTCAGCTTTAGGGATTGCAGAGAGGAGAATTAGCTTTTTCCTCTTGAAGTATGCACATAATTGTACACTATGACAGATAATAAATACTGTGGCAAGCTTATGTGGCAATTTGTCACACTCCACCTTACCCAAGTTGTCATGTTATTTGTTTAATTATCTGTGTGTATGTGTCTTTTAACTTCCCCAGTCTCTATTATTTTATTTAAATTGACTGTGGGGCAAAAAAATAACATAAGGGTTAAGTCACTTACCTTGTTTTCAGCCAACCCCAGTTCAGTCTTTGGCACTGCCTCTGGTCTCCGGGGCATCACAAGGAACATGACTCTTAGCACTGATCATAAGGACTGCCGGTTGTGAGCCCCAGATTTAAAAATAAATTCAAATATCACTTGTATGACTTGTCTTCCCGTTGTTCATCAATTTGCTTGAGCGGGCGCCAGTAACATCTCTATACGTCCTGTTGCAAGCAAGTGTAGCCCAAGGTCATCTGTTTGCTCCAGGAACAGGAAGAGCCTCAAACCATTCCTTCAGAACATGGGAATGAGTCATTCCCAAATACAAATAAATGTAATAAAATTCAGAATGCGGACACATTAGCTATTCTGTTTCTCCAACATCCTGGAGTCTTTCCCTGGGCCTTGGAGCTGCCCCAGCCTTGTTTGGATTTTGCTCTGTGCCTTAGATCCAGCTGTTGCTGTGGCTGTGCCTGCTTCATTATGGCAGCCTGTTCCTCATCCCCTCGGTGGGTCTGCTGCTTCTGCACAGTGTGTTTTCTCTCTTTGTTTTACTCCTGTTGGTTCAGCAATGCTTCGGGTGTCTCCAGAAAAAGGGTGGGAAATGCATTCTTGAGATCTGTGGTGGAGAGAGTAGTCATTCAGAACTAATCTCCGACTTCTTTTGGGTGCCTTCAGTCTGGACAGCTTAAAAACTACATTTTTAATAAAAAATTATTTAATGTAGAAAAAGAGCAGCAATCAAGCATTAATATGGGTGAGATAACAAAGTTGCAATATTAATATCAATGATCTAGAAAAGCAATTTATATGAACATTGTTATAACTGATTGCAAGGTAGCAATAAATAAATCCTTGTTTATTTATTACGTATATTGTTGCTTCAGAAGAGTGTCCCAATATCCTTTGCCGCTTGGTCCAGAAATTTCTGATCTATGGTCTGGGCCAAAGGGTCAATAAGGATACTGATGTGGGTGGTAGGTGGGGCTGCCCTGGTCTGGAAGTATGGGGGTCAGGGAAGAGGCTGCCCGCCCTGACTCTGAAAACTAACCTAGAGTTCTCTACCTGGGCATCAGTACTAAAATTATTTGAAGTTGATGTCTCTGCAGAGAATATTCGTGACACGGAGATTAGCCATTGGCTTAGCTGTAGTGGTGGGAATTTTGCCTCAGTTTGGTGGATATGCACAACACCCACCGACCCCCCCCACCCCCCCCCCACCTCCCATGGGTGCAAAGAGGTAAAAACTACATTTTCCAGATGTCCTCACAGGGAAGTACAAAAACTACAGTAATTTGTGCCAATGAGACGTGGTCCCTTAAGTTTGGAAGGTGTCGTTGAGTTAGGGTTGAATTGCTGGCAAACACTATAGTGGACAGGTATCTTTTGGTTTATTGTGAATAAGGATGAGTCAAGATTTTTGAGAACATTGGTATTGAGAATACATGATGCCAGTAGGGTTAAGGTTTATGCTTATGGTGTATAAAGTCACTGTAGTTCTTTTATCAAAATGTCCAAACTCCTCCATAACTGTGCTCATGCCTCCTGTGGTTCTTCGCTTGCTCCTCTACCTGGAACTCTCCCGGTCACTTGCTAAGCTCATATTGGTAGTCAAAGTCCGGCGTATGTTTTCATCTTACACTGTTCTTTCCATTGCTCTGTTTATATATCATGGTTAAATGAGCTCAACTGGCATTTGTCCTTGTCCCTCTGATTATTCTGTTTAACGTGGCCCACCCTAGTTCCTTCCACATTGTAGCAGAGGACAAGATTGCATCTTTTCTGATGCTGAGTAATATTCTACTGTGTTGGTATGACACAACTTCTTTGTGCTCCCAGCTGTCACTGGACATCTGCTTTCTTTCCAGACCTTCTCTATTGTAAGTAAATAGCAGTATTATGAATGCAGATGTGAAAAATTATTTTGAATTTATGTCTTGGTGTGGGCATCTTTTACTCAGAGGAGCTCTCTGATGTGGTAGCTTTAGGCTTACAGACGGTGTAGTAGTTCTTGTGCCCAAAGTCATTCTTAGAAAGAAACCTAAGGTCTCTTTCCTCATATAATTAATATTCTACAATAAGCATTAAAAGCGAATATGGTGAGCTGTGTTTCATAAAACCTGAGCCATGAATCTTTTATGAATTACTCTGGTTAGATACAGACTTGTAAATTTTAAATCATCCTTAAATCTTCTTTTAGTGTTTCTGTAAGAAAATGAAAACATTTGACTTTTGTTTCAATATATGTGACTTTTCCTCCTCTGTTGAAAACAGAAGAGATCTACTCTTTGTCTTTGGTGTTTAGAAATTTGGGATGGTGTATAATAACCTGTCTGTTTTCACTCATCACACTGGGCCTTTAATTGACTGCTTTCTGTGTGGGAACCTATGTTCTGATATCCAGAAAAGTCTCCATTACTTCAGTGTTTATTTTGTTTCCTCAATTTTTCCTTTTCTTTTATTTTGGAACTGCTAGATATTTTAAGATTGGCCCTTTAATTAAGTTTCATTTTTATCTCATTTTATATTTCCCCTTAAACTCTTTATATATATAATGTTGTAAATTATCTCCTTTAGCTTACATATTAAGATTATAAATTTCTTCCCTCTTACATTTTAACTTTAAGAATACTTTTTTATTATCACAATATTCCATCTTGATAACATACTGCTATAATTTTATAATTGCAATATTTTATTTCTTTTTTGATGTAGTATAACGTTTCCTCTGTATAGTCTCTGCTCGATTTAAAATTTCTTTTTCCTCTAACTCCTAGACTCTGTGAAAATTATTGTGGTTACCAGAGCAAAAGGGAAGGGGTTTAAAAATGAGAGGGCTCTTTACAGTTGTGGGGTAATGTTGCAGGACTCCTCTAAGAGCCTCTGCATCTGCCCTGGATTGCCTCCTGCAGGTCACTTCATAGACAGGGGGTAGTTTATTTTTTTTTTATTTTTTTTTATTTTTTAAGTATTTTATTATACCACCGTGAGATATACAAATAAAAAAGATATACAATTAAAAAGTTCATGTTTGGGTTTTGGTCATACAGTGTTTCAGCACCCGTCCCTCCACCAGTGCCCATCTCCCACCACCAACATCCCCGGTTCCCTCCCCCTTCCCCAGCCCTGCTCCATGGCAGGTTCTTTATTTCTTTCCTTCTTTCTCTCTCTCTTTTCCTTCCCTTCCAGACTATGGATTACAGAACATACATTAAAAGGTTGTCATGTGTATCCTTTTGCCTCTATTTAATGCTCAGTTCTAGGTTGGCATTAGTACCCTCGACTATTATTAGCACCCTGTTCCATTTTCTGTCTTACCTAGCCTCTGACTCCCACACGTTTGTGATAATCTCCACCTTTGACAAGACCTCCTGATATATGTTTCACTTGACCTTGGATATTGGTATCATAATATGTACATATATATTTATGCCATGCAAATAAATGCAGTCATTCTGTATCTGTCTCTCTCCTTCTGGCTAATTTCGCTCAACAAAATCTTCTCCATGTCCATCCATTTATAGGCAAATTTTATAACTTCATTTTTCCTAACAGCTACATAGTATTCCATTGTGTAGATGTACCAAAGCTTCTTTATCCAGTCATCGATTTTCGGGCACTCTGGTTGCTTCCAGATTCTGTCTATTGTGAATAATGCTGCTATGAACATAAAAGTAGGGATGGTGTTTCCGCTGCGTATTTTTGGTTTCCCAGAGTAGATTCCCAGGAGTGGTATGGCTGGGTCAAATGGGAGTTCAATTTCTAGTCTTTGGAGGAAAGTCCATATTGTTTTTTTTTTTTTTTTTAAATTTTTTTATTTTTTACAATTACAAAGATATACAATTAAAAAAGTTCATATTTGGGTTTTGGTCATACAGTGTAGCAGCACCCATCCCGCCACCAGTGCCCATCTCCCACCACCAACGTCCCCGGTTCCTCCCCCTCCCCCAGCCCTCCTCCATGGCAGGTTCTTTATTTCTTTTCTATTTCTCTATCTTTCTCTTTTCCTTCCTCTCCAGACTATGGATTACAGAACATACACTAAAGGGTTGTCATGTGTATCCTTTTGCCTCTATTTAATGCTCAGTTCTAGGTTGGCATTGGTACCCTCACAGAAACAGGGAGTCAAACCAAACACCTGGAAACTGAACAGCTCACTCCTGAACAACAAATGGGTCATAGAAGAAATCAAACAGGAAATCCAAAGATTTCTGGAAACAAATGAAAATGAAGACACCAACTATAAGAACTTGTGGGACACGGCAAAAAGCCGTGTTAAGAGGGAAATTTATAGCTCTGCAAGCATTCATCAGGAAACAAGAAAGGGCCCACATAAATAACCTGACTACACAGCTGAAGACATTAGAGAAAGACCAACAAAAGGAGCCCAACCCAGGCAGAAAAAAAGGAAATAATAAAACTTAGAGAGGAAATCAATGAGTTGGAAACCAAAAAAAACAATCCAAAAGATTAATGAAACCAAGAGCTGGTTTTTTGAAAAAATAAACAAGATTGACAAACCATTGGCAAGACTTGTAAGGACAGGGAAAGAGAGAACCCAAATAAACAGAATCAGAAATAAAAAGGGTGACATCACAACAGAAACCACAGAAATCCAAAAGATCATCAGAGATTACTTTGAGAGCCTGTATGCCGTGAAACATGAGAATCTAGAAGAAATGGATCAATTCCTGAAGTCCTATAACCTCCCACAGCTGAAACAAGAAGACCTCCAATACCTGAATAAGCCTATCACCATTGAGGAAATAGAAACAGTAATTAAAAGACTTCCCAAACACAAAAGCCCAGGTCCTGACGGATTCCCTAGTGAACTCTACCAAACCTTTAAGGAGGACCTACTGCCAGTCCTGTTCAAGCTCTTCCAGGAAATAGAAGAAACAGAAACACTCCCAAACAGTCCATATTGTTTTCCAGAAAGGCTTACCAGCCTGCATTCCCACCAACAATGGATGAGTGTCCCCTTTTCCCCACATCCACACCAGTACTTGTTGTTCTTGCTCTTTTGAATATGTGCCAGTCTCTGTGGTGTAAAGTGGTATCTCATTGTTGTTTTGATTTGCATCTCTATGATGATTAGTGATGATGAGCATTTTTTCATATGTTTTTTGGCCATTCGAATTTCTTCCTTGCTGAAGTTTCTGTTCATTTCTTGTCCCCATTTTTTGATGGGGTTGTTTGTTTTCTTCTTGTAAAGTTCTACCAGTGCCTGATATATCCTGGATATTAACCCCTTATCAGATGGGTATTGGGTGAATATTCTTTCCCGTTCTGTGGACTGCTTTTGTATCTTAGTCACTGTTTCTTTTGAGGTGCAGAAGCTTTTCAGTTTCATGTAGTCCCATATGTTTATCTTTTCTTCTAGTTGCTTTGTTAGTGATGTTTCACCTTTGAAGATGCCTTTAGCTTCAATGTCGTGGAGGGTTTTTCCTATATTTTCTTCAATGAACTTTATGGATTCAAGTCTGATATTGAGATCTTTAGTCCATTTTGATCTGATTTTTGTGCATGGTGTTAGACACAGGTCCAAATTCATTTTTTTACATGTTGCTGCCCAGTTTTCCCAACACCACTTGTTGAAGAGGCTTTCCTTACTCCATTTTAGACTCATTGCACCTTTATCAAAGATTAAATGATCATGTGTTTGAGGTTGGGTGTCAGGATACTCAATTCTATTCCATAGGTCCACAGGTCTGTTTTTATTCCAATACCATGCTGTTTTAATTACTACTGCCTTGTAGTACAGTTTGAAGTTGGGAAAGGTGATGCCTCCCATCTTCTTTTTCCCGAGGATTGCTTTAGCTATCCTTGGGGGTTTATTGTTCCATACAAATTTCAGGATTGTTTGGTCAATTTCTTTGAAGAATGTCATCGGTATCCTTATAGGGACTGCATTGAATCTGTACAGAGCTCTAGGGAGTATTACCATTTTGACAATATTGATTCTCCCCATCCATGAACAGGGAACGTGTTTCCATTTCCTTGTGTCCTCTTTTTATCTCTTGGAGCAGTGTCTTGTAGTTTTCTTTGTACAGGTCCTTTACATACTTGGGTAAGTTGATTCCTAGGTATTTGATTTTCTGTGGCACAATTGTGAATGGAATAGTTTCCTTAATATCCTTTTCTTCTCTTTTCGTTATTTGTATATAGGAAAGCCACCGACTTTTGGGTGTTGATTTTGTATCCTGCCACTCTACTATATGCGTCTATTGTTTCTAGGAGTTTTTGGTAGAGAGTTTAGGGTTCTCTAGGTATAATATCATGTCATCTGCAAATAATGAGAGCTTGACTTCTTCCTTGCCTATCTGGATGCCCTTGATGTCCTTTTCTTCTCTGATTGCTATGGCAAGTACTTCCAGTACTATATTGAATAAAAGAGGTGAGAGGGGGCAACCTTGTCTTGTCCCTGATCTCAGGGGGAAGGCTTTCAACTTTCCCCCATTTAGAATGATGCTTGCTGTGGGCTTTTGGTAGATGGCTGTAACTATCTTGAGGAAAGTCCCTTCAATTCCCATTTTCTGGAGCCGTTTTAATCATGAACGGGTGCTGGATCTTGTCAAATGCTTTTTCTGCGTCTATTGAAAGGATCATATGGTTTTTATTTTTTTTTTATTGATATGATGTATTATGTTGATTGACTTGCGAATGTTGAACCATCCTTGCATTCCCGGGATGAATCCAACTTGGTCATGATGTATAATCTTCTTGATGAGTCTTTGGATTCTGTTTGCTAGTATTTTGTTGAAGATCTTAGCATCCGTGTTCATCAGGGATATTGGTCTGTAGTTTTCTTTCTTTGTGTTGTCTCTCCCTGCTTTGGGTATCAGGGTGATATGTGCCTCGTAGAAGCTGTTTGGGAGTGTTTCTGTTTCTTCTATTTCCTGGAAGAGCTTGAAAAGGACTGGCAGTAGGTCCTCCTTAAAGGTTTGGTAGAGTTCACTAGGGAATCCGTCTGGACCTTGGCTTTTGTGTTTGGGCAGACTTTTAATTACTGTTTCTATTTCCTCGATGGTGATGGGTTTATTCAGGTATTGGAGGTCTTCTTGTTTCAGCCGTGGGAGGTTATAGGACTTCAGGAATTGATCCATTTCTTCTAGATTCTCATGTTTCACGGCATACAGGCTCTCAAATTAATCTCTGATGATCTTTTGGATTTCTGCGGTTTCTGTTGTGATGTCACCCTTTTTATTTCTGATTCTGTTTATTTGGGTTTCTCTTTCCCTGTCCTTACAAGTCTTGCCAATGGTTTGTCAATCTTGTTTATTTTTTTCAAAAAACCAGCTCTTGGTTTCATTAATCTTTTGGATTGTTTTTTTGGTTTCCAACTCATTGATTTCCTCTCTAAGTTTTATTATTTCCTTTTTTTCTGCCTGGGTTGGGCTCCTTTTGTTGGTCTTTTTCTAATGTCTTCAGCTGTGTAGTCAGGTTATTTATGTGGGCCCTTTCTTGTTTCCTGATGAATGCTTGCAGGGCTATAAACTTCCCTCTTAACACGGCTTTTGCCTTGTCGACGGTGGGTAGTTTAAATGTGGCAGTTTATCTGACCATGTATTCTGTACTGGCTGGTATAAATATGCTCTCATGCTACCACAATCATCGTGGGACTAGCTAGATCTTACCAGCATATTTGCCTGGCCAAGTTGGATCTCTAAGTAATTAGACCAGAGAGAAATGCTGTTTGCCTCCAAGCAAGCAAACATGGTTCCCCTGATAACTCAAAAGCAGCTAAAATACAAAACTACCGTGAAGTAGACGCGAGACTCTTGTGAAGACTTGGAGAAATATTTAACTGGCATTAGTATAGTCTTTGGTACAGAGACATGCCATCTCAGAAACCCCCTTCTCTACCCTATAAAGGCATTTCCAGGCAGATCTTGGTTCAAAATATTAGCATATAAAAGGGCCTAGGTGAGGTGCTGGGAGAAATTACCTTATGTCATTTGACCCTCCCTGCTTCCCATAATAGTGGGAGGTCTGAGTTGCAGGGTATAAAACTAGATTGCTTCCTCTCTTGCTTGTCTCTTTTTGGGCTCTCTCTTTGTGGGCTCACACTCCTCTTGGGAATCTTGTCTTTGTCTCCTCTTTACAGGGCCTTAACATGTGGTGGCCGCCATCATGGCCCTCACATGGCTGGGGTTTTAGCCGGGAATCCTATCACTGTATCACTGTATCACTGTCTTCCTGTTGTTCATCTATTTGCTCGAGTGGGCACCAGGACAGTTATGTCCTGTCACAAGCAAGTTTAGCCCAAGGCATGTGCTTGCTCCAGGGACAGGAAGAACCCTCAAACCATTCTTGAGGTCATGGAATTGAGGTCCATAATTATTACTGGTTTTTGGCATATCATATAAGCACCGGTTTTTCCTATTGAGGATTTGTATGCCTGAACCTGTGATAATTAAACATTTTAAAACCTGCGCTGGATTCCTGAGTTTTCATCCATTCCCCGCTGGCTTCGGAGGTAGGAGGAAACTCACTTCTGGGCACTGTTGGGGACCCCAGCGGCTTTCCTGACAGGGTAACTCTGGTACTTTGGTGAGGAAGAGGTGACAATTACTTATAGACTTGTGACGTGGCCCCTAACTTTCCATAATATGAAAGACCAATGAAAATTCAATGAAAAATTTCTGTTGGTGCAGAAAACAAATAAATTTCTTTACCTCCTGTCTCTTAGTTTGTCCTTCGTCTTTAATTAAGCCTTTCTTAAGTATTGAATAATTTTTGTGACTGTACATAAGTGATAGAAAGGAAATTAAAGACAGATTGAAAACTCTGAGAATCATGTTGGGTTTGTTCCTGGAGCCTTTCTATAGAATGCTCTAGAAAGGTTGCAAAGCTATAGTGTACAAAGTACTTAAACTTAAGCTGTTCTTAACATAGGACAAAACATGACATGTCACTATCCTAGGTGAATTAGGGAAACACTTGGGTTAGAGTCCCAATGACTATGTTAAGGGGCTTAAGTATATAGGAAGATTCCAGGGATCAAACTTGCAGCCTCATTCTTGGGAGGTGGGCGACTTACCACTAGGCATATCCCCAGAGTCCCTGGATTTGTCAGGGAAGCAATTTTTATGAAGATTCGGTTAAGAGAGAAAGTATATATATGCACTTAATGATAAATAACCCATTTAGTAAGGACTTTGATTTAATTTCTACTATGCTATTTATACAATATGTCATTTTAAGGATGATTACTGATGAACAAATGTGTGTATCAGGACTACAATGATATATATATATTATGTATATACATAATACTTATTATACTTTTAATTTAGTTAATCTAGATGCCTGAATTCAAAATTTTGGATGATGAATACAGAAATATTAAATAGTTGGGGAGGTGTTTAATCCAGAGTAGTAAATAGTGAAATAAAAATCATGGGAAAAGAAGAAATTTATTTACTCACATCTTAGTGACTTGGTTTTAGGAACTTAAGCTCTTTGGGAAGATTTTTTTTCTCTTTTTGGGGGGTCACATCAAAGGATGCTCAGGGGTTACTCCTGACTCTGCATTCAGGAATTACTCCTGGCGGTGTGTGGGGATGATATGGGATGCTGCGGATTGAACCCAGGTCAGCTGTGTCAAAGACAAACACCTTACCACTGTACTACCACTCCAACCCCTCTTTAGAGATTTTATCTTTAATTTTCATAATGGCATACTTTAATAAATTAGTCTTTTAAATGATTAAAGACTTATTAAATGCTGAAGGGATAATTTCCTAAATAAGAATAAGATGAGTTTGTTACTGTAGTTTATTAGAAATGTAGCTGGACAGCAAAGAACCAATTGTTGAAGAGGTGGAAAAGAAAAGGTGTGATTTCATATGAACCTGATCACTAAAGCATTTTCATATCTAACATATCTATATTGATACTGTGAATCTAGGGGGTAAAGTAGAATAAAAGAGGGCAAAAGAACCATGGTGGAAAAATGTGTGTCTAACTTCTGTATTTAAGTAATATACACTGGTTTGTTTCAAAGTAAATGGTACAGGGGATACTGAGTTCAAGAGAAAAGAAATCTCTTTATCAGCAAGTTGCTCTCTATGAAAGACATGTTTCTGTGTTTATGGGCACTTTGACACCTATTACCTTACAAGTGGAACTTTAATAAATAAATGTTCAAGACTAGGAGATTTCTCAGGCTGTTACATTTTTAAAAGGGACATTTGACTCATACAGACTAAAGCTCCTAGCTTGCTAGATTGGGCTTAGTTTAAGATGAACCTGGACTGTGAGAACCTTATGCTTTACTGTAGGATATTGCATGAAACTAGGAAAGAAAAATAGAAATTTAAGAGAGAGAACACTATCAATCGCTTTCTGAGCACCCACTGTATGGTAGATTTACATTACAGAAATGCTTTTTAATTCTTGCTTCATTTAATATTTGTGAGTTTAATCCATTTGCACTGAATTTATTGATATAATTTAGTTTATATCTACTATCTTGCTATTTTCTATTTGTCCATGTACTTTTATCATGGCAGAGCCTGGCAAGCTACCCATGTCATTTTTGATATGCCAAAAACAGTACCAATTATAGACCTCATTTTCATGACCTGAACGAATAGTTTAGGGCTCTTCGTGTTCATGGAGTGAGCAGATGCCCTTAGGCTACTCTAGCATATGGGAGTATGCATGGAGATGTTACTGGTGCCTGCTCCAGCAAATCAATAAACAATGGGAAGGTAAGTTATACAAGTGATATAGGTTTATGTTGCTATTTTACAGAATATATCCCTGAAGCCTGAACAGTTTTAGTGAATTTCTCAATTTCAATTAGACAAAAATGAGGGCAAAATTGAACTCAGGAGTGTTGGTTACCTAAGTCCTTGCATGAAACCATTTGAAAGTTGATCTCTGAAGTCCTGTGTTGAAAATATGTAGAACACATAATACACATGATTTTACTTTTTAGGCAAAATTAGTCACAGAGTAAAAGGAAGGTCTGAGACAAAGGTAGTATCAGGGATGCCACATTCTTACATAAAAAGAAAATAATCAAAAACTAACGAGATAGGACAATGCATAAGACTCTTGCCTTGCGTGTAGCTGACCCAAGTTTGATCCAAGGCATTTCATATGGTCCTCTTAGTACCACCAGGTATGATCCCCAACACAGAGCTAGGAGTAAGCACTGAGCATAGCTGACTCTGCTCAGAGATCACTCTTAGTGGGTCTCAGGGGACCATATATGGTGATGAGATCAAATCCAGATCTGCTGCATGCATGACAAGTGCCCTCCCCACTGTACTCTCTTTGGTCCTATACATATAATTTTTGAGAGTCTGTAAGAACCAAACTCTTAAATATACTTAAATACATGTATGTATATTTATACACCTATATCCACACCTACATGAATATAGATATATATGTTTATATATATATGTGTGTGCATGCATATATATATAATTTTGTTTGGGTCATATGCAGGACTGTATACTGGCTCTATGCTCAGTGATGTCTCCTGGTGGTATATTATGGACCATATGTAGTGTAGGGGTTAGACCCAGGATTGCTCATGTGCAAGGCAAGAGGCTCATCTGTAGTACTTATTCTGCAAAAATTAATTTATCGCTTGACTTTTTATCAGTATTATGTAATTCCCAAATATTTTATGAACCATTAGCACAGATTAACTACAGAAAATACTGCAGCATTTTGTTCTGTTATGTTTTATAGTTTCATAAACTAAGATATATTAATAGATTCGACTTAAGTGTTTACTAATTTACTAAATTTATTGTAGTAATCTTCCAATCTGTTAACATATTAAGTCGTTTTATTAAATTTTCATAGTGGCATCAATTGCATATGAACAAATCTAAGAAAAATTGTTTTTATTGAAAATTCTGTGTTAAATTTTTGGGTACTGCTAAGAAGGGTGCAAGAGGTGTAGGGGGTGTCTCAGAATACAATTCTCTGCTAACTGGGTCATCCATTCAATACAAGGCCCAGAGGATTCAATGCTGCTTGAACCCTGCAGTGCCCTAGACAATGGGATTATCAGAGCAATGGGGGTCATCAGACAACTCCAGGAATGTTCCTGCCACTACTAGCAGGACCAGGTGTTGCCAGGAATCAAGCCAGAATAGATGTTTGCTCTAGTTGCTGTATTATTTCCCAGCTCCTGAGTATTAATTTTTATGATTGTGTCAGCTTAGGAGTCTATTCAGGAGGCTTTCTGGTAAGAAAGCCAGAAAGCCTCCAGTTAATGCCTAATTTTTATGGTACATGTTATGATAAAATATTTCATACTATTTCATTACAGCAAGTTTTCAGAGGACTAGAAGATGCATTGCGTACACAGGAAGTCTGATTCAAATATGAAGAATTCTCCATTGTTTTGGATTACGCTTTTAAATTCAGTTTTCTATTAAGTTTGGCAGTGCTCTTAAATTAAGCTAATGATGAAAGAAAAGGAAGAATATATATGCCTACAAAGATGCTGGTGACTGGAGGGAAGAAGGAAGTGATCCAGAGAGAAGCAGGGATAAGTTAGCTAGGTCTTTGACCAAGGGAAAGTAAAATGTGAAAAACTCACAAGCATCTATTAAAATAGTGCTAGTGAGGATATGATGAGAAAGGGGCTCTTTCACTGTTGGTGGAATGGTTGCATGGTTCCACTTGGAAACTTCTCTATGTCAGGGAGCCGTTGGGGGTCCCCAACAGATTCAGGACAGAAGTTCTCTTCTACCTCAAAGGCTGCGAGGGAATGGATGAAAACTCACAAGTCTAGAGCAGTTCCATAAAAGGCTTTTTTTTTTTAGTTTTATTTTTTTAATTTTTTTTAAAAGTATTTTATTATACCACCGTGAGATATACAAATAAAAAGATATACAATTACAAAGTTCATATTTGAGTTTTGGTCATACAGTGTTCCAGCACCCATCCCTCCACCAGTGCCCATCTCCAACCACCAATGTCCCCGGTTCCCTCCCACCTCCCCAGCCCGCCTCCATGGCAGGTTCTTTATTTCTTTCCCTTTCTCTCTCTTTCTCTTTTCCTTCCCTTCCAGACTATGGATTACAGAACATACATTAAAAGGTTGTCATGTGTATCCTTTTGCCTCTATTTAATGCTCAGTTCTAGGTTGGCACTAGTACCCTCGACAATTATTAGCACACTGTTCCATTTTCTGTCTTACCTAACCTCTGACTCCCACACGTTTGTGATAATTTCCACCTTTGACAAGACCTCCTGATATATGTTTCACTTGACCTTGGATATTGGTATCATAATATGTACATATATATTTATGCCATGCAAATAAATGCCACCACAATCCAATATAATGAAAGACTTATAGCTGTGGTCAGAACTTAGACAATACAAGAGGGCTCAAGTCTCCTACCAAAGAGAATCCTACCAGAAAGGAGTCCCACTAAAGAGAGTCCTATCAGAAAGGAATCCCACCAAGGAGAGGATCTCACATGAGAAAACCCTACCAAAAAGGCGTGTAGTACCTCAAGTCAGTCCCGTTATACGCAGAAAGAAATAATAACTTCAGGGAGGGTCTTGTCAATAAAGAACCCTAAACAGCTTCTAGATAGAAGACTGTAGAAGGGAATGTCACATCCAAGAACTAATCCTTTCTTCTAAGATTATCTCTTATGTAAACCACTGGAGAGAGAGGGGGAGCTGATATAAAGTAATACATCTTAATTTTGTGGGCTTCATGTAATCTAGATGGTGCCCACAAGATCCTTCTTATTTATTATCTGCACCAGGGTGATTCTGAATATCTTGTTCTCTGCATACTGAAAGGGTCACACTCGTTTGCGTGAGGGCAAACTAGTATGATCCTTCCTATAATCTTAATCAATAGTCTCTATGTAGCCAGGGTGGCAGTCTCCTAGTAAATTCTAACTGTCCCACGCTGGATCAAGTGGATATAAAGAGGAGCTGTGCCCAATCTAGATAACATATTGATCTTAGTAGATGTATGATAATAAATCAGAAAATACTCATTCAGAGTCAAGGTGGCTTCTGTAACTGCCACACCCTCCATCAGTGTTTACATAGAAGACAGATCTCATTAGTATGAACCCTGGCTTAAGAACATGGAAATATATTAAGTTATGAGTCGATAAAACAGCAAGCTCCAAAGCTAGCTAGGCCTGTCATCCAACACTCTTGAAATCGGTTTGGTGACTCCTCGAAACATTAAGAATAGAACTTCCATATGACCCTATGATTGATTCTACTCTTGGGAATCTGTCTGAAGAATACAAAATACTAATTCAGAAATATATGTATAGCTCTGCTTATTACAGATCAATTTACAAGATCTGGGAAACAGCCCAGTGCCCAACAATGAATAAATGAATAAGAAATTGTGGCATATAGATACAATGGGAGAAGATCTGGGAAAAATCCTGTGCTCAAAAAACGAATGATGGATAAAGAAATTATGGTATATGTACACAATGGAAGACTGTTCAGCTATAAAATTAAAGTTGCAGTTTGATGCAATTTGGGTGAATTAGAGGGTGTCATGCTGAGAACAGTGAGTTTGAAAGTAAAAGATAAGTATGAAATGATCTTCCTTGTATGTGGAGTAGGAAGGAAGAAAAAAAAGCAAGAAGGAAGGAAAGGATTAGAAAATCCTCAAAGGAAGCAAATTATGATCAAAAGAATGAACAAAAGCACCGGGTACTGAAAAGGTGAAGGGCAGGGTGGAAAGGGACTGAATACTGGTGTAACGGAGGGATCTTGAAACACTGGTGTGGAATGGTGTAGAGCTTGATAACTATAAAACAACTTTTAAACTATTATACATCAATAAAAATAAAAATGCGGGTTTCAACAGCAGGGTAATAAGGAAAAAGTTAGTGTCTCAGGGATCTTGTAAGAAATTGAGGCAGGATGTGTATTGCTACATGCAACAGTGCCAAGACGTGCCTAGAGAGACAACTGAGTTCTTACTCAGTGAAATACAAGTTGAAAGTGTGATTAAATGGAGCAGCAGTTATCTAGAACCAATTCAGTTCCCTGACTGTGGCCTATTAGATGTTAGTGCTTTGATTACTGACATTATTTTAGCAGCAGAGCAGATTTGTATTATGAAGTAATATAACTAGTAGAGAAAATTTGCACAAATTTCTTATGAGGAATAGGTATCACTTGGTCACTTGATATCCTGTTATTCATCGATTTGCTTGAGCAGGCGACAGTAACGTTTCCATTTGTTCCTGTCCCGTGCCAGTGTAGCCCAATGGCATCTGCTTGCTTCAGGAATACGAAGAGTTTCAAACCATTCGTTTAAGGTCTTGATGAAGAAATCTGACCATCTTGTAGGTGAGCGGCCATGTGATCTTTTCATGTCCCGTGGGATCCAGTTGGAAATGACTCTAGTCCAATGGTCATCTCCAAGTCGCATTACATATCCAGCCCATCTAATTTTCAACATCAAGAGCAGCATCTTGAGCTCCCTACAAACCTCAATGAGCTTGGTTACTGTGTGGATATGGTCAATTGTGCTGAATTCTTTTCGGAAGCCAGCCATGATTGTCCTTCATCTAATGTTTTCCCAATCCTGTTCAGGATGACTCAAGTGAACAACCTGTAGATGATGGACAACAGGAAGATGGGTGATAGTTGCCAATGTCATGGATGTCTTTTTTTTTTGAACAGTAGAACTGTCCTGCTGGTTTTCTATTGGGAGGGAACCTTGCACTCAGACAGGTAGTGTGTGATTAGCCGAGCCAGTGTATTGATGAGTACTTATGGCAGATTCTTCAGGTATTTGGGTCTGACTTGGTCTGGACTGGGTGCTGTTCACTTCTTTACCAACAGAATGGCATGTCAGATTACAGAAGGAAGAACATTGGAAACGACATATCCATCCTGCGGAATTTGGTATGTGGGCAGTGGACATGACTATCAAAGAGATCCGGTAGATGTCATGGATAATTTTCTCCATTGCCTTTCTGGAAGATGTGATAGATCCACCAGGACATCAGAGGGCAGTCATCTTGGTTTTACTGTTGGCGAAGGATAGGCAGGCTTTGCGAATACTTTTCCAGGCTTCTGCTGCATTGACCAGTATTGCTGCTTTTCTCTCTTTCTGAGGTCTTCCTTTATTGCTTCTCTGCACTGCTTTGCAATCTTGGATGTTAGCTTATGGTTGCCTGATGCTCACACCTTGCGACATTGGCAATGAGCTCTAGAGTTTTGAGGACAGGAGTCCTTTCGTGGCTTTCTCTCTCTAGGCATTCTTCGCACAATCATAGAGGCGCTGAACCAGTCTGTTGTATTCTTCATGGATGTTGTCAGTTATGGCATCTTCCCATGTTGCCGCAATGGTACCAAAGAGTTCCCAGTTAGTGGTCATTCTGGGAGTTCTCAAACTTTGCAGCTCTTTCTCCCTGTTCCATGAAGTAGAAATTTGCACAAAGGAGACAGTGGTCCGATCCTGTTTGTAATTTTGGGACTACAGTGACATCGGTCAGGCAAAACCATCGATTGAATATGTTATGGTCAATTTCATTGTGGAACTGTCCACCAGGAAATTCCCAAGTCCAATGTTAAGACTCAGACTACATAACATATTTTGTTTTTTTTTTTTTTTTTTTTGCTTTTTGGGTCACACCCGCGGCGCTCAGGGGTTACTCCTGGCTCTGCACTCAGGAATTACTCCTGCGGTGCTCGGGGGACCATATGGGATGCCGGGGATCGAACCCAGGTCGGCACAGGCCAGCCGGTGCAAGGCAAACGCCCCTACCCGCTGGGCTATCGCTCCGGCCCCCATAACATATTTTGTTATGTAGACTTTATTCTAATAATTCTTCAAAGATAGAAAGTGAAACGCTTGTAAAAAACAATTTTGGGGTCTTATTTTTTGTCCCACTTAGTGAGTTCTGGTCTTTCTCCTGGCTCTGTGTTCAGGGATCCCTCCTGATAGTGCTAACGGCCTCATATAAGATATGGTGGTTCCCACTAGGGCCAATGTCCTCTCTCTTGTTGCCCCAGTAGAGGGATATTTTGTAGTATTAAGTAGATAATATTAATTGGGTGAAGGGAATGGGTTTTCAGGGAGCTCTCAGAGGCGAAAATTATGTGACATAGGACTAATTTACATAACAATAATCAAGATTCTTATTGGAGAGAACCAAAGCAAGGTAGGGGGTGGGGCTTTAACAGTCCTGGAGGAACTCAACATCACAGAAAGCTTGTGCAAAATAGGACATTTCTTTTTGCATATGCATTTCTCTAGAAAGGGATTCTTGGAACACCTCTTTATCCTAAACCTTATATATATTTTTATAACTAAAACTTTAAAGCTCTACTTTCTAAATTTTGAATAATCTCTTGAATGAATCCATTTTCCTTTTTGAATATTTGGGTTCTGAAAAAAGATGAAAATGCGATAATGTTTTAATTTTTTTCAATATGTCATGGAATTGCCCTGAGAGACAGTAAATTAAGATAAATGCTCATATGCTGGGGGAAGGAACATAGGGTATTAGACCCAATCATTTAATGATGACACAGGGAAATTTGTGTAAGTCTTGAATCTTGATGACTTTTATCTGGTGCCATGTTGCATAATGGCAGGACTGTTGCAGTAAAAATGACTTCATGTAAAATTTCAAATCTTTACAAAGAAAAAATCATAATAATCACCTTTCTGATGACTGTTTTGCTAGCATAAATACTTCACTCAGAATACATTCGTATATATACAATATATACACACATATATTCACATATACATACATATATACATACATATTCATACACACATATACACATTCTTATTTATATGTGTGTATGTATATGTATATGAGAGCGGTTCCTTGCTCTCCCTGTGCCCAGCCATTCATGAGGCAGTCGGGAGGCATGGTGGGTTCCAGCCTTGGCCCACCACCCCGGCAGAACCTCACAACAAGCCAGACGACCCCCCACCCACTCCGTGGGCGCCGCCATTTTCCACATTGGACTTCCCTCTCATCAGAACTCCACCTAGCCGACCAGCCCATCACAGCCCGGATCATCGACACCCACCCTGGAGCAGTTTCTTCCTCAATCCGGCCCAGAACTCCACCCAGCCGACCAGCCCATCACAGCCCGGATCATCGACACCCACCCTGGAGCAGTTTCTTCCTCAATCCGGCCCAGAACTCCACCCAGCCGACCAGCCCATCACAGCCCTGATCATCGACACCCACCCTGGAGCAGTTTCTTCCTCAATCCGCCCAGAACTCCACCCAGCCGACCAGCCCATCACAGCCCGGATCATCGACACCCACCCTGGAGCAGTTTCTTCCTCAATCCGGCCCAGAACTCCACCCAGCCGACCAGCCCATCACAGCCCGGATCATCGACACCCACCCTGGATCAGTTTCTTCCTCAATCCGGCCCAGAACTCCACCCAGCCGCCCAGCCGACCAGCCCATCACAGCCTGGATCATCGACACCCACCCTGGAGCAGTTTCTTCCTCAATCCGGCCCAGGTATGCTGGTCCAGAGACTCTCAGACATGGGGCAGAGCGGTTCCTTGCTCTCCCTGTGCCCAGCCGTTCACGAGGCAGTCGGGAGGCATGGTGGGTTCCAGCCTTGGCCCACCACCCCCGGCAGAACCTCACAACAAGCCAGACGACCCCCACCCACTCCACAGGCGCCGCCATTTTCCACATTGGACTTCCCTCTCATCAGAACTCCACCCAGCCGACCAGCCCATCACAGTCCGGCTCGCGCTGCCGCGCGCGCGGTTCATCAATAAAGGCTTTATTTGGAGGTGTTTATAGAGTATGCCTCCCGCACGGCAAGCCTAGCAAGCTGCTCGTGTTGTATTTGATATGCCAAATGCCAGTAACAATTATATTAGATCATTCTCATGACCTAATATAATGGTTTGAGGCTCTTTATGTTCCTGTACCAAGCCGATGCCCTTGGCTCTACAGCATGTGACAGGACATATTGAGATATTACTGGTGCCCGCTCTAGCAAATAGATGATTAACGGGAAGATCGTGAGATCGTGATATGTATATATGTATATATGTATGTATTTATATGTATATACACCATGGAACATATATATGTATATATTTGTTCAATGGTAGTTCCTGCAGAATGCATGAATGCATGCATGCAGAAATTTCTTGTTTATTTGTTTTTATTTGTTTTACAGCCATACTTGGTGGTGCTAAGTAGTTATTCTTGGCTGTGACCTTAGCAACTACTGGCTTGGCTGGGGAACAATGTGTGGTGCCTGTGAATCAACTTAGGTCGTCTGTATGCAAGGCAAGCACCCTATCTGTACTTAGAGATGGGAATTCTTAGATTTGCAATTCTAGTGAATTTTGAGATTATTACTATTAGGTTGTTTATTTATTTATTTATTTTTCTTTGGTTTTTTTTTTTTTTTTTTTGCTTTTTTGGGTCACACCCAGTGATGCTCAGGTGTTACTCCTGGCTCTGCACTCAGGAATTACTCCTGGCGGTGCTCAGGGGACCATATGGGATGCCAGGGATCAAACCTGGGCCGGCACAGGCCGGCCGTGTGCAAGGCAAACGCCCTACCCGCTGGACTATCGCTCCGACCCTATGTATTTTTACAATTTCACAGATATGTAAACATACCTATAGACCCAATGTTCAGTTACTATATTTACCCAACTTGCTTTTGCCATAATCATACACATTTTTCTCTCATTCTATTAGAAAAATGACTATCACACATTACAATTGTCCAACATTCCAGCATGAATTTATACTGAACAATTCTCAGATGAAAGAAGCTGGTATGACACTAACTCAGAATGTGTTCCATAAATCATAGAATTTATAAAAAGTTCTAATTAGATGGGTTATATAAATCTCTTTAAAGTAAATATATGGAATCGATATTTTTTCCCCATTTGGAGATTCAAATGATTTTAATTGGAGTGTCAATTTTCTGCAGCCCCAACTTCCTTAGAATAGTAGCTTTGTTGTTAAAGAGTGTCTCATTGACAAAAGACACATGGAGTTCATGGGGTGGGGGTGGGAAGTCTATTCTATTCCATTTGGAAACATTAAAAGATATTTTCCAATTTAAAGAAATTGACTTTTTGAGCCTAACTCAGTTGGGCAAAATACAAGAATTGAAAAGTGAATCCAATTATCTTTAACGTGTATGCTTTGTGGAGAGCTATTAAATTGGAACATTAAATTGAACTTTTTAGAAGGCACGAGTTGTGGTTTCTGTTGACAATATGTGAAAAAAGAGTAATTTATAAATGAATCCTTGACATATTAATCGTGTGACCTTCACAATTGAAGTTATATACATGTCATGAGTATAAATATTTGTGGATGTCCAAAACTAGACTCGTAACCTACTTATTTATAACATCTATCAGTATGTGAATTTTTTCCTGTTTATAAGCCCACCAACACAAAAATCTGTCACTAGGTGGCTCCATATAGCTTTTTTAAAAACAATCTGTGAAATCTCTGTTTCGGGAGTATTTCTTTTTCTTATATAATTTCATATCTTTTTAGCTTTTGTATTACTGTCTGTGGAATTTATTTGTGAAAACCATTAGCTGTCTGAAATTAGAGCCTATGGCCCATGCACTGCCAAGTCCCTGACGAGTCAACAAACAGTGAAAGGTGGCAGGTCACAATTTTGCAGGACTGTGGCTATTGGCCAGAAATCTTTGCTCAAGGAATGAATCCTTGGCAAAATTATTTTCCACTTTAATTTCTCACTTCAGAGATCTATTTGAGTACCTTGTCATACTCACTGGAGTGAGAGAAATCCAAGAGTGTAATAGAGGGATGGATAGATTTCTCTTTAAACCCCTGAAAAATTCGTGACCTGGGAGGAATAAGGAGTTCTTGTAGGAATGGGATCAGCATGAGATTTGGGGACACTTGAAGTCCAGTTTATGTTCTAGTGGCTCACTAATTCAACAATCCTTTCTGACTCTGAGTTTCTTTATTATGAAGTAGAGGGGCTGGATAACTAATATGTGCCAGTTATCTTTTAGTTCTCTCTCTCTCTCTCTTTTAATCGAATCACCATGAGATACAGAATTACAAAGCTGTTCATGGTCAGGTTCCAATCATATAGTGTTCCAATCCCATCTCCACCTGTGCACCTCCATCACCAATGTCCCCAGTTTCCCTTCCACCACCCTCCCCCAAGACTGTCTCTATAGCAGTCACTTTCTCTCTCTCTCTCTTTCTCTCTCTCAATCTCTTTCTCTCTCTCATTCTCTCACCCCCTATCTACTTTTGGGCATTATGGTTTGCAATGTAGATACTGAGATGTTATCATTTTTTTTCTTTCCTTATTTTTAGCACACAGTTCTCATCCAGAGTATCATTTCCAACGATCTTTGTCATAGCGGGGTCTGTTATCTATCCCATCTGCCTTCTCCTCCAGCACTTGAGGCAGGCTTATACATAGCTCTAATATTTTATAATATGTGATGGGCCTTAAGGGATTATTTAAGCCACTATCACTATCACTATCCTCCCATTGATCATCTATTTGCTAGAGCGGGCACCAGTAATATCTCCATATGTCCTGTCTCATGCTAGTAGAGCCCAAGGGCATCTGCATGCTCCAGGAACATAAAGAGCCTCAAACCATTATATTAGGTCATGGGGATAAACTAATATAATTGTTACTGGAATTTGGCATATCAAATACAACACAGGCAGCTTGCCAGGCTTGCCATGCAGGTGGCATAACCTTGTAGTCACCTCTAAATATAGTATTTATAGATGAACTGCGCGGCCATGCGGCCGCATGAGACGAGGCTGTGATAGGCTGTTGCTGGGTGGCTTTCTGATGAGAGGGAAGTCTGGTTGTGGAAAATGGCGTCCTGATGGAGTGGGGGTCATCTGGCTTGTTGTGCGGCTCTGCTGGGGTGGCGGGCCAGGGCTAGAACCAGCCAGGTTCTATTTAAGCCAATAAAATAGAATTTGTTGTTAAAATTATTTTTAAAGTGTTAATAAAAATATGAACACTTTGACAGGATTCTGGGAATTATACTCAAATAATTCTTTGAATATAAAGTATTTTTGAAAATTTTAACATTGTGACAAACCAGAGATTCTTTTTTGACATATGAAAATGACAGGCCATTTTTATATATTATAACTGAGCATGTTATATTATAACTCCATGGCGCCGCCATTTTCCACATTGGACTTCCCTCTCATCAGAACTCCACCCAGCCGACCAGCCCATCACAGCCCGGATCATCGACACCCACCCTGGCGCAGTTTCTTCCTCAATCCGCCCAGGTATGCTGGTCCAGAGACTCTCAGACATGGGGCAGAGCGGTTCCTTGCTCTCCCTGTGCCAAGCCGTTCATGAGGCAGTCGGGAGGCATGGTGGGTTCCAGCCTTGGCCCACCACCCCCGGCAGAACCTCACAACAAGCCAGACGACCCCCCCACCCACTCCATGGGCGCCGCCATTTTCCACATTGGACTTCCCTCTCATCAGAACTCCACCCAGCCGACCAGCCCATCACAGCCCGGCTCGGCGCGCAGCGCCAAGCGGTTCATCAATAAAGGCTTTATTTGGAGGTGTTTATAGAGTATGCCTCCTGCACGGCAAGCCTAGCAAGCTGCTCGTGTTGTATTTGATATGCCAAATGCCAGTAACAATTATATTAGATCATTCTCATGACCTGATATAATGGTTTGAGGCTCTTTATGTTCCTGTACCAAGCCGATGCCCTTGGCTCTACAGCATGTGACAGGACATATGGAGATATTACTGGTGCCCGCTCTAGCAAATAGGTGATTAACGGGAAGATCGTGATCGTGATCGTGATAACTGAGCATCTTTGTTATAGTTGGAAAAAAATAGAACAGGAGTCTGTGTATACAGATAGCTGCGTGATATAGCACATGCTTGTATATAAGATCCCTGAATTCAATCCCTGATAACCTCCACTTCCAAAAGCAAAATAAATTGCAGTACTCCTTAATTGAGAGGAACAATTCCAACCAAACTGGGAAAAATACATAATATTAACTTAAAACAGTTTGAAAGTATATCTATGATATGGTAAGTATTCAGAAGTACTTTTCCAAACATAATTCTATGGACAAATAAAATTTGAATTTAGTTTTTTTTTGGGTCTATTTTTGATTTTCTATTTGGCTTTCTCTTTTTTCAGTATAATGTGGATAATTAAGCTGTGTTATCATTTTAAAGTTAGGAAATTTTTTTTGAATGTTAACACTTCATTGTGTACATGGTTACTTTCATAGCCAAACCTTGCTGTGGTACTCAAGGTGTTTCTTATTTCCAATTGTTTGACTTGTTTTCCAATTCCAATTTTTTTTCAAACTTTTTTTCAATTTCAAAACTTTTATATGACACAATGGATGGAAAATAAGGGATAAAGGTTACAGGAAGATAGATGTGAGACACTGATTAAAAATTGAAGGGGTTAAGACATATCTTGACTTTATTGCTCTGTTTTGAATCAATATCTCATGTATTTATTGTGATCATTGGGTTTGTAACATTTTTGGAACTTGAAATAACGTATGCCTTGTGTTCATGCGTGAGTAAACGACCTGAATAGAGTCAGATGTGGATAAAATATGGCTAGAAGAGCTGTATTGTCCGTACCTCCCATGCCCCCTCTCTTTCCCACTTTCTCCCACATTAACTTCCATACATATACTCACAATGACTTACTACACTTACTCACTTTCTCCCACATTAACTTCCATACATATACTCACAATGACTTACTACACTTACTCACTTTCTCCCACATTAACTTCCATACATATACTCACAATGACTTACTACACTTTAACCCATTCACAAGTGCAGTGACGGGCAGCAGCTCCTGAGTTTGCCATGGCTATGGAACTGGTGGCTACCAAGCCTGCTGCTCCTTCGCTGGTAGATCATTACTTCACTCGCTGGTACAAAGCAGATATCAAAGGAGAACCCAGTGAGGACCATTGTATACTACAGCATTCTAACTGAACATATGTTATCACGCTGGCAGAATCTCATCCAGTTCTTCAAAGTGGAAAGACAATTAAAAGCATTTCTTACCAAATCAGCACCAACTGCAGACTTCAGAACAAGGTCTCTGGGGAATTTAAACAGGGGGCCCAGTTTCTAACAGATCTTTTACCTCTGTGCAAGATTTACTGTTCAGATGGAGAAGAATACACCATGTCTAGTTGTGTCAGAGGACGGTTGATGAAAGTGAATGAAAACATTCTTCATGAGTCATCCATTCTTAAGGAGAAGAGCCTCGCAAGAAGCCAGAGGAACCCCCCACACCATGAGGGTCACCATTTCAACAACCAGACTCCACAGCTCATCAGAGCTCCACCCAAGAGAAAAGTCAATCTCAAGCTCTGCCTGTCAGAATCCCATCCTACAGAAAAGCCTATTTCAAGCCTAGGTATGCTTGTACCAAGGACACATATACATGGGGGCAGAGCTGCTACCAGCTCCTCCTGTACTCAGCTGGTCATGAAGTGCCCTGGAGGGAAGACGAGTTCTAACCCTAGCCCACCATCCCAGGAGAGCCTCACATGAAGCCAGAGGAAGCCCCACACTATGAGGGCCACTATTTTCAACATCCAGACTCCACAGCTTGTCAGAGCGCCACACAAGAGATAAGCTGATCTCTCCTCATTGCATGCTGCCACAAAACAGCCATGTGGTTCATCAGTAAATGCACAAACTGAAAGCCTACTACTGAGAGTTTACCACTCACATGGCAGAGCCTGGCAAGCTACCCATGTCGTATTTGATATGTCAAAAACTAGTAACAATTATAGACCTCATTCCCATGACCTAAATGAATGGTTTGAGGTACTTTATGTTCCTGGTGTGAGCAGATGTCCTTGGGCTACATTAGCATGCAACAGGAAGTATGGAGATGTTACTGGTGCCTGCTCGAGCAAATTGATAAACAACAGGAAGAGAAGTGAAAAAGAGAAGAAGTGATAAATTCCCTAGTCAATGATTTGGAAATTTTGGAATCTTACCCATCTTTTATGATCATTATCATATAGAAATGAATTTTTTGCACTTATGTATAGTTGCTGGAGTTTCTGCTGGTGTAGCTCCTAAGCCACCTGGACTGAGAAACTTGTGAAATTAGTCCAGGGTTCATAAATACTAAGTCTTTGGATACTAAGTCTAGACAATGACAACTGACTGATCCCAGGGGCCTAATTTCCCTCAGAGAATAGCATTAATTGATAATTCAACTTTGACTGGGCTCAGGGATGCGACCTTGAAAACTTCCAGGTTGCCTTTGGAAACCTTTAAGGAGAATAAGTTTTGTTTCTGTTTAGAGAACATGGAGATGCTGAGCTTGTGTCTCCCTGAAACTGTATGTTGACACAAAACTTTTTGATTTTTTCCTAACCCTTCCCCCTTAATGCAAGCCTGATTTTGCCTCTAGATAATCATTGTTTGCCTTAAATCACCTTCTTAGTTGACTGCCAGCCATTGGCCCACATCTGTTTGTTCCCAGTAAAAAACCTACTGTGGTGTCTATGAACTATCAGTCTTAGACCTGGTTTGAACTGCCCATTGTGTCCAGATACCACATCACTATGTGAGAATGATCTATTAATCACTTTCACACATTAAAAACTCCCTTAGTGTGATATTTTATTATATTTTGTTTTGGGGATGCCAAACAGAATGGTGCTCAGGGCTTACTCATCATCACTCAGGGATGACTCCTGGTGAAACTTGGTGGAACATTTGGCATGTTGCAATCACACCCAGATTGATCTTAATGCAAGCCAAGTACCTTACCTGCATATTATTTCTCTGACTCCAGATACCTTTCATTAAAAATGAAGCCATCACATAGTTACTATAGTTCTATGAAAAGTGACAAATAGTTTATTATAAAAACCATTGGGTCATTTGGCTTGTATCTTATTAGAAAAACGTCATGTAGAAGGAAGATAGTGGACCAGGAAACAGAAAAAGCTGGTTCTAGCTCAATCATTGTTACCACCAGTATCTCCCCTTTTACTTTAATGACCTACATTTTCTCATGGACTATTTGATCTGTGGGGCAGATAGCCATATAGGCTTCTTCAGCCTGAGCAGTTCTGCTTCGTACCTGTCACTCCCACGTAATTTTAAATAACATCCTTTTACTCTCAATTGTGTCCTGGTTTGGGTGATAAATTATATGGTTACTTTCTCCCTACAGATTCTTTCAACTTGAATATACTTTGATCTTGCCTGGAGATGAAATGTGAAATAAGTTGTCTGAGATCAGGTCGTTGAAATTCAGTTCCTTTAATTTGATCAGTGTTGAAAGATGAAGGTATTAAGTTTGATATGGCCCATATCATGAAATTCTGATATTCAAAGACCTAGTTTTATCATAAAACCTATGGGAGAACATTATGATCAGGGAATTTAGATATAAGCTGCAGTTTATAGATGAATAATAAAGATATTGTTAGATATATCAATTTTGCTAAGACATTATTATAATAATTCAAGTTAAGTTATGAAAATATTAAACAAGAGTATTCTAGTAGAGTATATTATGTTTTATTATTTTTTAATATATTTTGTTATACCACCATGAGATAAACAATTGCAAGAATGTTAATGTTTGGGTTTTGGCCATACAGTGTTCCAGCACCCATCCCTCCACCAGTGCTCATTTCCCGCCACCAATGTCCCCGATTCCCTCCCCCTCTCCCCTAGCCTGCCTCTATGGCAGGTTCTTTATCTCCTCTCTCTCTCTCTCTCTCTCTTTCTTCTCTTATATGTTGTGGATTGTAATACATATACTTAGAGGTTATCATGTGTATTTTTTGCCTGTACTTAGTGCTCAGTTCTATGTGGGTAATACATTGGATAAAGAAACTGTGGTATATCTACACAATGGAATACTATGCAGCTGTTAGGAAAAATGAAGTTATGAAATTTGCCTATAAATGGATGGACATGGAAAGGATCATGTTGAGTGAAATTAGCCAGAAGGAAAGACAGATATAGAATGACTGTATTTATTTGCATAACATAAATATATATATATATATATATGTATATATATATGTATATTATGATGCCAATATCCAAGGTCAGATGAAACGTGAATCAGGAGGTCTTATCAAAGGTGGAAATTACCACAAATGAGTGGGAGTCAGAGGTTAGGTAAGAGAGAGAAGGGAACAGTGTGCCAATAATTGTCGAGAGTATATTGTCTTGAGTTACGCAGGAGAAAAAGAGCGGCATGGACTGCCTTCAAAAATATCTAAACAATAGCCAAAGGACAAAGAACCTCCGGCTCCGGGCACATCTCTTGAGCCTCAGAGACCTGGTCCTATGAAAGCAGAATGAGAATACCATTCGGGTCTCCCAAAGAGCAATCGAAAGTGCCATGCTTGGAATATCAAGCCTCACTCAAGTGAGAGAAGGAATCCAGAGTTCCGACCTCCGTAGCTATTCTAAAATCAAGGATGCTATCTTATCTGCCAGGACATCAAAAATCATATGGGCTGGTCATATAATGCGATGTGGAGACAACTGTTGGGCTAGAGCCATTACCGACTGGATCCCACGGGATGTCAAAAGATCGCGTGGCCACCCACCTACAAGATGGTCAGACTTCCTTATCAAAACCCTAAACAAACAGTTCGAGACTCTTAATATCCCCGAAATAACCAGATGCCATTGGGCTACACTGGCACGTGATAGGGTCAAATGGAAACATTACTGGTGCCCACTCAAGCAAATCGATGAATAATGGGATATCAAGTGATCAAATGATATTTTTATTAGTAGGAAGATAGATTCTGCTAATGAAAAGAAATTTTCTTTATCGTGATTGAATGTGGGAGTATGCAAAAGGTTAGAATCTAGAATGACTTACTATCAGCACTCATTCATTTGTTAATATTGACTGAATGGTATATTCATGCATAAGTAGAGAAACCAATGGCTTAGGAGTTCTCTACTGAAAGTATGATGGTCTATAGCTACATGTGTAGAGTTTAGTTTATTTGTGTGACACACAAATGGAAACATCTAGTCAACACTTAGACATAGGGTAAAAAGCATTGAATTTTGTGTTTTGGTCTACTGGTGCAAGTGATCAGCATATTTAAAGATCCTAGGAAACAGAGAGGGTGATACTGAATGAAACAAAATTGAAACATTGAGAAAACCCTAGTGCATTTAACTTTGAGAAAAAAAGTAAATAAAAAAAGACATCTGAAAGGGAGCTACTGGGGAAATAGAAATCCATGTGAAGGGTCGAGTTAATAGCATAGCTGGTAGGGTGTTTGCCTTGCACATAGCTTATCTGGGTTCGATCCTCTGAATCCCATATGGTCCCCAAGCACTGCCAGGAGTAATTCCTGAGTGCAGAGTGTAACCCTGAGCATTGCTGAGTGTAACCCAAAAAAGAAAAAAAATTGTGTGAGAATTGCCTTAGAAGCGCAGACATCTTTTTGTTCCTGGCATATATACCATCTTTCAATTTAGTGTAACACAAACTTTTTCATTTCAGGGCTCCTCATATTGAAAAATTCTGAGGAACTCAAAGACTATGGAGCTCTTCTATTCTACTAGAAATAAAATGATTGAAGTTTGAAATATTAATTTTTAAGTTGTCTCATTTAAAACTTTCGGTTTTGTGAAATAACAGTGTTTACAAATAGTAGTTGGATGAATGGCACAACTTTGTACAAACTTCTTTACATGTAGACTGATTGAAGGTAGATACATCTTCAGATCTGCTTTTACTTTTGTTCTATTACAATTAATTTTTCTGATATTTATTTGGAAATTACTGGAGTTTGTTGCCTTTTAGGATGATTGTGATTTTTTCTCGATATATTTATTATTTCCAAACAGTTTTGTTCTCTCACTATATCAATAGTAAATGTTTTTCTATGATATTTTACCAAAATTTGACTAGTTGGTAGTTTCTTGATGTTTAATAGCAATGTGCAGTCTAAAGCAATGTCAGTCAACTTTATGTATAGTATTACATTAAAGTTGCTTTTTTGTTTCAAAATTTAAAGGAATTTTTAAATAGCATGTGGTATTGTATGCTCTCTTATTAGTCATTTGAAAAACTTTAGGTCATTGAGTTATGTCCATGTTTTGAATATTGATATTCTTATTATATAATATTAAAATTGATCAAATCACTGCAGTTCTCATCAGAAAAGTCATTGAGTATTGCTAAGTTGTCTAGCAAAAAATGGTAGTGCTCAAAAGTCTGTTGTTTGCTCATAAGCTCAAATGCTGTTAGGTAGTACAGTTTGTCAGTTGTTTTCATTGTAGAAATAAACTCATTACCAGATTTACTTTCAACAAATAATTAAATTCCTAGATTATTATGATTCTGCATTATCTGTATATTCTCAAGTAAAAATTGTGTTCAATTAACAAAGTGGCATTTCTCAAGCCCATCATTGTATTACCTAAGGGCTTTCTGTCAGTATATAGTTGAATTATTTAACATACATATACTATTTTCTCATATAAAAGATGAAAAACAAGTCCACACAAGGTATAGATGTAGTACATTAATTTTACAGCATAGTCAAAAAATTATGTAGGTAAATGACTGTGTTTTCAATTAACTATCAGCATGTTGTTTTGGAAAATTGTGATAAAGTTGGGGGTTTCTGGTTTGTGCATACTATGGCACCAGCAGGTTTATTGCCACAGATTTTGCCAAATCATTCTAAATGTCAACATATGAAAAGAGTCAAACTATATATGTATTTATAAATTTCATATATAAATTATTTTATATTAAATATATATAATTAAATGTTTATGTATATATATTAAGCTTTTACTACAACACCATGATTTTACCAAGTTGTTCATAATATAGTTGTTTAAGGCCTTAAACGTTCCAATAACAGTCCACCATTAATCCCACCGCAATCATGTGATGTTTCCTCTACCAATGTCCCCAGTTTTCCATACACCACCCCAGCATGACCACATGTAGGCACATATTTAATTTGTATTGTTTACTGCAACACAAAGGCAAATGGAATTATTGAACCTTAACCTCCATGGTAGTCAATTTGTGATAATTGTTATATTTCACAGTGATGTTATTAAAGTGATTGCCAGAGGATCTACTGTGCCAGTGATGTTACTTGATACTTCTGTGTTAATGTTTAGGTCCATTTAGCTTGGTGGTCTTCTGCGTAATTTTCAAATCATATTTGCTGTGATCCTACTTGGCTGAAGGTACTATGATATTTTGAGGTACTGGAGCTATAGATCTGGGATGATTGAGTGCCTTGACAGTTTGATGAAGTTCAGTTGTATAATTGGGAAATTTCTGTGTCAAAGTTTGTAGGGGGTGGATGCAGGCTGCTGTGCCTTTAGGCAGAAAAGTTGATCTTTCCACTCCATTCTGAAGAGGCTCCAGAGTTACCAGCCCAGAACAGTTTACCTGGGAGGATTTTTCAGTATCATGTTCTTTTGGAGACATGACTCAAGTCCTTTTCTCTACAGGCATGTTGGTGTGTGTAGGGGCCCCAAAGAGCCAATATTATTTTTGTGCTACATAAAAAAGTATGACATAAACTCTAGGAGTTTATGCACAGATCCCATGTTGACAGCCATGCATAGTTACCATGTTGACAGTAACTGCTTTAAATATTGGAAGTTTGCACTATCAAATACTACAAAAAGAACAGCAGCTAGTAACCTAAAGACAACTGAAAGACCTGCATTGAATATTGTAATGAAAGTTTATAAGCTATCTTGTTCAAAAAATTATGTTGAAAACTGTTGAAGCTGTGTAGGTTTTATGGTTAATATCTTCATTAAAGGGGGCGGAGCCATAGTCCAGGAGGTAGGGCATTGGCCTTGCATGCGGCCAGCCCATGCCGGCCCGGGTTCGATCCCCGGCACCCCATATGGTCCCCCGAGCACTGCCAGGAGTAATTCCTGAGTGCAGAGCCAGGAGTAAGCCCTGAGCATTGCCTGATGTGACCCCAAAAAAAAAAAAGCAAAACAAATATTCATTAAATATTCTTTTATGTGAAATGATGTAAAGAAAAACTCTCCTGTCTTTTAGTGAATTAATTTATTTCACTTCAAACAGAAAGATTGCATTGTACAAAGGTAATAATTATGATTGTGAACAAACCTTGAAGAGCATATCAAATTTCTCTTACCAAGAACTTAGTTTCTTTTTCTTCTCTGAATGATGGACTAGAAATTAATTTGTCATACCATTTATAGAAATTTTGGATAAAAAGAGAAATCTCAAGAAAGTAGTAGAATCCCAGCACCCTCTGGCTACAATGTACATATATCAAATAAACTGGTTTTGTACTCTAGCACTTTAAAATGATGATATATATAAAATGATATACTTTGGAGCACAGTCTAGGATTTGTGAGCCTCTGAACAATTGTAGTGTCAAGAGCAAGAAATGACTTAAGAAATTAAGAAAGTGACATTTAATGAGGTTCTTTTCTGGGCTTTCTCTTAGTCAGAAGCTATCTGTCCCATATTAATATATAAGGTTTTCAAAGCCCTTTAACCCAGGTACAATGAACTATTGCTCAAAGACCATTAACCCCGTTAACTTTATCTAAAACCTGATTTAAAAGTGGATTTCATCTAGTTTAAACAACTCACAAGGGTAATGAGTATTTTATTTTTTTTGATTAATGTTATCTGAGAAAAATCAATTCGCTTATGAAATGTGAATTCTTCTTATAATAGTTGTTCAAGGTTGGATTGCCCATACTATTCTATAATGCTTTAGACTGTGTGGTTTTGATTTATAAAGCACTCTTGCTAGTGTAATTTTAAGGACGCAGAGCCTAGTAAATTGGATGATCTACCCAGTATTTTATAGGTATAGAGCAGCTGTTTGAGCAGTTACAGAAGCTAAGAGCTCTACAATGTCATGAGATATTTAATAAGAGATAAACACGGGTGTCATCAAATCACTGCTCCTAATACTCACTCAGAAAACAAGAGACTCCCTTATTGTACCATAGAGTCAGCATTGTATACATTGGTGCTGATACACATATTAACACTTATATTGTCTAGTATCTAATTTGATTAAACTTATTCTTTGGATTTAGACTGACTTATTTTTTAAAAGGGAACATTGTTAGGCATTGTGGAGTAAATGTCATCAGGATGACCAGCATAAAAATTCAATACATCTGTCATTATGGGAATGAGGTCTATAATTGTTACTGGTATTTTACATATTAAATACGACATGGGTAGCTTGCCAGGCTCTGCTGTGTGGGTGGCATACTCTTGTAGTCATCTCTAAATCCAGCATTTATTGATGAATCACACGTGAGCTGGGCTGTAATAGGCTGGTCTGCTGGGGGAGTTCTGGCGAGGGGAAGTCGGATGTGGAAAATGGAGGCCCTCATGAAGTGGGGGTCGTCTGGCTTGTTGCAAGACTCTGCTGAGGTGGCAGGCCAGGGCTAGAACCCACCATTCCTCGCAGGCGCCTCGTGAGTGGCTGGGCACAGGGAGATCCAGTAGCAGCTCTGCCCCATGTGTGTGAGTCATTGGAATGGTTTGAGGCTCTTTTTGTTCCTGGAGCAAGCAGGTGCCCTTGGGCTCTACTTGCATGAGACAGGACATATTGAGATATGGTGCCCACTCGAGCAAATCGATGATGAACGGGAAGACAGTGACAGTGACATCTGTCATTAACTACTGGTTAGCTTTTAGCATATTTAAAAATAAACACACGTACACTGAACATATTCAAATAATAAATTGGTATCTTGATGTTTACATTAAATTTTACCTCTATATTCACTCTGATTTTTTCTTTCTCAACATGATTTCTTGTTTTCGTGGTGTATGATACATATGTATTCTAAAACCATTTCCTTATTTAGACATATGGCACTGACTTCTTACTTTGAACACCGTTTCCAATTTTTCCAACCAGGTCAGCCTGATTTTAAAACTCCCATATTTGCCTTGAATTCTGCTTATTTAAGTTTTAGCTGTTTTTTCATTTGTGGTCTGTATTTCAGTGTCTGTAGCTAATATTTCCCAGGTTTATTTCATATCTTCTGTTATCACAATGTATGCCAATACATATATCATTATTGCAGGATTAGGGAACAGAAAGAAGGTGACATTTTAGGCAGGTTTGGGAAAATAAACTAGGACAAAGACAAAAGTGCATGGGAGAATCATAGAGAGACTTGGAATTCATTGAATTTTATGGAACATATTCTTAAATTTAATATAATGATTCATACATTTATTCTTTGACCCTAGTTTTTCTTGTAGTTTCCCATATGCTTATGAAACATAGGTATTCAGTTGTGGGTCACTTAGTTATTCCATAAAGCAGAATATATAAATTTAAATAATGTATTTTTATTATTTTATTCTCATGCTAAACAAATAAGCACCCACATAACCATGCACCATATAATTTATTTGAAATTTATTTATCTACCTTTCCAGAAGTATAAAAGAATCACATTCAAAATTCCACAAATATAAGGTAGTTGGGAAATCATTAGTTATATAAAAACACAGCAGAAATTTGGGAAATTTAGAAGATGCACGTACTCTGCATGGGAGTTTACCTCATTAAGAGTGAGAGATAAATAAGCATCCGACATTACCAAGAGACTAATTAAAACCCTGTTGTGTATTTAAATGTGGGCTGTAAAATGTTCATATATTGTAAAACCTTAGAATAAGACAGTAAAAATAATAATAGGCAGCATTTTGAAAAATAAAAGATCACTTACGTTAGAAATAATTTTCTGAAGAAAATAATTAAGATAATTTTAGACTTTAATTAATAGTGACAGATAAAAAATAAAACATTAAAATGTAATATTGGTACGTTTCTTTAACCTTTATATTTATGGTTATAACATTAAGTACATGGGAAGGAAACTATGAACACAGGCATCTCCCTTTGTAACCAAGGAAATAGACACAAACATTATTTCATGTTCATTGTTCTTGAAAATTCTTTATAAAACCAGTCACCACAAATTTTCAGCTTTATCTAGATTTTAATATATGGCAAAATATTCATGAGTCAAATATTACCATA
>JAJIBD010023202.1:0-130000 GCA_021461705.1 Cryptotis parvus | reverse complement strand
AAACAAACAACCCATCAAAAGGGGGAGAATGGGGCCAGAGTGAGAGCCCAGAGGGTAGGGTGTTTGCCTTGCACACGGCAGGCCTGTGCTGGCCTGGGTTCGATCCCCGGCATCCTATATGGTCCCCTGAGCACTGCCAGGAGCAATTCCTCAGGACAAAGCCAGGAGTAACCCCTGAGCATCGCCGGGTGTGACCCAAAAAGCAAAAAAAAAAATGGGGGAGAAGAAATAAACAGAAATTTCAACAAGGAAGAAGTTCTAATGGCCAAAAGACATATGAAAAAATGCTCATCATCATTAATCATTATAGAGATGCAAATCAAAACAATGAGATATCATTTTATACCCAGAGATTGGCACATATCCAAAAGATCAAGAACAACAAGTGCTGCCATGGATGTGGGGAAAAGGGGACACTCATCCATTGTTGGTGGGAATGTCGACTGGTACAGCCTTTTTGGAAAACAATATGGACATTCTTCCAAAGACTAGAAATTGAACTCCCATTTGATCCAGCCATACCACTCCTGGGAATATACTCTGGGGAGCCAAAATCACACAGCGGAAACACCATCCCTACTTTTATATTCATAGCAGCATTATTCACAATAGCCAGAGTTTGGAAGCAACCAGAGTGTCTGAAAATTGATGTTTGGATAAAGAAACTTTGGAATACTATGCAGCTGTTAGAAAAAATGAAGTTATGAAATTTGCCTGTAAATGGATGGACATGGAGAGGATCATGATGAGTGAAATTAGCCAGAAGGAGAGAGACAGATATAGAATGACTGAATTTATTTGAATGACATAAATATATAAATACATATATACATATTTTGATAACAATATCCAAGGTCAGGCGAAATGTGCATCAGGAGGTCTTGCCAAAGGTGGAAACTACCACAAATGTGTGGGAACAGAGGTAGGTAAGACAGAAAAAGGAACAGTGGGCCAATAATTGTCTAAAGTCTATTACAATCCACAACATGTAAGAGAGGGAGGAGAGAAAGAGAGAGAGAAGAGAGAAAAGAGATGGAGAACCTGCCACAGAGGCAGGCTAGGGGAGGGGAGGGTATCGGGGACATTGGTGGTGGGAGGTGGGCACTGGTGGAGGGATGGGTGCTGGAACACTATATGACGAAACCCAAACATGAACATTTTTGCAATTGTTAAAAATAATAAATAAATAAATTAAAAAAGAATGTGATCTCTGTGTCTCATCTTTGAGCTACATATCAAAAGAAAATTTTAGTTTAATAAATTTTAATTTATATTTAGTAAGACTTTTCTCTTAAGATAAGTGGAAGAGATTGCCTACAGTAAAGTCGCTGGAGGAAATAAACACTCTGACTTCTTATTCTTGCCTCTGTTCTCCTTGCCTCATTCCTGGTCCATCTGAAGATGGCCTGCTGATGGAGTGCAGGATACAAACTCAGTGAAAGAGAGAGGAATGAGGGGACAGAAGACAGCACAAATGCTGTTGAGGCATAAACAAACAAATCCTTCGTTACTACTACATGAGCAGAGAAAATTTCATGAAAAATTAATTTAATTAACTTAATCTTTGATAGAGCTGTTGTATTTTAAGTAGAAGCAAAGGAAGACACCTGAGTTCTTAGAATTTATGAAATGTGAGAAATTGGGGATGGGGTATGCTGAGTATTATTACTTTCAAATTTTAAAGGTGACAATATGGTGGTTATCTGTCCCTACAATATTTTGCCACTTTGGCAATAATAACACATAAGCAATTATAGACCTCATTCCCATGACCTGATGGAATGGTTTGAGGCTCTTTATGTTCCTGGAGCAAGCAGGTGCCCTTGGGCTCTACTTGCATGAGACAGGTCATATAGAAACCTGGTGCCCGCTCGAGCAAATCAATGATGAACGGGAAGACAGTGATACAGTGAAGCAAATTTTATTATTATAATTTTAAAGGTCTTCTCATTTACACTAATGAATCAGTTAAATTTTTTCATTAAGATAAGGCAAATCTTTCATACCACTTTCACAGATATATTTAGCTATGTTTATGAGATAGAACTTATTTAACACTTTTTTTCTGATTATCATATAGACTTTTTATTTCTTTAATCTGGGTGAAGGGCTGTCACAAGGTAGCGTTAGAAAGACACTCCCAAAGGTACACAGGCAACCATGTGGCATAAGGGATGCAAAACATATGTTCCCGTACATGGAACATAGTTCTAGACCTATAGCCCTATCACAGTCTCTTTTAATCAATTTGTTTGCTTTAGCCCCAAGTCTTTCTTGTTCTGATAATTCTGGAAGTAGAGGGAATATACAGTTGGGAAGATTTTATGCCAGAAATTATCACTTTATCACTTGAATCCCTTTATTCATCGATTTGCTCCAGCAAGTGCCAGTAACATTTCCATTGGACCCTATCACGTGCCAATGTAGCCCAAAGGCATCTGCTTGCTTCAGGAATATGAAGAGCCTCAAACCATTTGTTCAGGATCTTGACAAAGAGGTCTTACCATCTTGTAGGTGGGGGGGGCATGTGATCTTTTGATATCCTGTAGGATCCAGTCGGTAACGGCTCTAGTCCAGCGGTCATCTCCAAATAGCATTACATGTCCAGCCCATCTGATTTTCGATGCCTTGGTAAACGAAACAGCATCCCTGATTCTGGAATAGCGAAGGAAGTCAGAGCTCCGATTCCTTTTTCCACTTGAGTGAGGCGTGATATTCCAAGCATAGCTCTTTCGATTCCTCTTTGGTAATCCCGAATAGCATTCTCATCCTTCTTTCATAGGGCCCAGGTCTCTGAGGCTAATGCTTGGTTTTATTAGAACGATATCATCATCAAAGCGGAGGTGGTGTAGTTGCCGACCGTCTATCTTCACTCCCATTCCTTCCCATTCTAATTGTCGCATGATGTTCTCGAGGGTGGCACTGAAGAGTTTTGGTGAAATGGTATCACCCTGTCGAACCCCTCTTTTGACATCAATGATCACTTCCTTATAGAATAGTGAGATCCTGGTGGTGAATCTGTAATACAGCTCAAGAAGGATCTTGATGGATTGGGTTTGAACACCCTGTTTGTCTAGGACTTCGATGACTGCTTCAGTCTCCACAGAATCAAAGGCTTCCTTTAAATCAATGAACGTGAGAGAGAGAGAGGAGCGGCATCTTGTACTCCCTACAAACCTCAATGAGCTTGGTTACCATGTGGATATGGTCGATTGTGCTGAATACTTTTTTGGAAGCCAGCTTGCTTGCATGGTTGTCCTTCATCTAGTTTTCTGCCAATCCATTTCAGGATGACTAGAGTGAACAGTTTGTAGATGACCGAACAACAGGCAAATGGGGGAATAGTTGCCAATGACTTGAATGTCTCCTGTTTTGAACAGTAGAACTGTCCTGCTGGTTTTCCATTGGGAGGGCACCTTGCATTTTGACAGGTAGCATGTGAAGGGGCTGAACTAGTGTATTGATGAGTAATAATGGCAGATTCTTCAGGTGTTCAGGTCTGACTTTGTCTGGGCCTGGTGCTTTCCCCCTCTTTACCTACAAAAAGGCATGTCGGATTTCTGAAGGGAGAACTTTGGGAATGACACATCGATCCTGTGGAATTTGGTATGTGGGCAGGTAGACGTGGCTATCAAGGAGATCTGAGTAGAAATCATGGATAATCTTTTCTATTGCCCCTCTGGAAGATGTGATAGATTCATCAGGGTGTCACAGGGCAGTCTTCTTGGTCTTATATTTGGCAAAGAACAGGCGGGTGGTGTGAATGCTTTTCCCAGCTTCTGCTGCATCTTCCAGTATTTCTGCTCTTCTCTCTTTGAGGTCTTCCTTTATTGCTCCTCTGCACCTCTTTGCAAGCTTGGACATTAGCATTTGGTCGCCTGAGGCTTGCACCTTTCCACATTGGCGAATGAGCTAGAGAGTTTCTGAAGACAGGTGTCCTTTTGCGTCTTTCTCTTTCTCAGCATTCTTCGCACAATCATGGAGGTGCTGAACCAGTCTGTTGTATTCTTCATTGATGTCCTCATTGATGGTATATTCCCATGTTGCTGCAATGGTGCTAAGAGTTCCCAGTTGGTGGTCACTCTCGGAGTTCTCTTCTTAAACTTTGCAGCCTTTTCTCCTCATTGTGTGAAGTAGAATTTTGCATGAAGGAGACGGTGGTCCGATCCTATTTGGGAATTTGGGACGACAGTGACATCAGTCAGGCAAAACCGTCGATTGAAGATGATGTGGTCAATTTCATTGTGGAACTGTCCACCAGGAGATTCCCATGTCCAACAGTGCACTTCAGCCTCCTGGAACTGTGAGTTCCCATGAATGGTCTTGGTGGATATGATGAACTCAGATAGTCTCTCACCCTTCTTGTTCCATTCTAGGCCATGGGTCCCGATGTGGAGTTCTTCAGCTGATCTTCTCAGTCCTACTTGGCATTAAAATCACTGACTATGGTCTTGTAGAAGGTGTGATCTTTTTTTATAGAACTCCTCCAGTTCCATGTAGAATTTCTCAATTTCATCTTCCTTATATGTGGATGTTGGTGTGTAGACAATGAAGAAAGAAATTATGGCAGTGGGCCATATCTCTTCAAGTGTAATCTTCCTATCCGGTCTGTTAGGCATTCAAATGAATCAATGTTGATGGCCATGTTTATTTTGACAAGGGCACCAATGCCACCGACGCCTCTTTCGTCGCATGTTCCAAGGAACAATTCTTCTCCGGTGTCATATAAAGCGTGATGGGACTGACGCCTCCTCGTCTCAGTCAGACCAATGATGTTGTACTTGATCTTTTACGCGTGCACCATCAGATCCTCAATATATGCTTCTGATGTCAGCGTACATGCATTGAAAGTACAGACAGTCATTTTAGTCCTTCGTCGTAAAATTTATCAGGCACTGCTTGTTCACCCTTCTTACTGCTGCCATATTAAGGGCTCTTTCAGAGTCAGGAAAATAAACATTTTTTTACTCTTTTTGGCATATCAAATATGCATCAGACAGCTTTCCAGGCTTTGCCATGCGGGCGCTATACATTCAGTATCCTCTCATGTTTCATTCGCTATCTTTAGCATTTTTTATCTTATAATTTCTGGCATCACTGATCACTGATCATTGATGCCAGATCGTAGTATCCGACATCCTAATGGATCAATTACATCTTCCAGAAAGGCAACGGAGCATATTATCCATGACTTCAACTCAGATCTTTCTGATAGCCATGTCCACCTGCCCACATACCAAATTCCATCGGATGGATATTTTATTCCCAACATTCTCCCTTCTAAAATCCAACATGCCTTTTTGTTGGTAATGAGGGGAACAGCACCAGGTCCAGACAAAGTCAGACCCGAACACCTGAATAATCTGCCATCAATACTCATCAATACAGTAGTTCGGCTCTTCACACGCTATCTGTCGAATGCAAAGTGCCCTCCCAATGGAAAACCAGCAGGGCAGTTCTATTGTTCAAGAAGGGAGACATTCACAACATTGGCAACTATCGCCCTATATGCCTATTGTTCATCATCTACAAGCTGTTCACTCTAGTCATCCTGAACAGGATTGGCAGGACATTAGATGAAGGACAACCATGCGAGCAAGCTGGCTTCCGGAAAGGATTCATCACAATCGACCATATCCACATGGTAACCAATCTCACTGAAGTTTCTAGGGAGCACAAGATGCCGCTCTGTCTCACATTCATTGATTTAAAGCAAGTCTTTGATTCTGTGGAGACTGAAGCGGTCATTGAAGTCCTAGCCAAACAGGGTGTTCAAACCCAATACTTCAAGATCCTTTGTCAGCTGTATTACAAATTCACTATCATGATCTCACCATTGTACAAGAAAGTGATCATTGATGCCAGCAATTATAAGATAAAAAATGCTAAAGATGGAGAATGAAACAAGAGAGGAGAGAAGGAGCAAGATAAAGAAAGAAGGGGTGGAAGAGCTATAGCCAAAGAGGAAGAACAGGAGTTAAAGGAAGTGTTTTGTTTGTTTGTTTGTTTGTTTGTTTGTTTGTTTTTGGAGTAAAGCTATGAAGGACTTAGGAGGAAATACGGTTTGGGATTAAATCCGAATTGTCACTTTGAATTTTTTTTGGAAAAATAAATGAATGATAGAATTTGTTGTAGCATGAAAATTAAATGTTATACAGCATGGTATTGGAATAAAAACAGACCTGTGGACCTATGGAATAGAATTGAGTATCCTGACACCCAACCTCAAACACATGATCATTTAATCGTTGATAAAGGTGCAACGAGTCTAAAATGGAGTAAGGAAAGCCTCTTCAATAAGTGGTGTGGGGGAAAACTGGGCAGCGACATGTAAAAAAATGAATTTGGACCTGTGTCTAACACCATGCACAAAAATCAGATCAAAGTGGATTAAAGATCTCAATATCAGACTTGAATCCATAAAGTACATTGAAGAAAATATAGGAAAAACCCTCCATGACATTGAAGCTAAAGGCATCTTCAAAGATGAAACATCACTAACTAAGCAACTAGAAGAAAAGATAAACATATGGGACTACATGAAACTAAAAAGCTTCTGCACCTCAAAAGAAACAGTGACTAAGATACAAAAGCAATCCACAGAATGGGAAAGAATATTCACCCAATACCTATCTGATAAGGGGTTAATATCCAGGATATATCAGGCACTGGTAGAACTTTACAAGAAGAAAACAAACAACCCCATCAAAAAATGGGGAGAAGAAATGAACAGAAACTTCAGTAAGGAAGAAATTCGAATGGCAAAAAAAAATATGAAAAAATGCTCATCATCACTAATCATCAGAGAGATGCAAATCAAAACAACAATGAGATACCACTTTACACCACAGAGACTGGCAAATATTCAAAAGAACAAGAACAAGTGCTGGCGTGGATGTGGCGAAAAGGGAACACTCATCCATTGTTGGTGGGAATGCCGGCTGGTACATCCTTTCTGGAAAACAATTTGGACATTCCTCCAAAGACTAGAAATTGAACTCCCATTTGACCCAGCCATACTACTCCTGGGAATGTACTCTGGGAAGCCAAAAATACGCAGCGGAAACACCATCCCTACTTTTATGTTCATAGCAGCATTATTCACAATAGCCAGAATCTGGAAGCAACCAGAGTGCCCGAAAATCGATGACTGGATAAAAGAACTCTGGTACATCTACACAATGGAATACTATGCAGCTATTAGGAAAAATGAAGTTATAAAATTTGCCTACAAATGATGGACATGGAGAAGATTATGTTGAGCGAAATTAGCCAGAAGGAGAGAGACAGATACAGAATGACTGCATTTATCTGCATAACATAAATATATAGGTACATATTATGATACCAATATCCAAGGTCATTGAAACATATATCAGGAGGTCTTGTCAAAGGTGGAAATGATCACAAATGTGTGGGAGTCAGAGGCTAGGTAAGACAGAAAATGGAACAGTGTGCTAACAATTGTCGAGGGTACTAATGCCAACCTAGAACTGAGCTTTAAATAGAGGCAAAAAGATACACATGACAACCCTTTAATGTATGTTCTGTAATCCATAGTCTGGAGGGGAAGGAAAAGAGAAAGAGAGAGAAATGGAAAGAAATAAAGAACCTGCCATGGAGGAGGGCTGGGGGAGGGGGGAGGGAACCGGGACGTTGGTGGTGGGAGATGGGCACTGCGTGGCGGGATGGGTGCTGCAACACTGTATGACCAAAACCCAAATATGAACTTTTAATTGTATATCTTTGTTATTGTAAAAATAAAAAAATTAGAAAAAAAAAGAAAATTAAATGTTATATATATAAAAGGTTGAGTACATGGGAGCTGTTCTATAGCTGCTAATTTTTCCTTTCTTTTTTAAAACATCACAATTAATATTTAAGTCTGGATATAGTAACTTATCTGATTGTGCCTTGTGTGTTATGTGAGCTCAAACTGACAACTCAGGGGCCAGAGCGATAATCCAGCAGGTAGGGCATTTGCCTTGCCTGTGACCGGCCCGTGCCAGCCTGAGTTCGATTCCCGGCATCCCATATGGTCTCTCGAGCACAGCCAGGAGTAATTCCTGAGTGCAGAGCCAGGAGAAACCCCTGAACATTGCCGGGTGTGACCCCAAAAAAAAAAACTGACAACCCAGATGTTAATAGGTACTTTTCTACTTGGTTTATTTTATAAAGCTCTGTTTAATTCCTTACAGAAAATGATAATCACCACATCATTCATGGCACCTGCAAGGTCTCTGATATACCCAATAGTCATAAGTTAATTCATACTCATTTTTGTGCTGAAGAAAAAGAATGTAGAAAACAAATTCTTAGTATCAGAATATAAAAAAAAACATTTTGAATAAAGACCTCTGAGTTATCTATAAGCAAGTAGATTTAATTATAGAAATTTAATTCAAATAAAATAGATATTATTAAGAGATACATTGCCCTCTTTACATTAAAATAGCAAAAACAGGGGGCTGGAGGCGATAACCCAGCGGGTAGGGCGTTTGCCTTGCACACGGCCGCCTGTGGACGGCCTGGGTTCGATTCCCGGCATCCCATATGGTCCCCCGAGCACCGCCATGAGTAATTCCTGAGTGCAGAGCCAGGAGAAACCCCTGAGCATTGCCGGGTGTGACCCAAAAAGCAATAATAATAATAATAATAATAATAATAATAATAAAATAGCAAAAACGGGTTATCTCACGAACCTCTTTAAAATAAGGGTAAAAAAAGAATGTTTTAAAGAAGGAATTTAGCAGTAACAAAGGGCAGTTTGTTATACTGAAGCATTTGATAAGAATGATAAAGACTTAAAGGGAACTGTTTGAGCATGACAGCCCACAGGTCAGCAGAGACTGCTTTAACAATGTATGATCCTGGAGTTAAAGAGAAAAACAGGCAAACTGTTCTGTAGAACACCTTTTGTGAAAATTTGCTTTCTCTATTCATACAATAATGACAAGCCCAGCACCACTGGCCAGAACCTGATTATTCCTCAGGTGATGTGTAGTTGCTTGCGATACTGTAGTCCAAGTACACACAAGTGACAGCGTGGTGGTCCTTCCGTGCTCTCTCTTGCTGTTGAGCTCTTAGCTGAATTGCAAGAAGAGCACGTTCAATGTGCTACCGTAATCTAGATATTTTGCACTTCACCTGCCTTACCAAAGATTGATTTTCCAAAGCAAGTGCCACATAAAATATAGTCCCTATCTCTACTTTCCTTGTTAGCAATAGATTTTATTCAGTAAGCAGAATATGTTCTGAAGCTCAAAATTGTCCTTGGAGAATAAGTTTTTCAAATTTAATATTAATTCCATTAATCTAGAAGCTGTATAATATTGTGTCTTTAAATTGGTGGATTTTAAAATTATCTGCTTAGAATGAAAGTGTTTATAATATTTATCTTTAGAATCCATAGTGATTTAAATATAATACCAAAATTATATTTCTACATAATAAATACAATAGACTGTGTATTCTGAATACTGCTGGTATGTTTGAGAACTTATAGTCTTGACTTAACTACAATATGAGCTATCGATTCAGTTATTATTCTTTCATGTAGCAAGAAATAAAGTTCAGATAGACATTTCTTCTTGCATTTAAATAATAACTGAGAAATTGCCTTGGACCTAAACTAATCAGCACAATTATATGCTTTGTGATCTTATTCTGAACTGTCTATCTATCTATCATCTATCTATCTATCTATCTATCTATCTATCTATCTATCTATCTATCTATCTATCTATCTATCTATCTATCTATCTATCTATCTATCTATCTATCTATCTATCTATCTATCTATCTATCTATCTATCTATCTATCTATCTATCTATCTATCTAAAGACTGAGATACTGAAAGTTAGCTCAGTGGTTAAAAAGCACATTCCTTGCATATACAAGGATGAGAATTTGATCCTTATCGCTGCATGCACCTCACTCCTACCCCTGAACAACACTGCTGCGTGCAACTTTGGAGGCCCCCCATACCACTGGGTCTTAGGAATATGACTTTGCAGAGGCCGTAGCACTGAGTGGTCCAAACAACTTGGTTGAGCTTCATTGGAATTGATCTTGGGCTCCCTGAGCACTGCCTGAGAGGTTATTTCCCCCACCCCAAGACAATGTATTCATAGTTATAATTTCAACCCTACTTTATTGCTTTGGGTTTGTAATAACAGCTTTCCTGCTCATGTTCTATGTGATTTGTTGCCTTAAACTTAGAGAGGCATTGATATTTTGAGACAATTCACTGAAAAAAATTGATCTCTCAACTGCTTTTATTCTAACAAAAGAAAAGGAAAACATGGTTGCGAAGGTCAGTATTGCTCCTCTGTGCAGAGTATTGTTATTCTGGTGAAAATTTTATTTTAAGAATTAAATGCTACTCCAGGCTTAATAGCCATCAGATATTTTTGTGAACAAAAGCGGACAATTAAAAGCTGTTATTAAGGCAGTGTGATTGTCTGCATCAATACAACTTTTTTAAGAGGAAGCATCAGAGGTCAAAGACTCTCAGGGCAAATACATGTTAGTTTTGCTGGCTTCATGGTTAATACTGTCCCAGATATGACTTGAAAGGAGTAACCTAGTTGTAGTAGACCTATGGCAAATTCTTAAACCTACACAATTCACTCCATAATTTGTGCCTAACTGTCCTCTCTTTTGGTCCTTGATGTTTCTTTCATAAGATCCCTCTGATATCAATGTAACAGATAAGCCTTTGAGAATTAGAGTATTAGGATATAAGTGATTCAGGACTGAGGAAGATGTGCTTAGTAGATGAAACACTTCAATTTTATAAAATCAGAAGCTGGGACTCATAAACAGAAAGAGAACAGGCACAGATGAAGTCTAGAGAATAAGCTTCCATAGACAGAGGACATGTGAAAAAGCTCCTCAATAAAGGCGGTTGTACTTAACCATTTAGGATAAAATTTTGGGAAAAGTTCATTTTAAATGTGGCACTTTAAATTGTATAGAATTATTAAAAATACAAAATTTAAGGCAGGTAACTAAATTTGAGTTTTCCATGGAAAATCCAAATAGATATACTACTGGGAAATGTAAAAATATACGCATGCTTTTAAAATATTTGTATTTAAATACTCTCCACTTTATAAAATTCTCTACAATTGAAATGTTGAGTATCTTTTCATTTAGAATTTTTTTCTGACCTCTTTCTCAAAGATGCAGTCCCTTGCATCTTTGGTTTGCCCAGAAATTATAGAGTGCCATTACTTATTAAAAATTAAAAGTAATAGTGGAAATATTTAGATAGTGACCTATTGAAGAGTAAAGTGATCAAGGTATATCCATACCTATTGACAAAAACATTTTCAATGTTTTTCTATTAGTTACATATTATATGATGTACCATATGCATATTAGTCTATACATTATATATACATGCATGTTTTAATGAGTCATTTCATAGTCATGTATGACGAGGAGTGCCGCTGGGGTCCCCGACAGTGTCGGGAAGTGAGTTCCCTTCTACCTCCAAAGCCGGGCGGGAATGGATGAAGACTCAGGAATCCGATGCACTTTTAAAAGGGCTTTACTATCACAGAATCCAATATACAATCCAAGAGCAGGGAAAACCTCCGGACTCTGGGTTCCCAGCTAGGCCCCAGCCAGGTGTGGGCCAAGATGGCTCGCACCACGTGTTGAGGCCCAACAGAGAATGGAGAGGACAGAGAAGCAAAACACCAAGGGAAGCCAAAATGGCAAAAGGGGGAAAAAGAGTGAGCTTCTTTCTTCTTATTTTATAGCTAGAAATCTGCCCAAACCCAGCCCAGCCCATTCTGGGCTGGGCTATCTAGAGATGAAAACAGGAAAATAGCTCTATAGAGTGTAGCAACTTCAGGAGACCATCTGGTTGTTTACAAGGACCCAGAGCTAATTCAAAGCCTCCCAGCAGAGCTGGGAGAAGCTATAAGCTAAATGTAACTTCCCCTGGCAGGAAGGATCAAATGTTCTCAGGTAATTTCTCCCAGCACCTCACTTAATATTTTGTGCCAAGATCTGCCTGGAATTGCCTTTATAGGGTAGAGAAGGGGGGTTTCTGAGATGGCATGTCTCTGTACCAAAGACTAATACTAATGCCAGTTAAATATTTCTCCAAGCCTTCACAAGAGTCTCGTCTACTTCACGGTACTTTTGTATTTTAGTTGCCTTTGAGTTATCAGGAAGTCATGCTTGCTTGCTTGGAGGCAAACAACATTTTTCTCAGGTCTAATTACTTAGAGATCCAACGTGGCCAGGCAAATATGCTGGTAAGATCTAGCTAGTCCCATGATACTTGTGGTAGCTTGAGAGAATATTTATACCAGCCAGTACAGAATACATGGTCAGATAAAACTGCCACATTCAGACTATCTCCCTATCTATAAAGTGACCTGCAGGAGGCAATCCAGGGCAGATGCAGAGGCCTAGGCTTTTAGGTGTCCTGCAACACATGTACATCAATATTTCAATATGAATTTGTTCCATATAATAAAATACAATGACTAACCCTAACCCTAACCCTAATGAAATTAAAAATAATTCCCCAAAGTTGCTTAACATAACATTTATAGTCAAATTTTCCCATTGACTCACCAAATGTGCTTAATTTAGGGGGAAATTTAGAATGTAACAAAGCATTGCATTTCACTTAATTATATCATATGTATCTTTTCATCTTCTAATTTTTCGTGTAAAATAGCTTTTAAGGATATCAAATTTGTTGCATTTGAGACTTTCACATTCTGTAATTGTCCGACTTGTTTTTTAATGATGATGTTTTACTCTTCTACCCTTAAATATCCTTATTTGAAACTTCATGTGTATTTTTATTCTCATTTCTTAAGACCATATCACCTTGATTCAGGTAACACTTCATGTCAGTTTTCTACTATTACTTTATAAAGATTATGGCAAGTCTATGACAAGGCCCTGAGTCTAATCACATTCATGTTTCTTCAGTTTACAATATTGTTTCTCAATAATGGTTCTAATATACCTTTCTTTTTTTTGCTTCACAAATGTTTATCAATTGAGGGGGTCTAATATTTTTATTTTATTTTTCTTCAGAAACTTTTTCTTTTTCTGTAGAGAGAACTACGTTGGCTGGATGAACATGTGCTTTTGATGAAGTGTCTATTCGAATGGGATTATTTTTTACCACAGAGCTATCCAAGGTGCTTTTATAACTTCTGCTGCTGCTCCACGCTGATACCTTTGTCTGAACTTGTCTCTCATTAACCTTTCAGCCCTCAAATTATTACAGTTACAAGACTTTTTGACCAATTATTTGCTTGCTTAACCTCCAATCTAGTCCCTTATTAATTAGGTCTAATAACAATACTATACCTCTGATCAAAAGTTTTGGGCAGAACTCTGTTTGGGTCATGTTAATAAATAAGAATATTTGTGTTCAGTTAGTAAAAAAAAAACATTTTTTCCAGTCATTTTTTTCTTCTTAGCTCTGAGACATCCAGACTTCTTTTTTCTTCTCAAAGGAGACCATTATTTTTATTATGTAGTTTTACTTACCTGGGTTTTATTTTGGTGAGTATGTTATATTTTACTAGAAAATTATGTCTTAGATGTAAGATCTTCTTTTGATTGATCTCATTAACTTTTTTGTTGACCTAAGGACACTTAAATTTTGCTTACAGTGTTTATTTTGTTTCAAGTTTTCCTAACTAAATATTTATATTGTATTTTATGCTCACTCCCTGTTCTCAAGATGTCTAGACAAGTACTCTAGCCATATTTTTCATTTTTCAGCAAAACCACTAAAAATATAATTTTGACTTCTACATAGTTATTTGCAAGAATCGTAAAAGTAGATACAAGCCAAATTGCAAGTTAAAAAAGTCGACTTCCTTTAAAACTGCCCACTGACTCGCCGGATTTCAAACTTTATTGTACAATTTCAATGGCAGGGGAAATGCTGATAGAAATGTTTTACTTTAGGATAAATGTACAAGTAAAAAGGTCTGCCCTAAACCTCACTCTGACGTTGAAATTGCACCATCAAGTTTAAGGGATTTACTAGACAGTTTTGAAGAAAGCTGGGTTGGGCAGGAGCAATAGCACAGAGGGTAGGGCATTTGGCTTGCACTCGGCCAACCTGGGTTCGATCCCCTACATCTCATATGGTCCCTCTATCACCTTCACGAATAATTTCTAAGCGAAGAGCCTGAGGATCGCTGGGTGTGACCCAAAAAAAAAAAAAGTTGATGATTTCTATACAAATTTAGCACCATGAGTCTTTGCATTTCTTGATGAGAAGCAATCTAGGAACTGTAGTGTGTAATTTTAGGTTTGGTTATGGGCATGATGGTTACATTGTATTCCTAGAGAATAAATTATTAACTGTGCTTTCTAAATTATAATCATAACACAAAAGAAAGAAAATGGAACAGGAGTAAAAGGTTTCTTTTGATGTCTCTAGTGTTCTAATCTGTCAACATTTTGCAACCTCTTTCAATTAAAAATACTAATGAGAGCATAAATCACATAACCGACATGTAAACAAAAGAGGGTTTGGGGTTACAAAAGTTTACCATCTTTTCAGGTTCCTGTTACCTAAATAAACCTATTTTTGTCAAACCAACTCTTGAATACTGGCCTTCAAAAACAACCACCTGAATCTTTCATTAATAATAGATATATGCATATGTACCAATGTATATTGATATCATATCAGTATACATGATGAGAATTGTAAGAAATTTTTGTGTGACTTGTATAGGTCATGTGATTTCTCTCTTCAGATCACTTGTATCACTTGTATTCCCAAGGATCATCAATTTGCTCGAGCTGGCATCAGTAATATCTCCACATATCCTGTCACATGCTAGTGTAGCCCAAGGGCATCTTCTTGCTCCAGGAACATAAAGAGCCTCAAACCATTCCACAGGTCATGGGAATGAGGTCAAACATTGTTACTGGACTTTGGCATATCAAATATGACACGAGTAGCTTGCCAGGCTCTGCTGTGCAGATGGGATAGTGCTGTACTCACCTCTAATATTGTGCATTTATTGATGAGCCAGGTTTGTGATCAGCTCTTCTGCTGGGTGGAGCTCTGACAAGTGGGGAGTCTGGATGTGGAAAATGGCGACACTCATGGTGTGGGGGGGTTCCTCTGGCTTCTTCTATTTTCTTCAGATAGATAAAAGATTTATTATTTTAGACTTTGCCATTAGTTAACTTAACCACAAGCTTTTATATTTACTTTATTTTTAAAAAATATTTTTATACGGCCATGAGATATACAATTAAGAAGATGTTCATGTTTGGGTTTTGGGTCATACAGTGTTCCAGCACCCACCCACCCCCATCAGTGCCTATTTCCAACCACCAATAACCCCAATTCCTCCCCACTCCTCTAGCCTACCTGTGTGGCAGGCTCTTTATCTCTTCTCGCTCTCTCTCTCTCTTTTCTTTCTTCTCTTCACACATTGTGCACTGCAATATATACATTTAGAGGTTATCCGGTGTATCTTTTTGCCTATGCTCAGTTCTAGGTTGGTACTATCATTTTCGACAATTATTAGCACACTGTTCCCTTCTCTGTCTTACCTAACCTCTGACTCCCACATACTTGTGGTAGATTCCACCTTTGACAAGACCTCCTGATTCAGGTTTTGCCTGACCTTGGATATTAGTAACATAATACATATATATGCATATATATATGCATACACATATATATTTATGTCATGCAAATAAATGCAGTCATTCTATATCTGTTTTTTCCTTCTGGCTAATTTCACTCAACATGATCCTCTCCATGTCCATCCATTTATAGGCAAATTTCATAACTTCATTTTTCCTGACAGCTGCATAGTATTACATTTTGTAGATGTACCAAAGGTTTTTTTTTTTTTATCCAGTCATCAGTTCTTGGGCACTCTGGCTGTTTCCAGATTCTGGCTATTTTGAATAGTGCTGCTATGAAGCTAAAAGTGCAGATGGTGTTGCTGCTGTGCGTTTTGGGCTTCCCAGGGTATATTCCCAGGAGTGGTATGGCAGGAGCTCAATTTCTAGTCTGTGGAGGAATGTCCATATTGTTTTCCAAAAGGCTGTACCAGTCGACATTCCCAACAATAGATAGATGAGTCCCTTTCTCCCTGCATCCACGCCAGCACTTGTTGTCCTTGCCCTTTTGGATATGTGCCAGCATCTGTGTTGTGAGATGATATCTCATTGTTGTTTTGATTTGCATCTCTCTGATGATTAGTGATTATGAGCATATTTTATATGCCTTTTGGCCATTTGAATTTCTTCCTTGTCAAAATTTCTGTTCATTTCTTCTCCCCATTTTTTGATTGGGTTGGCTGTTTTCTTCTTGTAAAGTTATACCAGTGCCTGATATATGCCGGGTATTAACCCCTTATCAGATGGCTATTGGGTGAATATTCTTTCCCAATCTGTGAACTGTTTTGTATCTTGGTCACTGTTTCTTTTTGAGGTGCAGAATCTTTTTAGTTTCTGATATTGAGATCTTTGATCCAGTTTGATCTGGTTTTTGTGCATGGTGTTAGAGTTTCAAATTAATTGTTTTGCATGTAGCTGTCCAATTTTCCCAGCACCACTTGTTGAAGAGGATTTCCTTGCTCCATTTGGCACTTTTTGCTCCTTTGTCAAAGATTATATGGTCATGTATTTTAGGACGGCAGTCAGGATATTCTTTCTACTCTATTCCATAGGTCCACAGATCATGTCAATAAGAGAAAAAATAAAAAGCAATATATTTACTTTAAATGTTGAATCAGGTTTATGAACACTTTTCTTTTTTTTTTAATCTTTCTCTCTTTATTTATTTTCTTTTTACCCGTCCCTCCACCAGTGCCCATCTCCATACAAATAAAAAAGATATACAATTAAAAAGTTCATGTTTGGGTTTTGGTCATACAGTGTTTCAGCACCCGTCCCTCCACCAGTGCCCATCTCCCACCAACAACATCCCCGGTTCCCTCCCCCCTTCCCCAGCCCTGCTCCATGGCAGGTTCTTTATTTCTTTCCCTTTCTCTCCCTTTCTCTTTTCCTTCCCTTCTAGACTATGGATTACAGAACATACATTAAAAGGTTGTCATGTGAATCCTTTTTGCCTCTATTTCATGCTCAGTTCTAGGTTGGCATTAGTACCCTCGACTATTATTAGCACCCTGTTCCATTTTCTGTCTTTCCTAAACTCTGACTCCCACACGTTTGTGATAATTTCCACCTTTGACAAGACCTCCCGATATATGCTTCACTTGACCTTGGATATTGGTATCATAATATGTACATATATATTTATGCCATGCAAATAAATGCAGTCATTCTGTATCTGTCTCTCTCCTTCTGGCTAATTTCGCTCCAACATAATCTTCTCCATGTCCATCCATTTATAGGCAAATTTTATAACTTCATTTTTCCTAACAGCTGCATAGTATTCCATTGTGTAGATGTACCAAAGCTTCTTTATCCAGTCATCGATTTTCGGGCACTCTGGTTGCTTCCAGATTCTGGCTATTGTGAATAATGCTGCTATGAACATAAAAGTAGGGATGGTGTTTCCACTGCGTATTTTTGGTTTCCCAGAGTAGATTCCCAGGAGTGGTATGGCTGGGTCAAATGGGAGTTCAATTTCTAGTCTTTGGAGGAAAGTCCATATTGTTTTCCAGAAAGGCTGTACCAGCCGGCATTCCCACCAACAATGGATGAGTGTCCCCTTTTCCCCACACCCACGACAGCACTTGTTGTTCTTGCTCTTTTGAATATGTGCCAGTCTCTGTGGTGTAAAGTGGTATCTCATTGTTGTTTTGATTTGCATCTCTCTGATGATTAGTGATGATGAGCATTTTTTCATATGTTTTTTGGCCATTCGAATTTCTTCCTTGCTGAAGTTTCTGTTCATTTCTTCTCCCCATTTTTTGATGGGGTTGTTTGTTTTCTTCTTGTAAAGTTCTACCAGTGCCTGATAGATCCTGGATATTAACCCCTTATCAGATGGGTATTGGGTGAATATTCTTTCCCATTCTGTGGACTGCTTTTGTATCTTAGTCACTGTTTCTTTTGAGGTGCAGAAGCTTTTTTAGTTTCATGTAGTCCCATATGTTTATCTTTTCTTCTAGTTGCTTTGTTAGTGATGTACCCAACCTCAAACACATGATCATTTAATCTTTGATAAAGGTGCAATGAATCTAAAATGGAGTAAGGAAAGCCTCTTCAACAAGTGGTGTTGGGAAAACTGGGCAGCAACATGTAAAAAAAATGAATTTGGACCTGTGTCTAACACCATGCACAAAAAATCAGATCAAAATGTATTAAAGATCTCAATATCAGACTTTAATCCATAAAGTACATTGAAGAAAATATAGGAAAAACCCTCCACGACATTGAAGCTAAAGGCATCTTCAAAAATATGAACACTTTTCTAATGTCAACTTTAACAGTATCTAAAATACTATTAGGTATATAAAATTATTTTAAGGAAAATATTTAAAGCATTGTAATTATTATAAATTGATACTACCCAAATTTATCATAGTTGTGGGTATAGGTATGCAATTTTAGTCAATGATATTCCAACCTAGCCAATACCAGTGATTTTCTATCATTTTTATTTAGTGGTACAGTGATACATTTTCTAGTCAGTTAAAATGAAATTATTCAGCTACAAGTCAGTTAATTCTAAAGGCTGACAATTCTTAATGGATTAAAAATGTTTTTGGCATTGGAATCATTTTGGTTAAGATACTTTCACTACCCTGATATCTTGGTAATCAAAATGAACCTAAAATATGAAATTTAATTAATTGAAGTAAATGTTCTAGTTAGTTGCTGACAATATAAAAGTTAGCATGATATATATATATATATGTATTCATATCATTATTTTTCTGGTTAATTGTTGTCAATTTAAATCTACATAAATTTGTTTTGGTAAACCAGTATTTATGATCTTAGTGAACTGAAAAAAGGCTTGTATTTTTTCTAAATCCATTAATCTATTCACAGAACACACAAATATAATGACAACTTACCAACTTTGCTAGTTCATTTCATTTTCCAGTATTAAAGTTTTATAAAAAAGTTATTTTCTGATGTTTTAAGATTGTATAAAGAGTGATATTCAGATAGCATATATCCACTGTACTATCTATCTTGATTTGAAAATCCACATTTAACTTAATATATATATATATGAATAAATATATATCCCTTCAAATCAAACTGGGTGGAATTTAAAAAAATGTATAAGCTTTATAATTGAGACTCATGTCTGTAGAAATATTTTCTCTGTATTAATATTTGGATATATGTTATCACTAATATTATTTTAAACTAGTAGTTTTTATGACTACTTAAACAGTTTAGTAATAGTGTATTGATAGTGAAATCAGTGTATATGAGTTCCTCATGCCTTGATTTAATGCAGTTTCTTTATATTCTTTAAAGCAAGTAATTGTCACTTTTCAAGTGGCAGACATGAAAGATGAAAACAACAAAACTTTAGCTCATATATTCCCATTTCCAATGTGTTTGGAAAGGTAGACAAAAAGTTACTGATCTGATGTACTATACTCAGAATCCTGACTCATTCTTCTATTCATTAGGATGATAATAATAGTGATTTTTGATTGTTCCAGCTTAAAGGACTTGAAAAGTAATTTATTTTTCCTGAAATGAGTGAAATAATATAATGATGATGATATTGGTAATGGTGATTACTAACACTAATATAGTGTTTGCTATTTTTACGTATTAATCTAATTCTCTTAAAATATATTTTCAGTTAACAATCACAGCAATCCTATGAGGTAGTTATTGTATTTCTACCTCAGAAGTTGATGAGCAAAGATAGTGTCTTGCTTATGCTCACACATCTTGCCTATACTCTTGAAAACTTTGAAATATAAAATTTCTACATTTAGTATTTACATTCTTACTCTCTACTGTTTTTCATAAGTGCAGATATTTATGTTTTTCATTTTTGTCATTCAGAGCTTAACTAAAATATTACCATCATAGAGGAGCCTCTTACGTTGAACCAACATAAACTGGTTTTGGTACATAGTGTTCCATCACTGTTTAATCCATTATTGTGCATAATTTTATCTATCTATCCAATTTTTAACTTCTTATGTTAGATTATAAACTCCTTGAGTTTTGCAAGTTTCAATTTAATGATACTTCTTTAAATATCTTGAGTATTATATCTAACTTTCAGAATCAACAACATTCATTGGTGCATTAAAATAGTATTAAATGATTGTTTAAGTATTTGTATAATTGAATAAATATTTATTAATTATAGGAGCAAATAGAGTTTTGTAATTATTGCATGCTATGAAACATTTTGAAATTATTAAATTTAGAAATTTATAAAATCAGGGTTTGAACTTTGGCTATCATTTTCCATCACTTGATCACTTGACATCCCATTATTCGTTGATTTGCTCGAGCAGGCAAGTAATATTTCCATTTGACCCTATCACATGCCAGTGTAGCCCAATGGCATCTGGTTGCTTCAGGAATACATCATTTTCCATATGTATAAATTTTATATTTAACTACTAAAGTTTTTAAATTTTATTAGTTCCTTAAAATGATAATGCTATTTCTAAATCAGTTGACTGATGGCTAAATTTAGAGGTAGTGGCAAATATACAGTATCACTTACAAACTTTCAAAAACCACTTGAAAGTTTGTTGGACATGAAAGATAATCTGAGAAGGAGCATGGAGCAGATTTCAACAAAAAAGGAAAGGTTCATAACAATCAAGACTAGACCAGAAAAGAAAATTTATTTTACAAACACAGTATTTCGTCAGCTTCTGAAATCTTACCAAGCCTGATCATCTACCATTTTTACATGTTGTTCACTAAAGAGATACACATATTTTGTAAGAAATACTGTGACTCTTGAGTGGAAGATATATTCCAATTATGTTATCAATCAGTGGTTTATCACTAAACCATTATAAACCTATCTTCCCTCCCCATAGTTCAGGCCACACTGAAGAAGAACCTTAATCATGGCCACTTCAACCTTGAACAGGAACTATGTGCTCTCTCCAACCTGGTATATCTGAAAGAGGGAGAAAAGATCAAGTCTGTAGTCTTTATTAAACTCTTATGAAGTAGATCATGTTTCTGTTTAGACAAAGCCTGGAAATCGGGCTGGAACAAGAGTTCAATGCGGAGAGGATTTGCCTTCCTCAGGGCTGACCAGGGTTCAATCCCTAGCACCCAATATGGTCCCCTAAACACCACTAGGAATAATTGCTGAGTACAGAGCCAGGAGTAACCCCTGAGCATCCTTGTGGTTACTCAAAAAGCAAAAAGCAAAAAGCAAAAATAAATAAATAAAATAAAGCTTGCCAGTGGCAGAGAATAGTTGTTAATGTTTTAAATACATGTAGTTCCGTTACAAAATGTTTGACTTAAAAAATCACTAAGTATATTTCTTATTATCATAAACTATCACTATCACTATCCTCCCATTGATCATCTATTTGCTAGAGAGGGCACCAGTAATAGCTCCATATGTCCTGCCTCATGCTAGTAGAGCCCAAGGGCATCTGCTTGCTCCAGGAACATAAAGAGCCTCAAACCATTATATTAGGTCATGGGACTAAACTAATATAATTGTTACTGGTATTTGGCATATCAAATACAACACGGGCAGCTTGCCAGGCTTGCCATGCAGGTGGCATACCCTTGTAGTCACCTCTAAATATAACATTTATAGATGAACCACGTGGCAGCTTGCGGCCTCGCCAGATGGGCTGTGATAGGCTGTCGCTGGGTGGAGTTCTGACTAGAGGGAAGTCTGGATGTGGATAATGGCTGCCAGATGGAGTGGGAGGGTCATCTGGCTTGTGCTGCTCTGCTGGGGTGGCAGGCCAGGGCTAGCACTTCGCCATCCCTCCCGGGCACCTCTTGAGCGGCTGGGCACAGGGAGAGCCAGTAGCAGCTCTGCCCCCATGTCTGTAAACTCTGGATCAGCATACCTGGGCCAGATTGAAAAAAAACTACTGCAGGGTTGATGTCAATGATCCAGGCTGTGATAGGCTGTCGCTGGGTGGAGTTCTGATGAGAGGGAAGTCTGGATGTGGAAAATGGCAGCCCGATAGAGTGGGGAGGGGGTCATCTGGCTTGTTGTGCGGCTCTGCTGGGGTAGAGGGCCAGGGCTAGAACCCGCCATCCCTCCTGGGTGCCTCGTGAGTGGCTGGGCACAGGAAGAGCCTGTAGCAGCTCTGCCCCATGTCTGTAAGTCTCTGTCATCATAAACTATAAAATAAATTAATATGATAAATTATGTTTTTAGGGGGGCCTTCCCAAACAGTGCTCAGGAAGTCTGGAGACTCTTCTTAGGCATGTTTTTGGCAGGGGGTTCAATGCAAAGACCCTGTAGTCTTTGCATTGAACCTGTAAGTACCCTGGCAGAGATTACCCAGGCTAACCCTTCACCCAGGCCTTCCAACAGCACTCAGAGATGCTTGGGAAACCACATGGGACTTAGAATCTATCCAGGTTTTGTTGTGTGCAAAGCATGTGCTTATTAATTTAGTTTTAGAAAAGGTGCCAATAGATGAATTCAATTAATATTCCAGACAATCGAAGTTGATGGCTAAGCAGCAGAAAACTGCCTGGGCAATTTTAATTGTCACACTGTATGGGAACTAAATTCTAATTTTAATTGTCACACTGTATGGGAACTAAACTGACTGTTAGTGTCTAACTTGGATAATTTTTATTCTAAGCACAGGAAATGGGATGACACAAAATAATCACTGTGGAATGAACATTTTTATCATTAATATCAAACTCAATTTTATAGACATCGGAAAACTTTTTTAGTATTTACGTGTTCTAACGAATAAGAACATTCTGTTTAAAGTGTCTTTAACATTTTTATTGCCTTGTCTTTAGAGGAAATATGAATGCTTGTGCAATATTTTCAGCAGTCACTAACATGGAGCGTTGAAGTAGTCCCTTGTCACCCTGACTAATTAGACATGAGTTGTTAGTTCTTTTTATTATTTTTGAAACTATTCACATTATTATAGTAGATTTTCCATAACTTATTCAGTTCTACACATTTGAATACTTCCTTAGTACCAGCAGAGGTATTACTCATGCCAATTTGCTAGTGGTCCATTATCATCTCAGGTTGAATTATCTTACAGAATGTTCATATATTTCAATAATGAATTTTTTGCATGAAAAATATTTTATCATAGTTAAATTTATATTAAGTCAATATATTAACTTTTAACAGACAAAATAAACATGAAAATATACATATTAGGGGCAGCGGGGAAATGTACATATTACTGATTTTTTAAGCTGTCTCATTATTTTAAAAGTGCATTTTTTACCATGGCCTCTTAGTTTCAGTGTGTCATTTCCAAGGAGTGCAATAAGGGAATAAATTATTTATGATTTCTTTGTAGTACAATTAATTGTATCAACATACAACCATACTCTTTATAAGTGGCACACAGCAGTCTTCATTTTACACAATTCCATGTTAAATAAGACCCTTGTTTCTTGGAATTATTATTTTTTTACCTTGTACAGATCTTCAGTAACTGAGCCTGAAAGCTATAGGTATAGTCCTAGTATGCCTCTGTTTCAGTTCATTCTGTATTGTGCAAGATAAGAACTGATTGTAGCTTTCTTTGGTGAGGGTACTGGGGAATAGTTGTGTCATTCAGCAGTGTTTAAGGCTTACTTTAGTTTGTGCTCAGAGATTACTCCTTAAGTTTTAGGGAGACCTTTTATGTGTTGCTGATCAAAACTGGGTAATCTGCATGCAAGGCAAGTACCTTATCCATTGTACTATCTTTCCAGTATCTGATTGATTTTTTTTATTGGTGGCTTTTCCTTTGCAAGTGGCACACAAGTTGTGTAAGCAGTGTTAACTCAATTTTTAAAAAGAAATTGGTATACAAGGTCCAAATACTTTTATCCTCCTTGGATTCAAAAGAACTGGTTGGTGTGTTATTTACCATGTAAGTGATTTAAACAGTTTTTACTTGTCTTCCTATATGCCTCCAGTGTGCTACTAGATGGAATGGTTTTGGTTTTCCCACTGTTTTAACTTTAGTGCTTAGGAAAAAAAAACTTAGTCATGGTAGGCAGTTAATATACATTTTTTTTGCTCTATGAATATATCATGCAGTTTCATACCATTACCCTAAGTGCTTTACATTGATTATCTGATTTACTTCTCAACAGGTTTTGATGAATTAAGTGCTATTGTTATTCACATTTTACATAAGGAAAAATCAATTCATAGACATGTTAAATATCTTGCCCTAGTCACCTAGTTAAGAAATGTTGGATGAGAAAACTGCAATTCAATTCATTGCTAGTGAACATTATGGCACAGCGGTCAATATCTAAGAGTAAGTTGCAGAATTGATTTAAGTGGAAAATTCAACTTTATATCTAAGTTGATTCATTACTTCTTTCTAGGTGTTGTGCTAGAATGTTCATATACCATATCTCCTTGATAATAGCAATAACTTTAAAAATATATATTAGTGTTTCTGATTTGGCTACTAAGTCCCAAATAACTTTGATTTTGGGAAATGAATTGAAATGAAAAGTGTCTTTAAAATAGACATTGTCCTCAAACAAGGCAAAAAAAAAGTAGGAGCTGAAATTGTCCTTTCATTTAGTATGTGAGAAGAGAGAAACGTTGATCTACACCTTCCCTCAAGGTTTTCTTGCTTTTCTTAAATCTCAGTACCTATCTTGAAAAGAAACTATTTCACAATAGATTGATTTAAAACAGCAGCTGTTTTTTTTATGTAGTCTTTACTGGCCCATTTGTTCTGTGAACATTCAACAGAACTGCTATCTGGCTATAATTTAGAATAAATGTCACCTATAATAATTATATATCCAGCTGGCTGCCATTCAGAAACAAAAACGTATTCCCTTTTCCCCTAAATTTTCTGTAACATGTGCAATATCTGTAAATAAAAGGATTAAAATATTCACACAAAAATATCACTATTCAATTTACTTAAATTGACAGAATGAAAGGAGATAGTATCTTGACTGCCACACCATCCTCATTATAACTCATCATGGTTAGCCAACATAAAATTGAGTTATTCTATGCAGTATTCTAATACATTCCAGAGAATCCAAGAACTGTCTGAATAAAGCATTGTGTAGTATATAGTAAAAGAGTTAATTTTGTACAGGTAAATATTTATTTAGATACAGTTTCATATTTATTTTTTACTTCTGCAATATGCCCACAATTATTGAAGGCCCAGGCTTATTCCTGGCCCTGCTATCAGGATATACTGCTGCTGGGCTCTGGGGACCATCTGGGGTGCCAAAGATCACCCCCATCTGAGGTGCCAGATAGTCAACAAGACAAATGTCTCCCCATTGTATTATAGCTGCAGTCCTGAATTTTGATCACTTGATCACTTGATCACTTGATCACTTGTATCCTGTTATGCATCAATTTGCTCTAGCGGGTGCCAGAAACATTGGAACCTATCACGTGCCAATGTAGCCCAATGGCATCTGGTTGATTCAAGAATATGAAGAACCTCAAACCATTCCTTCAGACAAGGAAGTCTGACCATCTTGTAGGTGGGCGGCCACGTGATCTTTTGACATCCCTTGGGATCCAGTCGGTAACGGCTCTAATTCAGCGGTTGTCTCCAAATCGCATTACATGTCCAGCCCACCTGACTTTCGATGCCTTGGCAAACGAGACAGCATCCCTGATTCTGGAATAGCGATGGAGTTCAGAACTCCGGATTCCTTCTCTAACTTGAGTGAGGCGTGATATTCCCTGAATTTTATGTTCTATTATTTTTATTTTTCTATTTGTAACAGACGATGGTGCAAAAAGAGAGGACCTGAATTCTCCTTAAGTAGTATGCTGGTTATCAGCTCTCAAGAACTGCTTGTTGGAGAACTAGGAATAAGATCAGAAAGGAATATACTTCAGTTTCTGAACTAGGTTCCTTACCAGTCCTTCTTGACCTGTATTTGTGCTTTGCACTTTTTCCCAATCTGTTCAAAGGCAGCTCAGTGGAAAGAGGATTCCTTCAATCAGAAAGCAAGCCTCTACAATACTAAGGAAATCTAGGTGTGTCATGGAGAGGACATGCAATAATTTCTTCAGACCAACAGCCAGGATTCACACCTTTTTGTGTGCTAGCGCAGGGCCACAAGAAAGACTAAATATTGATCATTCAAAGCGTTGTTAATTATCAATGATTTAAAAAATAATGACTTTCTTGGTGATCTTTAACAATCCTGAACTTGGAAATCTTTCTACACTCTGTCATAAATTTCTAGAAAAATTAAAAGATAATGAAACTTATGTATTTGATACAATATATTTTACAACATTACAAATATTGACAAAGTATTCCTTAAAAACTTACAAAGTGTACTTGGCTCTCTTTAAAATTTATAGTAGAAAACAATATCTTTCTTTGAATATACAAACTCTTTTCAGAGTTTCTATCAACTTCTAATATTTTGTATTTCATTCTTTCGATATGGCAAGGTAACTCTCAGATTACTTAAATGTGAAGGTTTTGCTTTTTTGGGACATTGTTACTCTTCATTTTTATTGGAACTTGTTTCTCATTTCTGTTGGTAAGTTTGCTTTAACTAGGATTTTTCTTCTAATTTCTGTCTTTTGATTGGTAGTGTTACCAAAATTCCCAAGATTAACTCTACTCCATTTATATTTTATTTAAGTCTTAGTTTTGGCAAGCTACTGTTACTACGTTTATTTGTTTGCTTAACTTTTTATATATGTTCGCCTATTCACTTTTGTGATGTCATTTTTACAATGTTATGTGCAATCACCAGAAGGACATAGCACAGCACAATCATATGCTAATCAATTTTGGTGCTTTGTCTGAATTGTGTATCACTTGTGTAGAGACTGATCATGGACCAAATATCTGACTGGAAAGTTTGTATTTTATGCAGTTATAATTACTATTATGGTAACAAAACTTGAAACCATATTATTGGAAGATATATTGCTTATATTTACACTAAACAGTGCTAACCAAAATTCATGCAAGTTGAAATTAAGCAAAGTAGTACTAGACTTGGTATATTGCAGGCATGCTTAGTATTACTGCAGCAATCTTCATTTATACTATATTTTATTGAATGCTTATTATGTGCTAGATATTGCTTGACTTTTCCTATAAAATTATTCCATTTAACACTCAAATTAAATCTATATTGTAATATCTACTTTGCTGATGGGAAAACTGGGGCATAATTACTTAAGAAATCTTTTTAACTCATTTTGGTAACAGTGAGAAGTGAGCCAGTCTAATTTCAAAGCTAATGCTAGCTTGCATTTCAATTTTTTAACACTTTAATCACTCATCCTTTGTTTTCTATAAGTTAAGTTTTCTTCAATCATTTAGAATTTTAGTTGGAGCTTATGAGATGCTTCATGGATCATGAAGCTAAGCTTCTCTTAGTTGCCACATCTTATAAAGAAGCATAGTATTACAGAACAGAACATATGTACATATGTGTGTGCATGTGTGTATGCATATATATATATCCATATATATTTTGGGGACACACCTGGCTGTGCTCAGTGTTTACTCCTGGTTCTGTGTTCCAATATCACTCTTGGTGGGATAGTGGAACTATATGGGGTGACAGGAATTGAATCTGACTTTGAACATGTACAGGACATGTACCTTACTTGTTGTACTTTCTTTGGCCCAACAGATATTCATCAAAGCTTATTTTAGTATGGTCCATTCTATTTGTTGTTTATTTTATAGTACTGGGAATTGTTTCCAAACATCACATATGCAAAGGGCATTCTTTACCATGAGACTCCAACTACTGTCTATAATGACCATTGATTCAGAAGTTGAGAGAAACTGAGTTTCATTTCACTAAACATCTCACTTGAAGTATTATGGGGAAGTGTTCAATTACTTTATAGAAATTAAAGTCTATAGATATTAACCTATTTGGCTTAAATTAATAAGAGGAACTAAAATGAATTTGCTTTGTTGTTTTTTTTACCAGTGATCGAACTCAGACCTTGAAACATGTGAGCCAAGCATTTTACCACTGAGCTATATTCCCATCCTTAAAACTCAAGTGAATTTTGGATCAATTAAGTTACTAATTTACCAAGATCATTCTGTCCTGAACAAGGCTTTTTCCTATAGGTATTTCAATCATATACTTATTAGCTAAGTCCTTTTAGCAAAAACATAATGCTCAGCATGAATAGGACATTTAATGTGCATTCCAATCCTAGTTGTCTTTTTACATGGCTTTACATTTTATAAATAAAAATATTGTTTAGAATCCCAAAATGAACTCAGTATTAGCTAGGGTAGCAAACAAACTTTACAATTCATGAGATGGATTAATGTATATCTTTTTGGTAAATTCTGCTTATATTTCAACCTTTGTTTGAAATGATAAAAAAATGCTAAATGTATAATAGACTAAAACCAATTTAGAGCTTTGTTATAATTAAAAATCCACCTTTCCTAAGTGCCATTTGCTTTTTCTACTATTTGTGTGGTTTTGCTCATTGTAGATGCAAAGCCCCGTCATCTACGTGTCTCAGCTCACTGAGTGACCCACTCAGTGACAATTCAAGAAAGAGCTGCTTGATGGTGTTCCTAGAAATGATAGATGGATTTTGTTTCCTGGGTCACTGTTCTTGACGAGGTTATTCTGCAGTATGAAGTGTATGAAATAAGATTCCACAAAAAAGAAAATCTAAGAATGCTTTTAAAACACTCAAAATCTTTTAGCTTCTTCGATGCAATCAATAGCTATGAAATGATTGCTCCCACTGGGTGTGTGTTTTTCTCTAAAATATTCTGTTTTGAATGCATAGTGCTTTGTTGAACTTTTCATTAACACATATCTCCTAATATCCATTGCCACACTTAGTAGAACAAAGCAGTCATCTTATAGCAAACTGACTCAATCTTTGATTACATGTTCAATCATTTTAGGACTTCCCACATATTATAGGTTCCTGTAAGAAACTGGTTTCCTTATTTTAACGTCAGTCTATTTATTTTTCTTGTAAGGTAGCTTATTATGAAATATCATCATTGTAATTAATTACTTGGGTAATTTCATATTTTGAATTCATAATAAGATTTCTATACCTAGATATATACACAGGGAGATTTGTACTGCTTTAGGGCCTCCAGGGTCTCATGGGATACATCATTGTGTATCTTTATTTATTTATTTATTTATTTATTGCTTTTGGGCCGTAACCAGTAGTGTTCAGGGCTTACTCTTGGCTCTGCACTCAGGAAATCAAAGCAGACAGTGTTCAGGGGACCATATAAGGTGCTGGATATCGAATCCATCGTGGCCACATGCTAGGCAAATGCACTACCTGTTGTACTATTACTCTGGCCCCTCTGTGTATCTTCTTTTATGCCCTTTTCAAGAGAGATTTTCAGCTAGCTACCAAAAGTACCAAGAAAAACTCTTCTTCCCAGATCTCAATTTTATTCTTTAGCTTACTCTGTCTTTTTATTCTCAGTAGGGTAGTTCTCTCCATCACCGACCCAGTTGTTGACATTCTATATTCAGCTCTGACTACTGCAGACTACCACAATACTGTTCCCTTGGGAGACATGTGCGTGCTTTGCCCTAGACATCTGCCTGCCTGTCTGGGTGTCAGTTAGATCTGTCATTACTTCTTTGGAAGCTCTTTTTTAATCATGGTGTGCTCTCACCTGGATTTAGATAGTTCCACTTTGCTACAATTCCAAAAGAGCAAATGCTTCTAGATGAGCCTGAACATTTTCTTGGTCAAACATAATTTTATTAAAGCATTATAGTTTCCAATAATATCAACATTGTAAAATTGTACGAGTACAGGGCTATATACTTAGCCCCGCCACACACACACACACACACACACACACACACACAAGTGCTAGCACCCTTCCATCACTGTTTCAACTTTCCTTAGTTCTCTTCTCACTGCCCTCCATTCCTTGTCCCCGACCCCAACAAATTTGGTTCCTCAATTCTGTTTGCAGTATCTGAGGTTTTGATTTTATTGGCTTCTGTCTATTCCTTAATCTAGTTTCATTATACTCCACAGTTTTATCTATTCCTTAATCTAGTTTCGTTACACTCCACAGTTGAGATCCTCACCTGACTCCACCTATCAGGAGTCCATCTAGTTGCATTCAATTTATAATGAAACTCAGTATTTGTTGTTATCTTACAATTGTGCGTAAACATTATGTATTATATAATTGTGTTACATTTCCTGCTTTTTAATTAGTAAGTTTGTTAAAATAAGTTTTTAAAAAGTTTATATGAGCACGCATATGAAGTATGAGAATGAATTAAGTGGGTTGTAGGCTGTTTTATGGTTAAAACCCTGTCCTATCAGAATCACCTGTGTGGTAGAATGTGTTTTGCACCTTCTCAAGATGTGTTCGTTGTCTATTGGGACATGTGCAGTTTTTAATAAGAGACACCCTCTCCTCACCATTCTCATACTTGCAGTTTTATAAAGTTCATAAAACCCTATAGTGTGTCATCCCTTGACATAGTGTGATGAACTTTAGGAGAAAAAGCCAAACAACTATCAAAACAGATTAGCATGAGCGCTCTCTACCCAAGTACTGTCCGCATGCAAGCTTTCTAAAATTGAAAATGTCCTTCCTTGACAGGAAGATCCATCTGAGTTTAAAGCCAGCACATGGAGGATACCAGGATTGAGATGATAAAAGCAAAAGATGCCTTGCTGGGCTTGATTCTGTCTTTTGAGCCTTGGTAACAAATTGTACTTGAAAATAGATTATTCTTCAGATATTTAGTTCCTGTTCTCCATTAGCCAGTTTAATGTGAGTTTTAGCCAGTTTAATGTGAATTTATCGTGTACTGTGAATGGATTACAAGCTGATGTCTGAGGGCTGTATTTGGATCTAACATGAAGTTTGGAGATACTTAAACCTCTGTTTAGTTTTCTTGTTTGTTTACGCGGACCTCTTGTCTGTAATAAAATAACTCCTTTATCTCACAAATGTACTTACTATTTGGTTCATATTAATTTAGTGAACTAGAGAGTTATTTTTCCTATTTTCCTTTCTTTTTTACTGCATCTGTGATCAGTCCTCATGCATGTAGGGCAAGTCCTCTGCTGTTGGGCTACATCTGAGCCGCAAAAGAGTATCTTTTAAAAATCCCATGCTTTAAAAAGGGGGCTTAGTACCTTAAATGAAAATACGTAAGTGTTTTAGTACTTGTGATAAACCCACAAGAGGAAAAATTCTTACTAACTTAGAAAGTATGTTGTTGGATTTCACCCACCTAGGTACATGATTGCTAATGTGACTGAAATATATATGAATAGAGTGTCCCTGTTTTATGTGCTTTCCAGTCAATGTCTGATATTTACAACAGCAACAACAAATCCTTTTTACTATAGACATAGCAGCTGATATTGGAGTGAATTACTGTTTTCAGTGACACGTGAGAACCTACCCTACTTGATTTTGATAGAACTTGATCCAAGAGGGAAGTAGCCAGAGTGAGAAAATCCACAACTGTAGCAAAACTTCAGTCTTGACCTGATCCTGAAGACAAAGCTGGTCCTAGTCTGGGTTGGGAACCATGGAACAGACAGGGAGAACAGAACCTGCTAGTCAACTGAAAGTAGACCTGAGCAACGTCCCTGGGGCCATGTGGGAAGATCACATCTGGTGGAAGGGGAGTGAACACTATGTCAGTCTCTCCCTCCACATTAATAAAATGACATTTTTATTAACATGAGATCAGCAAGTTGATAAGAAAGTTGATGTGAAAGTGGGATTCCACGTAAGTGTCTCTTGCTGGTGCTGACTCTCAACTCTATTTCTTGCTTAAGGGGATCACTTGATCACTTGACTTCCCTTAGATCATCGATTATTCGAGTGGGCACCAGTAACATCTCAATATGTCCTGTCACTTGCAAGATACCTCAAGGGCATCTGCCTGCAACAGGAACATAAAGAGCTTCAAACCATTACATCAAGTCATAGGAATGGGGTCTATAATATTTATGGTATTTGGCATGTCAAATACAACACGGGCAGCTTGTCAGGCTTTGCCGTGTGGGTGGGATAATCTTGTAGTCACCTCAAAACTCAAGCATTTATTGATGAACCAACCACGTGGTCACTTGTGGCTGCAAGAGCCAGGCTATGATCAGCTCCTCTGCTGGGTGGAGTTCTGATGAGAGGGGAGTCCGGATGAGTGTGAAAAATATTTCAACTATTCTCTTTAGGTCTCATACATGAGAAGCATGCATACTCGACCACCCAGATGTTTCAGCTTTTAGGTAATATTAGAAACTGAGATTGGGGCTGGAGCAATTGCACAGTGCAGGGGGTGTTTGCTTAAGGGGATAGGTTTATTTTTCAGAGCATTGAGGTACTTCCTGACATCACATTCTTTAAATATGCTGCATATTTTAGTTTTCAGGCTGTAAACTTTCAAAAATGTTATCCCCCACTAGGTCTTCTCATTTTCAAGACACGAATTGTTTTCTCCAGTGAAGTTGGCCAAATTGAAGTGATTCAGAGTGCTGAATGACTATTGTTTAATTGGCTTCTTATTTCAGCATAACTCTTTATTCCTATGGAAACAATAGGCTGTTCTTAGTGTTCTTGATCACTCTCTCATCTACCCTGCTGCAAACTGCTGTGATCCTTTGGATAACAATCAACACGACTTCACTGTTACATCCTAGCAAGGGAAATTAGTTTATTCTTTCTGTTCTTTTCACTTTACCAGTCCATGGAGTACTTGCACAGATCAAATAAATTAATTTCTCTAGTTCAAACAAAAACATTCAAAGCTATTTTGATGAGAAATAATAGGAGATATTTTAAAATGTCATTATCAAGTCTATTAAAATAGACATGGCCTTGTGTTAGATATTATTCAACACTGATTAATAGCAGGTTTTGTTTTTTTTCAACTTTGTAAATCAGAATGCTTACTCTACTTAATAAAAGGCATTGTCACCGTTTTTCTTCTAGGGTTGTTAACCATCTGTGGTTTTGGAAAAATATCCATCTGTTTTACTGTTTAGGCTATTTTATAATTTAAGTTTTCCTCCGACTAATTATGGAAGAAAAGAAATGTCATCATTTTCCATTATAAATTATTGATTCTGTTGTTTTTGTTGTCATAAATTATACAGATATTTTAATTAATAAAACTTTAAATGCAATGTGTCTTAATTATACTTCATCATATTTTTGCTCCCCTTCCTTCTTTACTTAGTTTATTAAGTCTTGTTTGGGATAAACATAGAGTCAGGCATTTTGTTTCAAACTACAATGCTGATTTTTAATTGCTATGAGCAGTCAGGTAGTTACCATTATTAACATGTAATAAACAAAAGCTATATTTATCGAAGGAGTAGAAGTTATGTTTTGATTAACATACATGTTATGAAATAATCACAATCAGGTAAGTTAATGCACACCTTTTATTTAGTTAGTCATTTTTTTTTTTGCTTTTTTGGGTCACACCCGACAATGCTCAGGGGTTTCTCCTGGCTCTGCACTCAGGAATTACTCCTGGCAGTGCTCAGGGGACCATATGGGATGCCAGGGATCGAACCTGGGCTGTTATGGGCTGGCTGCGTGCAAGGCAAAGGCCCTACCCGCTGGGCTATCGCTCCAGTCCAACGCATACCTTTTATATAGCCAATATAAACACCGACCATGAAGTTATTTGGGTTCAGGGTAATTTAGAAATGTTATGGACATTATAACAAATGGATCCTTGTATATCAAATCTTTCTTAGCTTCTATAAACTAAAGTACACTCATAGATATGAATATACTTTAAAATTTTATCTCTTTTTTATCTTTAAAAATGGAGAAATAAAGACTCTGCAAGCATGTGATTTATTTTATTATTAAAGCTTACCTAAGAGTAATAGATCCTGTTATTATCCTGGTTCAGTTTATTGCAGATTACTTTCTTGAAAGTGATAAATATATGTGTACATGTACATATTAAATATAAATGCAGGAAATACACATATTTTATATATGTTCCCTCTGTCTCTTTGCTATATAAAAATGCATATGCATATATGTATATATGTACATCTATATTCTTGTTTTCCAAATTTATTCACAATAATTGTTTAAAAAAATGACATTGAATATTAGTTAGAGATCTCATACCTTATTCATCATGTTTTATGCCTTAAGTTCTGTCTTCATGGGCACTTACAATCACTCTTTTATGATAATAGTCATCAAATATAAAATAATATAAAATATAAAAAATAGTAAATAATAGTCATACTATTTTGTAGAAAAGAAAGATAAGCAAGAATAAGTAATGAGCAAGAATAATATAATTTGTTGAAAATCATATGCAGATTGAGTACACTAGAGGACCTGCAAATCTTACTCTACAGAATTTGTAATTTATTTAAAACATTTTCCATAACTTTACATAATTAAAATGATCAGTGTTTTAGCCTTATTCCCAGATAGTTTTTCTTCATATCACCTTTTTTGTGGTTCAATCTGGCATCCATATATATATAAAGTAAAATCTTTGGTTGAGTTTAAACTATAGCCAAAATTTTAGTGCATTGAAAGTGGGGAACCCAGTTCCTCTTTAGCTTTTATTTTAATGTATTTCCTCTGTTTCCTGTATTGCCTTCTCTATCCTTAAGGCTCAAAGTTCAATCTAAAAGTAAAGTGATTATGAACGTGGGTATTCCTAGTTGATGCTTGCTAGCTCTTTTCTTCTTTCATCCTTTGAGGAGGGATTGGCACATTTCCCCATAATGCTGTGGTGGTCTGGAGGTGGAATCTTCTGGAGCGCTGTTACTCTCTCACTTCCAGATAGGTCTCTGTAAATTTCAGAGTAGTAATGGAGACCACTGAAGAGAAAATATTAATTGCATAATTTATTGTAGAAGATAATATTTAAAATTAATATGCAATGGCATTATATTAATACAAATACTAATGCATTCTAAAATTAAAAAGCTATTATCTTGAGATATACTGAAATGAAATAACTTATTTTAATTTAAACCTGAAAGTTTTTCTGAGATGCTTTTGGAATTAGAGTAATTGATGTCTACATTAATCGACTCTGCTCAACCAAATACATTTTATACTTCATTAACCTATTATAACTCTTATAAATTTTATTGAACAAAGAATCTTAAATAAATTGATATTTCCTTTTTATTTGAGTGCTTGTCTAGTTGAAACTTCTAAATTAGGATTTAACTTTTTAGAGATTTTGAAAATAGTTTTTGTTTGCTAATTTTATTGCCATTTAACACATGGCATCATGTGTTATCATATGGCATAATACAGTATCATGGTATCATATGGCATAATACAGAAGAGTGATGTAAGGAAATGTATATTTATTTTTAATTTTCTGGGGCTAAAACTGCACTATGCAGTGCTTGGGGACCATGAGATTCTCAGGATTGAAGCTGGATATCCTACATGCAGAACATGTATTCAACCCACAAAATATTCTTAGTGATAATTTTATTACTTATTTTAATTTATTAATTTTAATTTTAATTTTGTAATAGTATATATCACCTCTTACAAATATTACTAAATACAAAAATAGTCCTTTTTATTTTTTTTGCTTTTTGGGTCACACCCAGCAATGCTCTGGGGTTACTCCTGGCTCTGCACTCAGGAATTACTACTGGCGGTGCTTGGGGGACCACATGGGATGCCGGGGATCAAAACCAGGCCGGCACAGGCTGGCCACATGCAAGGCAAGCGCCCTACCCGCTGGAAAAATAGTCCAATATTTAAAATCACATTTCTCAGAGAAAATAATCACTGTCTCTGTATCACTGTCCTCCCGTTCATCATCGATTTGCTCAAGCGGGCACCAGTAACATTTCCATACGACCTGTTTCATGCAAGTAGAGCCCAAGGGCACCTGCTTGCTCCAGGAACATAAAGAGCCTCAAACCATTCCATCAGGTCATGGGAATGAGGTCTATAATTGTTACTGGTGTCTGGCATATCAAATACGACACGGGTAGCTTGCCAGGCTCTGCCGTGCGGGTGGCATACTCTTGTAGTCCTCTCAAAATCCAGCCAGTAGCAGCTCTGCCCCATGTCTGTCTCTGGATCAGCATACCTGGGCCGGATTAAAAAAGACTGCAGCAGGGTGGATCTCGATGCGCCGGACTGTGATAGGCTGGTCTGCTGGGTGGAGTTCCGACGAGGGGGAAGTCGGATGTGGAAAATGGAGGTCCTCATGGAGTGGGGGTCGTCTGGCTTGTTGTGAGGCTTTGCTGGGGCGGCGGGCCAGGGCTAGGAACCTGCCATCCCTCCCAGGCACCTCATGAGCGGCTGGGCACAGTGACAGCCAGTAGCAGCTCTGCCCCATGTCTGTCTGTGAGAGCCAGTAGCAGCTCTGCCCCATGTCTGTTTTGTATATTTATTATTTTCTCTGCCCCAGACAGATGTGGTGCAACAGACATGGGGCAGAAAAAATAATAAATATACAAAATGTTAAGGTTAAATAACTATGAATAGTTTCTATTTGTGATAATGTATAGGCTAAATCCTCAGGCCAAATTTTTCTGCTGTTGTAATATAGAACCAAGTAGATCATTTTACTTTAGGAAGTATTTGAGTTACAACGCTTTAAAAGAACCATATATATTTTCACATGAAACTGTTTCATGTAGTGTTATCTAGACCCTACCAAAATATCCCCACTCCCAAATTAGCTCATTCAAATAATACAAAAAGAAACACGTTTTTCTAAGCCTTTTTTTTAACCATGAAGCAAAAGAAAATCCTGTAATTTGCCTCCAGGTTTTAAAGTATACACTTTTACTGGTGAGGGGTGTATTGGTATTTTATGACTTTTGTTTAAAAAAAATAATTGGCCCATAAAATGTGGCCATCTTTATGATTCAAGTTTCATATACTTTTTATATTTCAAAGAGAACTATATTTCTGGAGTTTATTTTTCATATCAAAAATGTTTACCAATCTTTCACACTATGATACTTTAAACCTATCTTTCACACTATGATCTTTTAAACCAATCTTTCACACTATGATCTTTTAAAAGGTTTAATCCAGGAGCCAGAAAGATAGTACAGCAGGTTGAATGATTGCCTTGTATGCAGCTGACCCAGGTTTAATCCCAACAACAGATATGGTCCCCAAGCATAGAGCCAGGACTAAGCCCTTAACTTTGCTGGGAATAGCCCCAAAACTTAAAAAATCACCCTAAAACTTAAAAATATTTGAACAAAATAAAAATTTGACTCTGGGGCTAGATAATATAGCAGGGAAGGCATTTACCTTGCACACATTCAACCTGGGTTCATTTCCCAGAACCTTACATGGGCCTTAAGGGCCCTGCCAGATGCCCTGCCAGCATGCAAAGCCATAAGCCCTGAGCACCTCTGTGCGTGGCCCCAAATTAACTAATAGAAACAAATTAAAGGTTTAGTTTTTTCTGTTATAATGACTAAATATATACAATAATTTATGATTAATGCATCAAAATAAAAGCTGAATTTTGTTATCACAGATCTTAGTATCTTTGTCAATTGGTATAATTAATATTATTTCAGCTTTGTTAATTTTCCAAATATTCCCAATAATGCCTATCACTTGTGTGTGGTAGCGGGAAGAACCTAACCCATGGCAATTATTCTTCCTGTTAATAATATAGTTAAGGTATTTTATTAATGTGAGAGCTGGGGAGATAGTCCGGGGGTAGGGGAATTGCCTTTCCAACCTGAACCGAAAACAAATGAAAAGGGAAAAAGAGGAATTTTTTAAAATGAGTTACTTTGTTGAGGGCTATTAAAGTCCTCTTTAATACTTTACAAGAGTTACTTCATTGAGGACTCAACATTGCTGTTCAGTGTTGGAATGTGGGAATGATTTACGACTTCCATGATGTTGGATAAAATAGTTATTCCAAAGTTACTGATATATGCCAAATGGAATAATACTAGAAAATATTAAGGAAATATTAAGTGCTATCATATTTAGTGAAAGGTAAACTCTTTGAGTTTAGTTTTATTATGACTCATGATGGCAAATGAATGTCTTTATATTGAAATGCAATCATGTATTGATTATGAAAACCTATTTCATTTTAACTTTTACAAGTGTTTTTTGTGATATATCTATGTTTATATTTGCTGGATTCTGGGACGCACTGTAAACTAATACTGTTGAATTCAGTAAAAATATCAATGTGATACTTTATTTGAAGTATTTTGATTTTGTTCATTTTTTGTTTGTGACAGTGCCCAGGACTTACCCCAGCTCTGGATTTAAGATTATAAAGCAATCCTCAGGAAAAAGAAGATGGGAGGCATCACCTTTCCCAACTTCAAACTGTACTACAAGGCAGTAGTAATTAAAACAGCATGGTATTGGAATAAAAACAGACCTGTGGACCTATGGAATAGAACTGAGTATCCTGACACCCAACCTCAAACACATGATCATTTAATCTTTGATAAAGGTGAAAAGAGTCCAAAATGGAGTAAGGAAAGCCTCTTTAACAAGTGGTGTTGGGAAAACTGGGCAGCAACATGTGAAAAAATGAATTTGGACCTGTGTCTAATACCATGCACAAAAATCAGATCAAAATGGATTAAAGATCTCAATATCAGACTTGAATCCATAAAGTACATTGAAGAAAATATAGGAAAAACCCTCCACGACATTGAAGCTAAAGGCATCTTCAAAGGTGAAACATCACTAACAAATCAAATAGAAGAAAAGATAAACATATCTTTTATGAAACTGAAACAAAAAAAAAAAAAAAAAAGATAAACATATCTTTTACATGAAACTGAAAAGCTTCTGCACCTCAAAAGAAACAGTGACTAAGATAGAAAAGCAGTCCACAGAATGGGAAATAATATTCACCCAATACCCATCTGATAAGGGGTTAATATCCAGGATATTAACCCTGGTAGAACTGGTAGCACTGGTAGAACTTTACAAGAAGAAAACAAACAACCTCATCAAAAAATGGGGAGAAGAAATGAACAGAAACTTATGCAAGGAAGAAATTCGAATGGTCAAAAACATAAAAAATGCTCATCATCACTAATCATCATAGAGATGCAAATCAAAACAATAATGAGATATTATTTTACACCAGAGACTGGCACATTCAAAGAGCAAGAACAACAAGTGCTGGCGTGGATGTGGGGAAAAGGGGACACTCATCCATTGTTGGTGGGAATGCCGGCTGGTACAGCCTTTCTGGAAAACAATATGGACATTCCTCCAAAGACTAGAAATCAAACTCCCATTTGACCCAGCCATACCACTCCTGGGAATCTACTCTGGGAAGCCAAAAATACGCAGCGGAAACACTATCCCTACTTTTATGTTCATAGCAGCATTATTCACAATAGCCAGAATCTGGAAACAACCAGAGTGCTCAAGAATTGATGACTGGATAAAGAAGCTTTGGTACATCTACACAATGGAATACTATGCAGCTGTTAGGAAAAATGAAGTTATAAAATTTGCCTATAAATAGATGGACATGGAGAAAATTATTTTGAGTGAAATTAGCCAGAAGAAGAGAGACAGATACAGAATAACTGCATTTATTTGCATGGCATATATATATATATATATATATATATATATATATATATATATATATATATATGTGTGTGTGTGTGTGTGCATATTGTGATGTCAATATCCAAGGTCAAGTGAAACATGACCTTGTATCAGGAGGTCTTGTCAAGGGTGGAAATTGTAGCAAACGTGTGGGAGTCAGAGGCTCGGTAGGACAGAGAATGGAACAGTGTGCTGACAATTTTCGAGGGTACTAGTTTCAACCTAGAACTGAGCAGTAAATACAGGAAAAAGGATACACATGACAACCCTTTAATGTATGTTCTGTAATCCATAGTCTGGAGGGAAGGAAGGGAGAGAGAGAGAAAGGGAAAGAAATGGGGAACCTGCTGTGGAGGTGGGTTGGGGGAGGGGGAGGGAAGGGGTAATTGGTGGTGGGAGATGGGCACCTGTGGAGGGATGGGTGCTGGAACACTGTATGACCAAAGCCCAGGTATGAACTTCTTAATTGTGTATCTTTGTGATTGTGTATCTTATGGTGGTATAATAAAATACTTTAAAAAAAAGAATATTCCTGAAGGGATAGGCTTGTGAATAAATTTCTTGGAAGATTAAAAAAAAAAAAGATTATGCCTGGCGGTTCTCAGGGGGACTATATGGGGTGCCAGGGATCAAACCTGAATTAACCACATGCATAGCAAGTGCCTTCCCACTCTCCTACCCCTGTTTTTGCTTTAGGTTATAGAATATACCTGGTGGTGTTTGGGTGTTGTTTCCATCTTGGGGCCCAGCCAACATTTCAGCTGTTTCATTATCTGCCTGACCTTATCAGGAGCTTAAAAGTGAAAATGAGAGTTCAAAATGTAAGTTCTCGTTTTTCCTTCCAGTCATCATTAAGAACAGGTAGAAAATTAGTAACAGTGATAGGTAGGTTGTTCGTCAGAGAGCCGCTGGGGTTCCAACAATAATAGGAAATTAGTTCCCTTCTACTTCCAAAGCCGGCAGGAAATGAACGAAAACTCAGGAGTCCAGCACAGTTTTAAAAAGCTTTACTCTCACAGGTTCTGGTATACAATTTAGTAATAGGAAAACTTCAGGTTCCTATCTGGGTCCTGGCCACCTGTAGGTTTAAAATCCTAGGCCAAGCTGGTCACTACCATGTGCTAAGGCCCAACAGGGAAGAGAAAGGAGAGAAGGAGAGCAGAGGGCAAAGAGGGAGTCAAAAATGATAAAAATCCCTTTCTTCTTTCTCCTAGTTTAATTTATAGATAGAAACCTGCCAAAAACTTACAGCCCAGCCTGTCCTGTGCCAGCCTATCATGTGGGCTATCTAGAAAGGAAGCCAGGTAAATGACCATATTGAAATGCAAATCTTCAGGTGGGCCCTTTGACTCAAATTTCACAATTCCAGAGCTACTCCCTGAGATATTATCTATCTCCCAAGCAGAGTGGGGAGAGGGATGCATCTCTGAGTAAGAAAGCAGTTCAGAATGGAAATTGTAGAGAATGGCATTAATACTTTTTACCATGAAAATATATCCAACTGATTACAGATTCTAGACCCCACTAGGATCCTAAATCCATCAGAATAATTCACTTTGGCATTACCTTTAGAATCACAGACACGTCAGTTTGCCCAGAGGTACACTGGCATGTCTCTTTGAACTGGGATGACTTATTACATTATGGCTTATCCAATGTGGCCAAGTACTCTTGGAATATCTACATGTATGTCCCTTGTGGGGACCCAGGAGAGTATGAGTATTGAACTGGGGCAAGCAAGATTCACAATAAGAATAATTATGTCATATAAAATTTATATCAATAAATGCTGGAGATCAGAGGTGACAAAACAGTATGTCACTAGCACAGCAGAGCCTGGCAAGCTATCCATGTAGTATTTGATATGCCAAATACCAGTAACAATTACAGACCTCATTCCCATGACCTGATCAGTGGTTTGAGGCTCTTTATGTTCCTGGAACAGCAGATGCCCTTGGGCTCTACTAGCATGAGACAGGACATATGGAGATGTTACTGGTGCCCGCTCGGGCAAATTGATGATGAATGGGAAGACAAGTGATACAAGTGATAAAATTATGAAATCAATCCAATTCTGCCCAAGTTCCCATTGGAGATTCTCTAAAGGCAGGAAGCAGCTCTTAGCATAAGCTAAATATAGCATGAGCCTAAGGCACAGTAGGGCATGTCATCAAATATTTGGTAGATCATATGTTATTTCCAAGAGATTTTACTTAATTGTGAATTCTGATTTTTATGAAAATATTTTTTGTTTTATTTTGGGCCATACCATATCCAGATGTGCTTAGGGCTTACTTCTGGTTCTGTGCTCAGGGATCACTCTTGGCAATATTCAGGGGACCATAAAAGGTGCCAGGAATCAAACCCTGGCAAGCTGTTTGCAAGGCAAGAAACTTGCTTGCTGTTTTATCTCTCTCTTGCTGGACTCTGAAAATAAGTTTTTTACACATTTGTAACGTACTTTGATACAATATGATAAAACTCAAATAATTTCTAATGATATCTAATTTTCTTCATATAGTTAAATCTTCTGATGAACTGTCATGTAATACCCATTCTGATAAATTCACATTAGCATAAGGTATAATGACAGATTTATTAGTTTTAATATACGTGTAAATTTTGAACAGAATAAATCAAATAATTTGCATTTTCAATTATGGACTATCAATAAGTCAACTATTATCAAAACCTTTGACAATTTTTTAAACCTCATTTGGAATCTCAGATTGTCAGATACAAAGAATGAAACCTTCATTTATTATTAGAAAATAAACGAGATCTTTCAGAGAATGAAACTATCACTAAAGATCTCTCGGAAGGCCTTGAGGTGAGATTAAAAGGCAAAGGAAACTAATAGCTCCAGTTTGGGGAAAATCCTAAAAAAATTGTTACTAATATACAATTCTGTCTTTTAAATACCTGTCCACCCTCAATACAAATGCTAACAGTAAATGTTAGTTCTCTAGTAAGCAATTTATCTTTCTCATGATGAAAAAAAACTGATTAATTTTTTAAATGGAAAGACTATTCTTCAAATCCAAGGAATAAAACTTAGGATTTTACAAAACTCTTTTAAAGCAATATTTAACATTTAGTGAAATAATCATATAAAATAAATGATTTAAATGAAAATAATTTTATACTCATTTGATTTTAAATTAAAATTTTTTCAAAAGCTCTTTTGCTACTACTTTGCATGAAACATAATAAAACAGACAAATGTCCTCCTGACTCCTGTGTCACTGTTTAGAATTAACTCAAGTCTGTGTGGAACAGAGTTTAAGTAAGATAGAGAAGTGACCAGTTTGCCAACAATCATTTGAAATGTTAATGCTAGACTAGAACTCAGTACTGAAAGAACGTAAATGTATACACATAATAACCTGTCAGTGCATGTACTGTGAGCCACAATGTGCAAAAGAGAGAGAAAGAATAAGAGAAAAAAGAGAGAGAAAGTGCCTGTCACAGAGGGAAGCGGTGGGGGTTGGAGTGTGGGATTGGGCATATTGGTGGTAGGAAATGGGCACTGATGGAGGGGTGAGGCCTAGAACACTGTATCACTGTATCACTGTCTTCCTGTTGTTCATCGATTTGCTCGAGCAGGCCCCAGTAACATCTCCATATGTCCTATCTCATGCTAGTAGAGCCCAAGGGCATCTGCTTGCTCCAGGAACATAAAGAGCCTCAATCCATTCTGGAATGAGGTCTATAATTGTTACTGGTATTTGGCATATATATGAAATACATATATATGCTAGAACACTATATAACTGAAACCCAAACATGCACAGCTTTGTAACTGTCTAATGGTGATTATTTTTTTAAAAACAAAAATCCAGATAAATGTAACTTTTTGTTCTTGAGAAATCTCTTGATAGGTAGAGATGAAGATGGGGACTTTAGTCTGAGGAGAAGTAGAATTGGATATTTCTAGTGATGCTGTGGTTGAGGGGATCTCTTATTAAGGACTATGAAAGATAAAACAAATACATATGTGTCTACCTCCGAAGCCGGCGAGGAATGGATGAAAACTCAGGAATCCGATGCAGTTTTAAGAGGCTTTATTTATCACAAGTTCAGGCATACAAATCAGCAAAAGGAAAAGCCCGGTGCTTAGGATTCCAGGCTAGAACCCCAGCCACGTGTAGGCCAAGATGGCGGCCACCACGTGTAAAGGCTCTGTAAAAGGAGAAGAAGACAAGAATCCCAAGAAGGGTGAGCGCTCACAAAGAGAGAGCCCACAAAGAAGCGTGGGAGAAAGGAAACAGGCTAGTTTTATACCCCTGCCACTCAGACCTTCCTCCCACTGTTATGGAAAGCAGGGAGGGTCAAATGCCCTTAGGTAATCCCTCCCTGCACCTCACCTAGGCCCTTTAGTATGCTAATGTTTTGAGCCAAGATCTGCCTGGAAATGCCTTTATAGGGTAGAGAAGGGGGTTTCTGAGATGGCATGTCTCTGTACCAAAGACTAATACTAATGCCAGTTAAATATTTCTCCAAGCCTTCACAAGTCTCTTCTACTTCATTGTAGTTTTGTATTTTAGTTGCCTTTGAGTATATCAGGGAGCCATGCTTGTTTGCTTGGAGGCAAACAGCGTTTCTCTCTGGTCTAATTACCCAGGGGTCCTGTGTGGCCAGGCTAATATGCTGGTAAGATCTAGCTAGTCCCACGATGATTGTGGTAGCATGGGAGAATATTTATACCAGCTAGTACAGCATACATGGTCAGATAAACTGCCACATTTAGACTACCCCCTTATCTACGAGCGATTTGCAGGCGGAAATTCAGAGCAGATGCAGCGGCCCTTAGGAGTCCTGCAACACATATGGATCGGACTTCTTTAAAGTGGGTTTTTCTTAAGATTTGACCATATAGGTGACATCAACCTGATACACCACAAGAAGCTTAGGCCGGTGTGCCAGGTTGGGCATTGATACTTCAAGTCTAATCCTGCAAGTGGGCATCATGATGTTCTGGCACTCTGTACTCAGACACTGCTGAAGTTACTCCCTAAATTAAGTGTATAAGGGCCAGAACAATAGTAGAGTGGGTAGCGTGCCTGCCTCTCCCTCTGCCTGCTAGATCCAAACCCCATACCCTATATGGTTCCTGAGTTCTGCCAGGTGATTCACAAGTGCAGAGCCAAGTATAAGCATTGAGTACCACTGGCTGTGGTCAAAAAATATGCATACACATATATGTATGCATATATATATGTATATGTATATATTCATATTCTTGCTATATGGGAATACTGATCATTTAAACTCACTTATAGTTTGTTCCATATTTTTTTGAAGTTTTACAGATTTTAAGGAGATCTTAGGAAAGGGAAAGGAGGAGGGAAAGTGAGAGAGAGAGTAACGCGCTCAAAGGGGAACACGGGCTGCTCCAAAGACAGAGAGCCTGTCTTTCATCAGTTTTAAAAAGATATTGGCCACATACAATTATTTCTTCAGTGTACACCTACATCTCTTAGGTTTTTATGCTTATTATTTTTGTTTTAGATAGTGTTTCTGATAGTTTAAAGAGTTCTTACTCTGCTTTTTCTCAAATCTATTAGTCTCATGGGGATATAGGTAACACATTTTCCTCTCTTTATTCCATTATTGCCTGGAATATTAAGTTCTCAAAAAATTCTTTTGAATAAATGAAAAACATATCTTAGTTCATTTGCCACAGACGTCACTTAGATACGAGCCCAAGGTCTCATCCCAGAATCCCCCCTGCCCAACCCCATACAAACATTCTTAGTTTGGTTCTAAGTGGCATTGCTCAGAGTATACTGAAATTACAGAAATGTGAAATATTCATGACAAAGTGTCTTGATCCCCAGTATCTGTTTTTGAGATATTTCTAAATTCTGTACACGTGTGCCTCTTTTTCAGTCCTGCCTTGACTTTGGTTGGCTTCATCAGTGGGTCCTGGAGTCTAAGATAAAGATTAAATCTAGGTCTATGCTTGTTTCCTTTTCCAGCTGTGGCCCTGGAGACTCTTCTGAACAATTTTTAACCCACTTTCCAGTGACACTAATTTTATGTTGTTCTCTTGTGCTAGAATTCTCCTGTTAGCTACTCTCTCCCTTTCTAGGTCAGCTTAAAACATAATTTAGTCTCTTCTTTTCAGAGGAAGCATTCTAAAGTAAATGCAATTTGTTAGACATTCATCTTTCATTAATAATCATTTAGTGCCAGATACCAAATACCAGTATCTATGTCAAGATATATATTATAGATCTCGTATATACCTTGTCCTAAAGTTACAAACTTTTTCTAAGAAAAAAGTTAAATTTTCGAATTAATTGCAATGTATTATAATTGCAATTGCAATGTGTTATAAATTTTCAAATTAATTGCAATGTGTTATATTAATTGCAATGTGTTATGTGCTTGAACTATAAAGCTTGAGTTAAATGAGATGAATTCGACTCTCCCAGAAGTATCTCTCAGAAGAATTTAAAGAGTAAATTCACCTCCACATATGAAAGATGCTGGCGATTTGTAAGTTTAACATGAATAATGAAAATTAAAAAAGGCATCCAAGTGTCAGGACACAAAATTATTCTGTTTCTCTCTGGATTCTTCAGAAGTTAACTAAAAATCAAGCCAGGATTTAATAGACCAATAAAAGAAAAAGTAAGGATAATCTTATTATTTGCATGTATTGCTCTTGATTGCACAGAAAAGACAAAAATTGGATGAAAAAAACTAGGTAGCTCCTCCATGTGATTCCCGAGCCATATTTAAAGTAAGCTTAGCTGATGGAATACACTTTGGGAGGAAGGGAAAGATTGTTTAGAAAGACTATATAAGGAAACCCTGGAAAACAAGGGCATATCACAGACTTACATTCCAATAAAGGAATTAGGCCTTCTTGAGCAATATCCTCTAGGGAGATATTGATATTTTGCAAAGACAATCTCCATTCTGTCTTCAAGAAGATTACCTTTTGCCAAAGACATTTGGGATTTGGGTACAGTAGATGTTGCTCTTACACACTTGGAAGAATGACAGTGAAACAAAAAAAAAGGGGAGGCAAATCTATGAATGATATTGGAGAATGAGTAAGTCATCAAGCAGATAAGTGCAGTTATCTAGTAACTAGGGGATTCTGTGATCTAGTAACTATGGGGATTCTGGGAAACGAAGGACTGTTTCTTGAGTCACTGGATGCTCGAGACGTGTGTGCAGCATGGCTGAGACTTAGCCATCCACACAAGTCAGAGATTCCTAGTCCATTGACAAAGTTAATTAGGAAAAGTCATGGTTAAATGAAAGCTGAGAGAATGTGCCTACATGCACTCAAAACAAGTGGCAGAGGGAGGCAGGGTGTAGTTTTCACTAGGAAGAAGCTGCTGGAGCACTGTTCTTGGTGCTCTCAGGCAGAGGCGAGGCTGAAGTATTGTTGACCCCCCAAGGACATCTTTTTCTCATGTATCTAGCCATTATCCACAGGCAAATCAAGCCCAATTAATCTGTTTTATTCTAGAAATATCAGATTTCCCTAGCAACAGCCCAATTCCCAAAGAAGTTGGGACCCAGGCTACTCCCTACCAGCCCAGAAACCTCTAGTGGTCAAAGAGTTATGCCAGGGAGAACTGCAGCAGATAAGTAGAAATTGAAGAAAGATGAAGGAAGTCAGGCTATTAGCATAGGCAAATGTCAGATTATGAGGGTCTTAGTGCCGTACTTAAGACAACAGCATACTAAAGCATACCTCTCTCATAGTCTGTGAATCCGTGAAGTATATGTTTTTGGTTTGTTGTCTTTATGCCTCGCCCACAGGAGCTCAGGAAATGGATTTTTCCCTCAGTGCTCAGGGAGAAAGGGGGAAGGCTCTCCTGACATGCTGATGTAACCATACAGTGCTGGATACTCAACTCAGGGCTTTCCATTTGCAAAACTTTTTGGGAGAAATTTCTTGGTATTGGGAATGTCCCCCTGGCCCCAAGCTCTGCAGGGAATATCCTGTCAAGTGAAAACATATGTTTTCAGTATGGTAGGTCATTATTTCATCAAATACAACATCCTGTTACAATTTTATAAATTATCTTACACATAGTAATATACTTAACATAGTGGTAGGGAGAATAATTCTTTTTTTTTTTTCTTTTGCTTTTTTGGGTCATACCCAGCAGTGCTCAGGGGTTACTCCTGGCTCTGCACTCAGGAACTACTCCTGGCGGTGATCAGGGGACCATATGGGATGCTGGGGATCGATCCCGGGCCGGCATGGGCCAGCCGCGTGCAAGTCAAACGCCTTACCGCTGGGGCTATCGCTCCGGCCCCAAGGGGAGAATAATTCTTAATAGTTGTAAAATTCATCAGAGAGTGGAGAATATGAATAAGTTAGAAGTGTGTATGAAGCAAGAAAAAATATAGGGAAAGAATGAAGAGTATAAACTAAGGCAATATGATCTATCTATCTATCTATGTATCTATGTATGTATCTATGTATCTATGTATGTATCTATGTATGTATCTATGTATCTATGTATGTATCTATGTATCTATGTATCTATCTATGTATCTATGTATCTATTTATCTATCTATCTATCTATCTAATTATAAGAAAATTAAGTGTGGCTAATTGGATAGGCTGGACAACTCTTGGAATTAAGGACCTGGAACAAACACATGTGCAATCATCCGTACAACGTTTTCTCTGGCTTGGTGGTTTACAATGGCTCTGGTATGTCTGTAAGGTGATGTAAGATGATGGAATAATAGTGCCTGTCTCCTATTTGTGCTTACAGTTAAGTCACTCAGGATGTTATTACAGGAGTAAAAAATATTAGCATTACTTTAGGAGACAGAGAGATAATACAATGGATATGGCATTTACCTTGTATGCAGGTGACCTGGGTTTGATTCTTGGCATCCCTGATTGTGTCACCAAGCACAGCAAGAAGTAATTCCTGAGTGTTCTCTCAGGAGTAACTCATGAGCATCACTGGCTATGGTTCAAAAACAAATGACCAAAAACAAATTTAAAAAAAACTATTACTTTATGATGATCATATTACTGTCAAGTAGAAATCTAAAGTTGGTGAATTAGTAAATTGGCTACGTGTAAATTGTGAGTATTTATTTACAACATCAACTCTGATTTGAATAAATTGTTCATTTAAATACTTTATAATATTTAGGGACAGGTATATGTTTTCAAGAGGGTAGGGGGACAGTATAAAAAACTCAGTTATCGTGAATCTACCTAGATTTCATCCTAGTTTAATCAGCGATTGATAGGTAATTGATGTTAGTGGGACCTCATGGATGACTTTTGCGAGGTGGGAAGGAGAGAGAGTGTTGCTTTTTCCCTACCTCCCTCTGCTGCCCTGGGACCTGCTGGGCAGGATAGGCCTCACACAGGCCTTGCAGGTTCTTGTCTTTGCATTTCTGAAGAATTTCAGGAGGTGATTAACAGTGAAGTAAATAAGATTTTATTTTTAGAAGCTTTTAGAAAGGTTAAGGAGAAACCTTAACCTTAACCTTGGTAAAGGTTAATGAGAGAGAGAGAGAAGAGAGAGAGAGAAGAGAGGGAGAGACAGAGAGAGAGAGAGCACATCTCAAGAGGGAGATTGCAGGCAATTTATGTACTTATGTGCTCAGGTGCCACTTGTACTGGGGCTCTTGGGCTCAAGCTGCACATGGCCTTGGGCAGCATATGGGCACACATGCACAAGCTTCCTTTGTTCAAGGTGGCTTTTGTAGGTTTTTCTAATCTGGTTTCTACCTAGGTAAAAAGTCCTTTGCTACCCAGTTGCAGGGGGTGGGGGTAGATTTGGGAGTGGTCTTTCTTTTAAACTCCTTGACTTGCTGGATCTTCTCTTGGAGGGCAGATCCAAACTTATCTAGTATAAGTGAGCTCCAGGTAAAGTTTTTATCAGGCCTTGGTCCCTAATTACACAAGATGGGGCCCAACAGCCTTAGGGCTACTAGTTCTTCCAAGAAAGTTCATTGCCTTGGGACCCTTCCTTATCTGCCTGCCTATATCAGTTAAGACTTAAATGCTAATGATTGCTTGGCTCTAAAGCTTGTATTTTCTCATCTGCAAAATTAGTTGAGTGCAGTATACAATACCTAATATGCTTTCTAGATCAATTTAAAAAATCACTATAGGAAGGTGATTTCTTTTGTAAGCTGAAGCATGCAAGGATAAAACTACAAAAGGTGATGGGTGGGATATCGGAACTGTAAGCAGGAATGTGCTGATGACAGCTTACTCAGGCAAGGTTGTAGTGAGCATTTTAAAAGGCGTGACCTCAGATCAGACACAAGAAATTGAGACAAGGGAGATGAAGTCTATAAAGTACAGAACATTTCTAAAATTTAGTGCTGACACCAGGCATTTCATGTGTGGAGACGATGAAGATGCTAGAATGAGCTGTTGACTTTTTATTTTCTGAAAATTCTTGTAAAAAATTATAGTTTAGCGAAGATGGTTCCAATAGTTCTTTTTTCCAAGATTTTAAAAAATTTAGAGGCTTCTGAAGCCTTTTGCTCATGATGGTATTTTTTTCTTTTTCTACAGTCTGAAAATTAGCAACAAGGTTATATTAAGGTGAATAACAGAATTAAGTATTTCTTTAATGCTGTGACTTGAAAAATAAAGGGCAAAAAGTAGGAAAAGGCACTACTTGGCTTGCTGAAAATGGGATGAATTGAGTACCAGGGATTAAGTCTTTTGGAAAATAAAGGTGAAACACTTTAGAAATAGAGCTCTCGTTTGAACTTCTCAGGTTTTTATTCTGTGGTAGCTACAGAGACACAAATCTCTTCTCTTTCTAGAAGAAGGACTGATTGAGAAAGCAGTTATCTTTAGATAAACAACTCTATCAGAGTCACATTAAATTTTTTTTGACCTTTATTTTTGGTTTAATTTAGAATCATCTGCTCATTGGTTTGTTTTGCAACAATAAAGGTCCTTCCCATTAATTGCTTGCTTTCAAAAGGACCCAGCTTCTAGCCTCAAGGCATTATACCTACAGGCAATTATTTTAATATGTTGCTTCTCTCCAGTGAGAATTAGCAATTGTGTAAAGTTCATCAGAGCCTGTTATTTAGGTGATTAAGTGGTGATAGGAAAAGTAAGGATAGATTCTGTTTCTCTTTCTGTTTGAGCAAGAGAACAAGCCTTTTAAAAATGGTTGGCCTTACTATTCCTTTAGGAGTTTCCCAAGATCTTCTAATACCTGTCTTCATTAGGTCAGTTTAACCTAGGGTCAATAACTAAGAATGTTCACAGTTGAATTTGAGCTTGTCAGAATAAGTTCCTCATTGGATTTCAGTTTAATGAGCAAAGGGGTTAATGACCTCTTTGCTTTACCACTAAGGCTTTCAAAAATCTCTTTAAAATTTACTTTTCCTCCTTGAATCACTTTGTTGTCTTTTAATTTGTAAACTGAGAAGGTTTTAAGTTTTGCTTCCCCTTAGGCAGGGCAGGTCATAAGAAGACTCCTGAGCTGTACTATCTGGTCAGTCAACTCTGTGGGAAGTGAATTTTCTCCAGATTCACCAGGAGACCATATTAGAATTTGTACCAAGGAATACAAAAAAATTGATTATTTTATATGTGCTCCCATTATACTTACTATATTTATCTTTTGTAGGGATGGCTGTCTGGTCATGAGTTCAGGTTTTGGAAATTCTCCACTCTTTCTATGCCACCATGCTTAATTTTAATGCAAATATACTATAAAGTATGCAAGACATTGTACTCATATCACTCACTTGTATCCTTTGTCTTCCCGTTGTTCATCGATTTGCTCAAGCGGGCACCAGTAACATCTCCTTACGTCCTGTTCAGTGCTAGTGAACTAAGGACATCTGCTTGCCTCAGGAACACAAAAGCCTCAAACCATTCGTTCAGGTCATGGGAACGAGGTCTATAATTGTTACTGGCTTTGGCATATCAAATACAAATACAACATGGGTAGCTTGCCAGGCTCTACCATGTGGGTGTGATGCTCTCGGTAGTAGGCTCTCAGTTTGTGCATTTACTGATGAACCATGTGCAAGACATCAGTTTTACTCTTGGGTGGAGCTCTGACGAGCTGTGGAGTCCAAATGTCAAAAATGGCTGCCCTCATGGTGCGGGGGTTCCTCTGGCTTCTTGTGAAGCTCTATGGGATGGCAGGCCAGGGCTAGAACTCGCTTTCCCTCCCAGATGCCTCATGATCAGCCGAGCACAGGGAGAGCCAGTAGCAGCTCTGCCCAGTGTACCTGTGTCTCTAGTTCAAGCGTATCTGGGCTTGAAATAGGCTTCACTGTAGAGTGGGACTCTGATGAGCAGCGCTTGAGATTGGCTTTTCTCTTGGGTGGAGCTCTGATGAGCTGTGGAGACCAGATGTTGAAAATGGCTGATGAGGATGTCTACATTGGCACATTTTCACGGAATCCCATGAGAATGTCTACACTGGCACGTTTTCACTGAATTCCATGAGGAAGCCTACACTGGGAGGTCTTCACTGAATCTGAATGTAAATCTTTGCCTGATTCACCACTAACACTAATCACTTGGTGCTGAGAGGCTTTCTATAGTATAGATCTTACTCAGTTTAAATTGTTATATGTAAGATTGTCCTAAGATTGACACAGATACACGGGGCAGAGTTGCTTCCAGCTCGCCCTGTGCTTAGTTGATCATGAGGCATCTGGGTTCTAGCCCTGGCCAGGGTTCAAGCTCTGGCCTGCCATCTCAATAGAGCCTCACAAGAAGCCAGAGGACCCCTCATACTCATAAAAATATGGCATATTTATTTATTGGATTTGGGGGCTATATACTGCAGTGCTTAGGAAATGTTTTTCTTACTGTACTTAGGAGTGATCCATATCAGTGCTCAGGGGACTAAATGTGGTGCTGGGATTTCTCCCAGGGTCAGTCATATAACAGGCAAGTGCTTCATTCCCTGTTCTACCTCTCCGACTCTGTATGATATATTAAAATGGACCATATAGTTATAATGGTAGCCACCAAAAGAACTAGTCGAAAAATGGTGTATATTATCCAATTATGAGAAGCAGAATTTTATTGAGTAGAAGTTCTGTCAGTTAATGTAATACTGAGACTGGAAAGGTTTGTTCCACAGTGACTTGAGTATAATCCAACCAAAGATATTGAATAAAGTGTTTTATCAGCAATAGTATGGCTGGTTGAAAGATGGCAGTTTCATGTCCTCAAAGTAATACTATTTTTCTGTAAAGTTCCATGAAGTCATTTTTATTAAGATAACACATTTTTTAGAAAGGGTGAGTAGCAAATAAATTTCTCATTCCCTAGGACAAATTCCATTGTGTTTTCAAATCTAAACAGATTTCTGAGTAAGGGTTCAATCTATTTTTTACCTAATTCTTTTATTAGGATTAGATAAGGAGCTGGTCAGAAAAGCTTGCTGTTTCTAATTTTGAATTCAGTCCCTTGGGTTGATTGCCAGTGGTGGTGCAGGTAGAACTCCCATTATCATGATGAAAACTTCTGTGAGAGGGTTCAATTTCATATACCTGATTTAATTGAAGGCTACTTTCAACTTTTAAAGACAATATTATTGTGTCCTTTTTTAAAGGTCAGAATATAGAAATTCAAAATATGCCTTATCTTGCTATTAATAAATAACAGAATCAAAAGTTGAAATCAGGCCTTCGATTCTAAAAAGTTGGTTTCTAACAACAATATGGATGTCTGACTTCTTTGGAAAAAATAGGAAGCAATATAGGAGTTTATGGCTAATTCAGAGTAAATGATAGATAAAGCACATGTATTTAGTATAGTGTTGCATGCTCTTGTTTAAAGTTGGAGTATATAGGGTTGCCAGACAGCCTGTTCTGTGGAGACTGAATATAGAAAAAATAGGTAACTTCCTGTTGGTGCAGATTAACTACCCTACTGGCCTGCAAAAGTCTTCAGGTTGTACATTAATTCTCTTAATTTGAAAAGCCTAGAAGTTTTTCCCTGCCACTCTGAGTCCTAATGGAGTTAGATGGAGTCACTGTACTTGATTCAGTGTGAAGTTTGTCCGTCCGTCTGTCCGTCCGTCCTTCTATCTATCTATCTTGGTTTGGTGGGGGAAAGGGGAGGTTTACCAAGCACTGTTTAGGAGGCTCAGGGATCCCTCTTGGAGACTTGTTACTTGGGGGTCAGTGGTTCTGGGAATTGACTGGGATTGACTGCATGCAAATAAGTTCCTTAATTCCTGCACTATGTTTTTTTAAGGTGATAGTATATACCTCAGTTTTAGGTGTAGGGACCCTTAAAGAGGAGTCATGGCTACTGAATTTTTGAAGTCAAAAATTTTAGGGTAAATTAAGTAAGGTCCACAATACTAGGAAAGAATGGTTTAGCATAGTTAGCTCTGGGGTCTTGTAATCAGGCTTGTTCATTCTTAGCATTAGCATCTTATATAAGATTAATGTCAGCACTAACAAGTACCTCCACATCTGGGACAAATGTGGTCCCGCACAAAAACTTTAGTAGTCACTTGCTGCTTCTAGCCTCTGATGGCCTTAAGGCTTCATTGCTTGCTGCTTCTTGCTGCCATGCTATGTTGTGTTCACTTCTTGCCGCTCATAGTGCCACCATTTTCCATGTTCTATGCCAGTCTCCACCAGTCTCCTATTGTCTGTTAATTCATGTTCTCTCTGTGTTCTGTATTGTTTTCTTTCTTGCTGCCTGCATTCTTGTAATCCATGACATCTGCCTACACTTGTTTTATTGCCCACTTGACACCATCTGCTGATCAGGTCACATGCAGTGACTCATCTATATATAGAAAGGTAGGGTGTGTGTGTGTGTGTGTGTGTGTGTGTGTGTGTGTGTGTGTGTGTGCATGTATACTCTCCCAGATCCCCATCTATTTCTCATATTTGACTGGCTACATCCTTTGTAATTGATGTTTAGAATCACCAACTGGGGTGATTCTACACAGTTTAAGTCACAGTTTAAGCCACTTGTATACAACCAACTTAGGTTGATCTCCAATACCAAATACTATAAGTAAATTTTTATATTGCTTCTACTGCTTCATTAACAACACTAAAAGAAATTTGAGGATCTGAAGTATCTGCACATTTGGGTAAAGGGATATATTTTTCAAGGTTTTTTATTTATTTGTGGTGTAGCCCCTATATAGTGATACTAGATAGACATGGTATGCTACTTTATGGTATATTTGTCTTTTGAATATTTCTGAAGAAAATTTTTTTCACAGGCCTAATTGTTGCCTGAGTTAAAAATCTTAAAGTTAGAATTGAAAAGCCTATGGATCTGAATCATAATTATAATGGATAAGACAAATTTTATTTATTTGTATTGATTTATCATGAGTTATATGCAAATATTAATTCATTTTCTAATTCTAAATGAGGTATTTTCATTAACATGAAATCGCTGCAATACATGGAATATATATATATATACATATAAGTTGTTACTTAATGAGTTTACACCTGGATTTATATAATCTATCAAACAACTTTCAGTTTCAAGGTTTCTTTTACTTTATTACTTAGAGATAAGCCCATTTCAGTATTCTGCCTATTATCATAATGAGAAACTAGTGCTAATAAGATAGCTGTCTAATATTTAAAGTTAGCCTGACAGATTTTATTGATTTTGTTATTTATAGATTGGCAGACCTACATAACATTTAAAAGATAATTTATAGGAAAATAATAATCTTCTAAAGAAAATATTGAGAATTTATCCACATTTCTCACCTAATTTAGCAGTGTGTTTCATACACTCTGATGTTGGTTTTGCCCAAGTTCGATTCTTAGGCCACTTGGCAGAAAAGACCAGAGACAAATATTCATGGAACAACATGAAACTTCAGACATTCATGCATTTATCAAATGATTGGTAGAGTGTAAGCCACATGAATCAATGTTTTTGTTGTTTTCTAAATTGATCATTCCTTAATGCTACCAGGGTCTATAAAGTCAGTTTTTTTAAATCTAATTCAAGAAAATTCTCACTTTAAATGAACATAATGAATAATTTTATGTTCTAAGTTGAACTACACTATGCATCTAATCATTGGATTGCTGCCTTGCCTTCTCGTAATGCTTAATTTAGTGTAACCAATTTAACTGTCCTATCAGTGGGATTTGCACATAGTTTGCTTCTTGTGACTAAGAATCTCGGAAGCATTAGAATGCATGCTTGGAATCTTGTGGCTAGTGTTTTGTCCATGTTACTGATCCTAGGGCATTTACAATGGAGGCTTCATTTCTTTCTTGACTGTGATCTGTGTAGTCAGACACATCTTACCATTCTAGTTCCCTAAACACTGTGTTTTTGTTATATTAGAGAGACTATTTTTGTATCTGAATCAGCCACGCTTAAGCTTTTTTACATCAAAATTGTTGCCTTAACTATATATCTTGAGTAGATAATAAAGTCTAGTATATGGCCAAATGGACTTTTGCTATTGCACTAAATTATGAGAACTATTATCTTGGAAGCAGAGTGGAACAAGCAGCCTCTTGGGTGCTGACCCCTGCATGGAGAGGAGGACTATACATTCTTCCTATGAGAGATTCACTGCAAGAAAGAAAGTGGATAGGCTTTCATCTGTAATCAATCATAGAATCTTCCTTCTCCCATGGGAAAGGATAAAACATAATAGGGACAAAACCAAACAGGATTTCTTTCAAAATAGAAGAAAGAAAATCTGAATCCATAATTCCATATGTCCTATTTTCCAGCCTCCCATTCAGTTATCCATCATTTATTTCACCTGATATCTGCTTTGCTAAACCTCAAATTCTATGTGACATTTAACATTTACATGTTCATTACATTTACCTGTTCTATTACATAACTTGATTAGAATCCCTTAAAATGTACAAAAGAGTGGCTTATTGAATAAAATGTACAAAAAGAGTGGCTTATTGAACAGTTCCAGGCCCTGTTTTAAGATTCCTCTAAACACTAGAGCTAACTCATATTATAATTGTTATTTTTTGTTGTTAGTTTTGGGGGCTACACCTGGCAGTGCTCAGAGCTTACTACTGACTGAACTCAGCTATCACTCCTGCAAGGTTCAGTGGACCATATTGGGTGCTGGGAATCAAGCCCAGGTCAACTGAATGCAAAGCAAAAGCATTACCAGCTATTGATCTGGCCCATTTATTTTAATTCTAATAGGTTTATGTTTTTAAAGATATACACAGTAGTAATAAGATGATCACTTGATCACTTGATCACTTGACATCCCGTTATTCATTCATTTGCTCGAGTGGGTGCCAGTAACATTTCCATTTGACCCTAGTAAGATGATATTCAGTCTAAGTTTTGCAGGTGAGGCACCTAATGTTATATAACTTGATAAGGCCAAAATCCTTTATGTGTTAGAATCTTTAGACTATGGTTCCAGGATCTCACTTTGGATCACCCGTATATACCTAGACCAGGACTGAAAATATTTCACTATAAAAAAAAAAAGAAAATATTTCACTATCACTATCACTATCTTCCAGTTAATCATCTATTTGCTAGAGCGGGCACCAGTAATATCACCATATGCCCTGTCTCATGCTAGTAGAACCCAAAGGCATCCGCTTGCTCCAGGAGCATAAAGAGCCTCAAACAATTATATTAGGTCACAGGAATGACCAAATATAAATATTACTGGTAATTGGCATATCATTACTACACGAGCAGCTTGCCAGGCTTGCAGTGTGGGTGGCATACTGTTGTAGTCACCTCTAAATAAAACATTTATTGGTGAACCGCGCGGCCGTTAGCTGCTGCGCCGAACCAGGCTGTGATAGTCTGGTCCGCTGGGTGGAGCCGCGAGGAGAGGGGAAGTCCGAATTGTACATTATCTATTATTTTGACTATCTGGTGCTTCTCCAGGATGTGGTGATTCCCTATAAAGTTCCCAATACTTCATTTTCCTCTTTTCATAGATGCCTTTTACTTCCTGTAGGCTATATGACAAGGACTGATGTTTATAAATTATAAAATCATTGATAAAAAGAAATCAACAATTAAATATTAACAGCTTCAATATAAACATATACTTTGAAGTGGCATATAATTCTATACCTAAATTATGTAGAGTTATTTAGGACATTGTGAATTAAAAAAATGAAAATTAACAATGCATAAGTGACTTTGGTAAAATTAGTAAAAGACTCATATACAAGAAATTAAGACCTCTTTTGAGAGGTACTCCATAATCATGTTCAGAGTCAGTATTGCAACTTTTGAAAATTTTCACCAAATTGAACCATGCGAATGTTGAGATAACTCCAGGTTCAGAGCACATGCATGTGGTAGATACCAAGTTTCATCTCTTTCACTGCATTTCCCCTAAGAATAGCTGGGTGCAGTTCCAGTAGCCCTCAATAGCTGGAGGTTCCTGAGCACCATACAGAGGGCCAAGCTTGGCTGGGAACAAACAGCACTAAGTGCCAGAGTCTAGCATTGATCTGATATGCCTGATTGATTGAATATCACTAGGAGTCACCCCTGTACCTGTGGGGCACTGGTAAGTAGCCCCCCCCAAAATGATAAAAAACCCCAATTGATCTATATAGTTGACATGTCCCTCAATTTAGTGTTTTTCTTTTTTGCAGACATTGGCAAACATATTCTAATATTTATATTGAGGGGAATACCTAAAATAGTTGAAATTATTTTTTCTAAAGGGGAATAAAATTGGAAGAATTTTACTACAAATTTAAAAATTACTATAAAACTATATTGGTAAGATTGTGTACTGGCAGAAGTTAAACACACTGATCAATAGAATAGAACTGAGAGTATAGAAATAAGTTCTTAAAATTACAGTCCATAGATTTTTTTTAAAAAGATGCCAAAGAATTCACTCTGGAAAGGATGGTGTATTTAAAAATTATTGTAGACACTGTTGGATACCTACATGCATAAAATGAACTTATACCCTTGTCTTATACCATACATAAAAATTAAGAGTTGATCACACACCCTAAAATAATAAAACTTTAAAAAATTTTCTTTTTAAAAACTTGCTTAGAGGAAGCATGTGAAAGTTCTAAACTAAAACTTTAAAAACTTGCTTTCTAAAACTTGTTTAGAGGAAGCATGTGAAAGTCCTTATGACTTTAGAAAAGGGCTATGCACAAAAATTATCAAAAATAGATAAAAATTTGTCTACTAGACCTCAAGTCATAAAATACAATGAAGAAAACGAAAGCAATACATGACACTAGCTTCTGTGATGCAAACTTTTAATTTTATAATCTACTACAGAAAAAACAAGCTGATGCTGGATGAGTAGTAAATTAGACCTAGTCAAAATTAAAAATTGTCTTTTATGAGACACGATTTGAAACTAAAAGACAAAAAAGTACCCTAGGTAGAAATATTTGCAGACCATATATTTGATAATGGAGATGTATTATATGAACAGACATTCTAGCAAAGGGGGCATGTAAATGGCGAGTGGCCAAATGTGAACGTACTCATGACACCTTCACATTAGTTAGTGATTAGGGAATTACAGACTAAAGACACAATAAAATACCATTTAATACTCAGTAGAATATCCATAGTTGAGGATAAGTAATTAAGAATATTGGTAAGGATGTGGAGAATCAGGAGCATGAATTTGTTCTGATATGGATATAGCATGTGAATATATCATGTGATGTGGATATAAACAGCACTGCCTGCTGCTTCAGAAAGTATGTATCCAAACAAAAGGAAAGCAAAAAATCTAAACACATGTCTAGGGGAGTATCTTTTTGAATTTGACTACCTCTGTAGGACTAGAATCTCATTTCTGAAAAAGACAAGTTACTGGAACATAGTTTTATCACCTTTTATTTATGAAATGATTTGCTTTGTAAAACTAGTCTGTTCTTTTTTTGTGCAAATGCAGCAATAGTACATTATTTTCTAATATGGACTATCTATTCCTGGGACTTGGATAAGGACAGAGCAGGTGGCTCTCATACTACTAATTTAATTTTAATATTTAATCTGCATTTCCCCCACACCATGAGAGCCGCCATTTTCCACATCAGGACTCCCTCTCTTCAGAACCCAACACAGCAGAACAGATGATCACAGCCCGCAAATTGAGACCCACCCTACAGCAGTCTTTTTCAAGCCCTGCCCAGGTATGCTGATCCAGAGACTCACATACATGGGGCAAAGCTGCTACTGGCTCTCCCTGTGCCCAGCTGATCACGAGGCACCTGGGAGGGATGGCAGGTTCTAGCCCTGGCCCGCCACCCCAGCAGAGCTTAGCAAGAAGCCAGAGAACACCCCACACCATGAGGACCACCATTTTCCACATCCGGACTCCCCTCTTGTCAGAACTCCACCCAGCAGAAGAGCTGATCATAGCCTGTGGCTGCGCCGATTCATCAATAAATGCTGGAGATCAGAAGTGACTACAAGAACATCCCACCCGCATGGCAGAGCCTGGCAAGCTACCCGTGTCTTATAGGAAAAACCCTCCATGACATTGAATTAAGGACATCTTCAAAGAAGAAACACCACTAACAAAATCGATTTCCTCTAGCGGGCACCAGTAACATCTCCATATGACCTGTCTCATGCAAGTAGAGCCCAAGGGCACCTGCTTGCTCCAGAAACATAAAGAGCCTCAAACCACTAATCAGGTCATGGGAATGAGGTCTATAATTGTTACTGGTATTTGGCATATCAAATATGACATGGGAAGCTTGCCAGGCTCTGCCTTGTGGGTAAACATATGGGACTACATGAAGCTAAAAAGCTTCTGCACCTCAAAAGAAACAGTGACCAAGATGCAAAGAGAGTCCACAGAATGGGAAAGAATATTCACCCAATACCCATATGATAAGGGGCTAATATGGCTAATATCCAGGATATATCAGGCACTGGTAGAAATTTGCAAGAAAAAAGAACCAACCCCATCAAAAAATGGGGAGAAGAAATGACAGAAACTTCAGCAAGGTATAAGTTCAAATGTCCAAAAACATATGAAAAAATGCTCATTATCATTAATCATCAGAGAGATGCAAATCAAAACAATAATGAGATATCATTTTATACCACAGAAACCGGCACATATACAAAAGAGCAAGAACAATAAGTGCTGGCATGGATGTGGAGAAAAGAGGACACTCATCCATTGTTGGTGGGAATATCAACTGAGTTTTTTTTGGAAAACAATATGGATATTTCTCCAAAGACTGGAAATTGAACTCCCATTTGACCCAGCCATACCACTCCTGGAAATGTACCCTGGGAAGACAAAAACACGCAGCAGAAACACCATCCCTACTTTTATATTCATAGCAGCATTATTCACAATAGCCAGAATCTGGAAGCAACAGAGTGCCTGAAAATTGATGACTAGATAAAAGAAACTTTGGTACATCTACACAGTGGAATACTATGCAGCTGTTAGGAAAAATGAAGTTATGAAATTTGCCTATAAATGGATGAACTTGGGAGGATAATGTTGAGTGAAATTAGCCTGAAGGAGAGAGACAGATATAGAATGACTGCATTTATTTGCATGACATAAATATATATACATGTATATACATATTTAATACCAGTATCCAAGGTCAGGCAAAGCATGGATCAGGAGGTCTTGCCAAAGGTGGAAACTACCACAAACATGTGGGAGTAGAGGTTAGATAAGACAGAGAAGGGAACAGTGTGTCAATAATTGTCGAAAGTCTATCCACAACATGTAAGAAAGGGAAGAGAGAAAGAGAGAGAGAGAGAGAGAGAGAGAAAGAGAAAAAGAGAAAAAAGATGTAGAACCTGCTACGGAGGCAGGCTAGGGAGGGGGAGGAGATCGGGGACATTGGTGGTGGGAAATGGGCATTGGTGGAGGGATGGGTGCTGGAACACTGTATGGCCAAAACCTAAACATTAACATTTTTGTAATTGTTAAAAAATAAATCACTATCTTCCCGTTCATCATCAATTTGCATGAGTGGGCTCCAGTAACATCTCCATATGTCTTGTCTCATGCTAGCAGAGCCCAAGGGCATCTGCTCCCTCCAGGAGCATAAAGAGCCTCAAACAATTATATTAGGTCATGGGAATGATCTAACATAATTGTTACTGGTATTTGGCATATCAAATACGACACGGGCAGCTTGCCAGGCTTGCCATGTGTGTGGCGGGTAGTCACCTCTAAATACAGCATTTATTGATGAACCGCATGAACACAAGTGGCGGCGTGAGCTGGGCTGTGATAGGCTCCTCTGCTGGATGGAGTTCTGACAAGAGGGAGGTCCAGATGTGGAAAATGGCAGCCCTCATGGAGTGGAGGGTCGTCTCGCTTGTTGTGAGGCTCTGCCGGGGTGGCGGGCCAGGGCTAGAACCTGCCATAAATAAATTAATTAAAAAATACCTAGAAGTTCACAATCAGGCCATGCTGGGGCTACTGTGGCTTCCAGGGTGGGCCAAGCCCTCTACCACGCCTCCCTGTGCCCAGAGCTCCATGAAGGCGCCTGCCCCTGGCACGCAGACACAGGGAGGCAGGGAGGTGAGGCAAGAGGGTGGCTGCGTGCATGGCCACGCCAAGGCACTCCTGGACAGCCGGGGGACAGGGCGGGCCGAGGGTGACTGTTGCCGAGAGCAGGAGCAGCTGACGCCAGAGCAGGAACAAGAGCACCTAGGACAAGCTCCACACAAAATGCGGGGCCAAAGCAACAGACAGCAGGGGAGGCCTTTTCCTTGCACCGGCTGACCCGGGTTCAATCCCCGACATCCCATCTGGTCCCCCAGCACCGCCAGGAGTGAGTGCCTCGTGCTGGCCTCAGGACCCCTCGCAGGAGCGAGCCCTGGAGCATCATGCAGAACCGCTTGCACGGGAAGGCCCTTGGCCTGGTTCCCCTGGGGCCACCGTTGGTGGAGGGCTGTGGGCTGCATCCCAGGGCAGAGGCGTCCTGGGCACAGCGGCCAGCCAAGGCAGGATGGAAGGAGTGGACGGTCCACATGGCCTCGCACTGCATGCGTGATGTGCAGACGACCTGTGTGTTGTATTTTTGGCTTGTGGTGGCTGTGTCTATATGTAGCACGTGTTTTTCGGGGGTTGTCAGAGTGCATGAGTTTGTGCCTAATGCACACAGTGGTTTTTTTTTTTTTTGGGTCACACCCGGCAATGCTCAGAGTTACTCCTGGCTCTGCACTCAGGAATTACTCCTGGCCATGCTTAGGGGCCATATGGGATGCCGGGGATCGAGCCCAGTCAGCTGTGTGCAAGGCAAACGCCCTCCCGCTGTGCTGTCGCTCTGGCCCCTGCGTGGTGCATGTATACATACGTGGTGTATGCGTAGTGTACATGTGTGGCTTGTTTGGTCACATGTGACACATATGGTTTACGTGTATGGTGTATGTGGTGTTTAACATACATGTGTGACGTGTGTGGTCTGCAGCACACATGTGTGGTGTTTGTGTGATGTCTAGTGTAGTATACTGCTTTTTTTTGTTTTTTTTTTTTTGCTTTTTGGGTCACACCTGGCAATGCTCACAGACTTGGGGCAGACTCACAGACATGGTCAGACTCACAGACTCACAGACTCACAGACATGGCGAGATTCACTGACACTGGCTTTCTCTGTGCCCTTTCCCTGTGCCCAGCCACTCATGAGGCGTCCGGGAGGGATGGCAGGCTCTAGCCCTGGCCTGCCACCCCAGCAGAGCCTCACAACAAGCCAGACGAACCCCCACTCCATGAGGGCCTCCATTTTCCACATCTGGACTTCTCCCTCGTCAGCACTCCACCCAGCAGACCAGCAACCCTGCAGTTCATCAATAAATGCTGAATTTTGAGATAAATACAAGAGTATGCTACCCACACGGCAGAGCCTGGCAAGCTACCCATGTCGTATTTGATATGCCAAATACCAGTAACAATTATAGACCTCATTCCATTGTTGACCTGTTTGAATGGTTTGAAGCTCTTTATGTTCCTTGAGCAAGCAGGTGCCCTTGGGCTCTACTTGCATGAGATAGGTCATATGGAGATGTTATTGGTGCCCGCTCAAGCAAATCGATGATGAATGGGAAGACAGTGATACAGTGAAAAAATACCAGTAACAATTATAGACCTCATTTCCATGACCTGATGGAACGGTTTGAGGCTCTTTATGCTCCTGGAGCAAGCAGATGCCCTTGGGCTCTACTAGCACATGACAAGACATATCGAGATATTACTGGTGTCCACTAGAGCAAATAGATGATGACTGGGAAGACAAGTGACAAGTGACAATCTGCATTTCAGGGTTACCTAGTCTTGGCTAATGTGAAGGTGCAAAGATCAGTTTAGCATGAGGAGTGGCCTTAGGTACAGGAATTTATTCTATCTTTCTCAGAGTTGGAATAGATACTGGTTTGCCAGATTTTTCTTTTTGCTGTGGAGAAGAGAGTCCAGGAAGACTGCCCTTAGTTCTTATTCAGTTGGAAAAATTATACATCATCCAAATATTATTTCTGTTAAGATGGAATTAATTGCAGAAGAGGAAACCAATGTATGGTTTATCAAAGAAAAAATAACTCATTCCTGGTCCAATGACTTGATAACTTGATCACTTTACATCCTGTTATTCATCAATTTGCTCTAGCAGGGGCCAGTGATATTTCCATTTGACCCTGTCATGTGCCAGTGTAGCCCAATGGCATCTGCTTGCTTCAGGAATACGAAGAGCCTCAAATCATTCATTCAGGGTCTTGACAAAGAAGTCTGACCATCTTGTATGTGGGCGGCCGGGTGATCTTTTGAAATCCCGTGGGATCTAGTCAGTAATGGCTCTAGTCCAGCGGTCATCTCCAAATTGTATTACATGTCCAGCTCATCTGATTTTTATGCCATGGCAAACAAGACAGCGCCCCCTGACTCCGGTTGTCGATGGAGGCCAGAACTCCTGATTCCTTCTTTAACTTGAGTGAGGCATTATATTCCAAGCATGGCTCTTTTGATTCCTCTTTGGGAGATCCGAGTATCGTTCTCATCCTGCTTTTGTAAAGGCCCAGTTATCTGAGGTGTATGTTAATGCAGGGAGAATGGGGAGTTGAAGAGATGTGCCCAGAACCTGAGGTTCTTTGTCCTTTAAGCTATTTCTTCCATGATCTTGAAGACATTCCAAGGTGCTCTCTTCTTCCTGTGCAGCTCAGGTTTTAGGTCATTCATAATTTTTAGTTCTCGACCTAGGTACACATAAATGCTGCATTCAGAGATGTTTGTTCCATTGAGAGGTTTATGAAAGTCACTGGTCTGTACATTTTAAGGTGTGAAATTTATGATATATAAAGTATATCTCAATAGTCTAAAAATATGAGAAGACCATTTTGAGCTGAGAGAATGTGCTGTCTGTTTGATGGCAAAGAAAGTTAGTTTTCCTTCGCATGCTAGAGTCTGTTCAAAAGTTTGGAATACCGAGTTATTCTGATTTGCAAAAGAGTAATTTACTGTATGTGAGAAAGTGGATTGATGTTTCAGAGCTCTAACCGAATGACTTCAGCCTGTTCATTCATGCTGCAGATAGAAATAAGAAATAACCTTCAACACAAATAAACAGTTTTTCCTAGGAGCCCCAGTCTCACATGTGAACTTAAATAGTATTATTTCTATTAGTGTATTTCTAGATTTTCACTATTTGAATAAAACTATTGAGAAATTAACTTAAGGTTTTTATGGAACAAGCAGCCTTAAAATGTGTTATCCTTCATGTAACACTTTGTCTCCAGCTAATGAATGAGGTCTTTTTATTCCAAAAAAGATGTGGAAACAGTTTGTCTCTCCAAAAACTTAACTAAAAATACTTAAGATAACTTTAAAGATAGAGACTCCTATAAAAGAATGGAGTTGGAATAGCAACAACATATTGGTATAGTACAATGTTCTTTTTACTGCTCAAGGGTCTGTATGTGGTATCAACTTGTTAATTATTTCTGAAGGTTAAATAACAATGATCAGTTTTCCCAGTGACATTTTCTATAACGAAGGGAGCTGAAGCAACTTTATTTCTTATAGTTGCGGCATAATTTTTGTGGAGAGAATCTCTAGAGAACAATATATTGCACTGGCTAGAAAACAAAAAGGATGAAAAGAAATTGGGCAGTGCATGGTGAATTAAACATAAAGTGTGACAAAAGTATATATAAGCTACAACTACCAAAATATAATTAGATGTATGGAGTATTTTTGGAAACATGTCTTAAAAAGATATGTGACGGGTTCTTTTCAAAAAACTTCCCATTTTTTTGAAGCAGTTATGACTTGGTGGCTGCATGCTTAAATGGTTGTCTAGCTGCCATAAATTACTGGATTACTCAGGTTTTAGCATACTCTTATGATTATGAAGTTCCTGTAGGGGACTCAGTTGCAGATGAGAGAACAGTTGAGACACTAAGTCTAAGAGGGACGTGCCACTGAAGAGCATTTGAGCTATTGTGAAGTGGATAAAGCACCTTTCAGCAATCCCTTATTATGAAAGATCTGCTTGACTTACTCCCAAGCCCTTAGTGCCAAAATCCAACAGCCCGGAACCCTCTTAAAGCATCTGCCAGAAATTACATCAGATTCTACCCAGAATACGTTGAAACATGTGAAGAGTGCATTTCAGGAGCCAAGAGACAAAATTATGTGAAGGACATAAATATAAATTTAGCAACTGTCTAAAAGAAAATATTCCTGCATAGCTCCTCAACAGCAAAGGAAGAAAGAGCACGAAGTGTGTTTATTGTTTATCTACAACACTTGGCCATGAAACTTTGAATTTGGTCAAGGTAGCTGTAGTACAAAAATGGTTGACAGGGAAATCAGACTAGTGGACATGTAGTATACTACAAATAAAACAAATGGATGTTATTGACAACAGGTACATACCAATTTAGGTGTCACTCTTTTGGCTCTTAAACCTTTCTTGGTCTTAAAATGGAACTTAGGAGAGTGATTGTACAGGGAGTAAGCACTTGCTTGCACACAGCCACACATAGTCCCCTGAGCACCACACGGAGTGACCACTGACTGTAGAGCCAGGATTACGCCCGAGAATAGTGGTGTGGCCCAGAAACAAACAAGCAATAATAGTTACCACCAAAAGGAATGCTTTAACTTAACAATTCATGCTGGGTTGTAGGAGTGCTCTAGAAATCTCAGAAAGTAAATTTTAAATTGAAAATTTTTATAGGCTTTGTAAATATTTTATGCACAGATGTTAATGTGGAGGAAAGTTTAGCAATCAGACTGGCACATCTGTTGGATCATGGGCAAGTTTATTTTACAGAATTCTCATTCATTTTCTTTTTAGTTAACACATATTTATGCCTTTTCACTTATAATATGGAGAGATTATTTTGAAAAGTAGTAAAAAAAAGAATAATGGAGACATAATTTCATTTCACTATGAAGAATAAAACCAAAAAAGAGCCTCACAATGCATAATGCATTTTAGGTCACTTCTGCTGCCAAATTAAAATGAGATGATATACATAAACCCTGATGCAGTGAGAGTGTTCAGGAGGTGATAAATTCCTTCCACTAGAGGGAGATGTATTTATTTATACTACATAATGGTTTCCAGGGTCATTTTCCAATGCAAATCATCTAGCTCACTCCATACCACCTTTTCTCCTTTTCTTTACCATGAAGAAAGGTTGAAAGAAGCAGCAGGAACTTAGGGGTTCAAAGAGATTTGAATGTTAACCTTGTTTGAGTCCTCAGCGTGACATGACTATGCCCCTCACACTAATTTTTTCTATAGTTTCTAAAGAATTCCACTAAGGCCACACATAATCTTTCTTAATAAAAATCTAGTGTGTGTGTGCTTACATGCGTGTGTGTGTGTGTATGTGTGTCTGTCTTGTGGCAGGTGGCGTGCACCCAGAGAAATAGTAGGGCAGGTGAAGCACTTACCTTGGATAGATTCTATCCCGTGCATCACACAGGGGTCCCTGAGGCTGCTAGGAATGACCCCTAAGCATAGAGCCAGGAGTAAGTACTAAGTATTGCTGGTTGTGGTTCCCAAACCAAACAAAAGTAAAAAACAAATCCCCAAACCTAGGGTGCTTATATTTATGTCCCTCTTTGCACTTTAGCCTTCACCATAAATTTGTATTGCAGACTCTTCCATGCATTATTTTTCACAAATCTAATCATGACCGTTTTTTATGATTCCGTTGAATTGTGTTCACTCTAAAAGAGTATTAGGGAGCATTGGCCAGTGTATACTAATTTGTTCCTCTAATACAACTCCTGTCTAAAGGCAATGGCTTCTTCAATTGTCCATTCTCTCTGAATCCTTACCATAATGACTATGCAAAATACAAATGAAAGGTTGTGCTCTCTGGAAGTGTAGGAAGAGGAACCCATTTCTATTTAAGCACACTGACAACCCATTTCTACATAAATACCATTTCTCTTTCAATTCTTAAATTCCTGTCTTTTAGCTTTATGGCTGGTACAAAAAATTGTGCACAGTTAATGCCTGTATTATGAGAGAACTACTTCCATCTATGATGCAATCAACAGCACATCCTAGGTACTATACTTATTTGTCACCTCCCCAGATTTCCTCTGTGTATGTGTGTGTGTGTGTGTGTGTGTGTGTGTGTGTGTGTCCTATTAAAATATCTTAAAGAGGACAATTTTCTGGTATTAACTACTGCTGCTATATTGTACAGCAAAATTTTAGGACTCATGTAACTGAAAAATTATTATGTGTCTTTTCTCTTACTCCTTTTTACTGTTAAGATGAGCATTTTAAAAAAGACTGTTGTAACAGAGTCAAATCTTTTCACTGATAAGGGCTCTTGAAGCAGGAAATATGGCACAGAGAGGCAATCGTCCTGCTAGCTTAATTACAACCCGTAACTCTTTATGTCGTTATTGGAATTTTTGAGTTAAGTAGCTCCAAGATTCTGCTTTAACATTAAACAAGACAAAATATGCAGTCCTTTCACTTTGCACTTGACTTTAGTATGAAGCAAAGACTTTAAAACATTCTCACATGCCAAATTAGATTGCTGTTATATAGGTTTTTTTTCATGTTTTACTTAGTATTCTCCAGCTCCAAGTTTTAAATTTCTGCTTATAGGCAAAAACTTTTATTTGATATTAATCTCACATTAAAAACCAGAACAAAAGAAGAAATTCCTTTTTTTCTTTTCTTTCTCCATTCGTTCCTTAACTGTTCATATGCCTGACATGAAAAAGGAATTTCCTAAATTACTTGATCATTTGATCACTTGTCATCCAGTTATTCATTGATTTGCTCAAGCTGGAGGCAGTAATATTTCCATTTGACCCTATCACGTGCCAGTGTACCCAAATGGCATCTGTTGCTTCAGGAATATAAAGAGCCTCAAACCATTTGTTCAGGGTCTTGACGAAGAAGTCTGACCATCTTGTAGGTGGGCGGTCAGGTGATCTTTTGACATCCCGTGGGATCCAGGTAGGTAACGGCTCTAGTCCAGCGGTCGTCTCCAAATCGCATTACATGTCCAGCCCATCTCATTTTAGATGCCTTGGCAAAGCGAAACAGCGTCCCTGACTCTGGAACAGTGACGGAGGTCGGAACTCTGGATTCCTTCTGTCAGTTGAGTGAGACGTGATATTCCAAGCATAGCTCTTTCAATTCCTCTTTGGGAGACCTGAATAGCATTCTCATCCTGCTTCCGTAGGGCCCAGGTCTCTGAGGCGTATGTTAATGCAGGGATAAAGGTGGAGTCGAAGAGATGTGCCTGAAGCTGGAGTTTCTTTGTCTTTTTTTGCTATTTCTTTGATGCTTTTGAAGGCATTCCATGCTTCTCTCTTCCTCCTGCGCAGCTCAGGTTTTAGGTCGTTCATCATGTCAATTTTATTCCTCAAACTGATATGAACGATATACATCAATTTATCTATTTCATAGAGTCTGGACTAAAGCTCAGACATATTTAGTGAACCAAAGTTCCTCAGATCCTTAGAAACAGAATCTGGATTAATTACGGCATGTTTTTTTCTTCTAAATCCTATTCTTCTCCCAGTTTGCCATATTTTCTTACTCTTCTCCCTGAAGGTGTCTAAATCAAGTTACCTTCAACAATGTGCTGTCTGGTGAGCTTTATTGGCATTGTTATATTTTATCCTAAGATGTAATTTTACAATTAATATGGCCACTTTACAACTACTCAGCAAAAGTGTATATGCATATATGTGTATTCATATGCAAAAAATACCTTAGATGATTGAATTTGTTTGTTGATTTATAACATGTAAGCGTTTTCCTCAAGATCTTTTTCTTTCATCCAAGAGTGTCTGGTCTGAGTTAAAGAGAGGCAAAATCTCTGAAATAAGTTGATCTGTTATCTGCTCACCTGCTTCTAGAAGGTAGAATTGGACTGGCATGTGTGACTTTTGAGGCCTATAGTGCCTATTTAGTAATTATAGCAAGTATGCAATCTTATAGGATTGGTTCTCACAAATAAAAAAAAATTTTGCTTTAAAATATAGGGTGTCTGAGTTATTTCTGTTTGTTTGCTTTTGGGCCACACTCAGCAGCTCTCAGGGTTTACTCCTGACTTTGTACTCAGAGATCACTCTTAGTGGGGGCCAGGGACTATATGGGTAATGGGGATTGAACCCAGATTGGCAATATGTAAGGCCAGTGCCCTACCAACTCTTCTATCTTTCCAATCTGATTTCAATATTTTTAAAGTATCTATTTTCTGAAAAATTATCACTCGTGCACAGCCTTTAGGTATTCTCATTCTAGGCATCTGAATCTGGACTGTTATATTTTTAACTATTTTCTTTTCTTTTAGAATTTTATTACACCACTGTGAGATATACAATTACAAAGATGTTCATGTTTGGGTTTCGGTCATACAGTGTTCCAGCACCCATCCCTCCACAAGTGCCCATTTCCCACCACCAATGTTCCCAATTCCCTCCCCCTCCCTGAGCCTGCCTCTATGGTAGATTCTTTATCTTTTTTCTGTCTTTCACTTTCAATCTCTTTCTCTCTTCCTTCTTTTTACATTGTGGATTGTAATACATACACTTAGATTTTCATCATATGAAAAAAAAACTGAGAGACTCACAGACATGGGGCAGAGCCCGGCTCATCGAGATCCACCCTGCAACAGCTTTTTTTTAAAATCCGGCCCAGATATGCTGACCAGAGACTCACAGACATGGGGCAGAGCTGCTACTAGCTCTCCCTGTGCCCAGTTGCTCACAAGGTGCCTGGGAGGGATGGCAGGTTCTAGCCCTGGACCGCCACCCCAGCAAAGCCTCACAACAAGCCAGATGACCCCCCCACTCCCTGAGGGCCTCTATATTCCACATCCGGACTTCCCCTTCGTCAGAACTTCACCCAGCAGAAGAGCCTATTACAGCCCGGTTCATCAATAAATGCTGGATTTAGAGATTACTACAAGAGTATGCTACCCACACGGCAGAGCCTGGCAAGTTACCGTGTCATATTTGATATGCCAAATACCAGTAACAATTATAGACCTCATGTCCGTGATCTGATGGAATGGGTTGAGGCTCTTTGTGTACCTGGAGCAAGGGTTCCACTTGCATGAGACAGGACATATGGAGATGTTACTGGTGCCTGCTTGAGCAAATCAATGATGAACGGGAAGACAGTGATAGTGAGACAGTGAAGAAAACCAGAATAATCTTTTTATAATGAACCTCTAGGACAACATAAGTACATTTTTATGATAGTCTAGCTCACTAAAATCTCCTTTATATTTAAGAATGGCACTTTTTTTTACTGCCATTAATAGTAATAGTTCCTGCCCCCTAGGTGTTGCAGGTGTGGATGTGGTGCCCAACTGCGTTGGCAGGTGGCAGACAGGAGACAGGCTTATCTACACCCTCAGGGCTCTGCCCTGTGGGCCCTGGATGGTTGATGGTCTGACACAGAAAAAGACTGGGATGAATCCAGAGCCATGGCAGAGCCTGGCAAGCTACCCGTGGTATATTCAGTATGCCCAAAACAGTAAGAATAATGGACCTCATTCCCAACTGGCACCCGCTCAAGCAAATCGATGAACAACAGGAAGACAATAGTAATAGTTATATGTGGAACAGTTTGTAAGTTCCACCAAGTTAAGAATCTCTTGGGATTCTTAGTACATTAGTTTAAACTATTTTAGTTGCAAACACAAGAAAGCCATTTGCTCCAACTTAAGCAAAAAAAAAAAAACACAGAATTTTGAAGTGGAGCTTAGTGCATATGAGAACCAGAGTGAGTTCTCAAATGTGCTAACAACAATGAAGAGCCACCGAAGCTGTTGATCTAAATGTAGTTAAAATTCTCTCTTCTTCACTTCACCTGAACACATTTTATACATCTTCCTTCTTTTCATCTTAATTTGCCCCTTACACTTCTTTCAGATTACTATTTCCTTTTTATGCGTAGTGATGGAACAATAGTTTCAGAGATTCTGTTGTCATGGCTTAATCAGTTTCAGTTACAAATTTTATTAGAGAATAGATGTTGGTTATGCTCTCCCGAATCTCCCCTAATAAGTTACAATATTAATATTCATTTTGCTATTGTGCATGGCAATTGTTAATGTAATACAACTTGAATGAGTATATATTGTGTTTTGGTTTGGATTTTAATTTCTAAAATTACAAGAAGAAAATAGATATGCAATTATTTACTATGGGCAAGGATAAATTTTGATTTTTTGGGAAATAATTTCACAGCTTTTATTTGTTTGCTTTTTTGGCTTGAACAACTTTGTGAGAAAATAATTGAGTTTTTATATTGTACCTTTGGCATTCTCCTTAATTTCTTGTTTTAGCTGATTCCTGATATTTTTCTGCCTTATGCTTTCTTATCCTAATTTGTTTTTTGCTTTTTGGGTCACACCCGGCAATGCTCAGGGGTTACTCCTGGCTCTGCACTCAGGAATTTCTACTGATGGTGCTCTCGGGGACCATATGGGATACCTGGAATTGAACCCAGGTTGGCACAGGCAAACACGCTACCAGCTGGGCTATCTCTTAGGCCCCTCTTATCCTAAAATTTTATGTAGTGTGTTTCTTTTCCTAAAAATCTTAGGCAGTAAATTGGTTCAATAAGCCATTGACTAATTGATGATTACTTTTGTGTGTATGAAGTGCGTTCCCCAAGATGGAGTGTTCTCTTTGATCAAGTAGCATTATCTATACTTGTGTACACAAGTCAAATTCGTCTATGCCTTGCTAAGACTGTTACTTCCCTGCAGGGGTTCATCCTCTTGGGAAATTGGTCCCTTGTTTCATTGCTGTTATACTATCAGCAGTAGTTTGATAGATTGGTAGCCACTCCAATATCTGCCATCTGCAAGTTTGGTCACCTGCAGGTATGAAGATACAAATGTGACTACAACTGTATACCAACTCTATTGCAGGAAATGATTATACCATTTACACTTTCATATATATAATATATATATATATTTATATATATATATAGAACTCTCTCCCGGGTGAGAGCCTCTCTCTTTGGTGGGACTCCTCTCTGGTGGGATCCTCTTTGGTGGGAGACTTGGGCTCTTATGCATGGTCTAAGTTCTGACCAGAGACTACAGACATGGGACAGAGCTGCTACTGGCTCTCCCTGTGACCAGCCGCTCACAAGGCACCCGGGAGGGATGGTGGGTTCTAGCCCTGGCCCACCACCCCAGCAGAGCCTCGCAACAAGCCAGACGACACCCCACTCCATGAGGGCCTCCATTTTCCACATCCGGACTTCTCTCTTGTCAGACCACCACCCAGCAGACCAGCCTATCAGCGCCCAGCTCATCGAGTTCCACCCTTCAGCACTCTTTCTAAATCCGGCTCAGGTATGCCGGTCCAGAGACTTCGCAGACCTGCAGCAGAGCTGCTACTGGCTCTCCCTGTGACCAGCTGCTCACGAGGCGCCCGGGAGGGGTGCTGGGTTCCAGCCCTGGCCCACCACCCCAGCAGAGCCTCGCAACAAGCCAGACGACCCCCCCACTCCATGAGGGCCTCCATTTTCCACATCCGGACTTCTCTCTCTTCAGAACTCCACCCAGCAGCCTACAAGAGTATGCTACCTGCACGGCAGAGCCTGGCAAGCTACCCGTGTTGTATTTGATATATATGCCAAATACCAGTAACAATTATAGACCTCTTTCTGGAATGGATTGAGGCTCTTTATGTTCCTGAAGCAAGCAGATGCTTTGGGCTCTACTAGCATGAGACAGGACATATGGAGATGTTACTGGAGCCCGCTCGAGCAAATCGATGATGAACGGGAAGACAGTGATACAGTGAATATATATAATATATATAATATATATAATATATATAATATATATAATGTAGGTGAATTTTATATATATATAATTCACCTATATTACAGATACACAGGAATTGGCTATGTATTTATATTTGTATTGATAATGGTGATTTTCAGAAATTCTGCAGTGATTTATGTAGTGAATATTTGTCTATGGTGTTAAGAGTCACGCATTTTTTGACCTTTTTGTAAGACATTAATCTGGGTGGCAGAGTCTGATTATGAGGCACCTTGGCTTACTCTCCTCAAGGAAGCCCAGCCTGACAGACCTGTTTCTAGTGTGTTTTGGATCAGTGCTCACAGGGAACTAGCTTCCTAGCTGTCCTCCTTTTCTCACCAAAATGACATAAACCGTTAGATAAACGTGTCAGTGGAAATTATGGTGGCTTTACAGAAACCTCAGGAAACTCCTTCATGAATATAAAATACCATTGGCCTAGACTTCTACTTTTTAATAAGAAATAGGAACTCTTTCCGTATAGGTGCTGTTTCACTCTCTGTAAATTGTGGGAATTTAAAAAGGCAATATCCTTAGAAGTTTTTATTTTTACCTCCTGATCCTAAGGCATAAATCATTCTTATATTTTAGATAAAATACAGGACTGGCCACGCTGAGGAATTCCAAGGCTCTCAGATAAAACAGATCAAATATGTGGGCTTATGTCGGTCAATTTTTCGAATACTAAATATTTCCATTTTTACATATATGTTATCAACTCAATGGGCACATTCTGTTGACAAACTATCTTTTCTTCTTCCTGATTCTAACAAGAGTAAACACGAACATGAAAATGTATAATCTTAGTAATAAAGTTATTAATCTGGCAACACATCCATGTTGCAAAGGAGAAAAAAGCCTTCCTTGAGAGATAATGAGCACATTATACCTCCACCATAATCCTGCTAATAAGTAGAGTAAAATTGGATGTGAAGCATTTGAAATGACTGACAGAAGTTACCTGCTTTATGATGTGAGCAGTTCCTGTCTTTGATCACAGGAGAGCACTGTTCATCTATGAAACATTTTTTTAGAAGGAATAGCTACTAATCTTTGTGATCCAGAAGAGGTTTGATGTGGCAGATTATATAGCCCTTATTATTGAATCATAGCTATAAAAGAGAACACATTTTTCTCATAGAGCAATGGATACACATTTAGAAGATTTTGTAAGCTTGTCAGAGTGCTACTTTTGTAATGCCTTGGCAAAGAAGATATATGAATCGTTTTTATGCAACGACCTAAGACTAAAATCATCACAACCATAGAAGTTGTATTTCCTCCCAGAGAGAAGTAATTTGACATGTTTTGTAATTTGTTTTATTTTAAAAATTGATCTCTACTAAACTCACACAAGTCGCAGTAAATATAAATAAACAATAACTATAAATGCCTAAAAGTACTTATAAAAGGCTTATGAAGACAGTGTGCGTGTATTTCTCAGTCAAGTTGTATTGTAAAAATAATACTTTAAATTGTATTTTTCCTTTAGCAAGAGATAGGGAGATTCAGCAAAAAATTACTATGCCCCTCTTCCCCTCTTTTTAAAGGCCACACCACGCTGTTCTCTTGGCTCTGTACTCAGGGATCACTCCTAGCTGTACTCAGGGAACTTATATGGTGACTGATACTGAACCCAGAGCCATGGCAGAGCCTGGCAAGCTACTCGTGGTGTATTTTTTTTTAAACATTTTATTATACCACCGTGAGATATACAATTACAACGTTGTTCACGCTTGGGGTTTCGGTCACATGGTGTTCCAGCACCCCGCCCTCCACCAGTGCCCCTCAGCCACCACCCATGTCCCCAATTCCCTCCCCCTCCCACATCCCGCCTAAATGGCAGGTTCTTTATCTCCTCTCCTCTCCCTCTCTCTCTCCTCCTTCTCCCACACATTGTGGGTTGCACTACGCACACTTAGAAGCCATCATTTGCATTTTTTGTCTGTATTTAATGCTCAGTTTATGTTAGTATCAGAACTTTAGACATTCGCTCATGTTCCTTTCTCTATCTAAACCAACCTCTGACTCCCACACGCTTGTGGTAATTTCCACTTTTGGTAAGATCACCTAGTATATTTATGGCATGCAAATAAATGCAGTCATTCTATGTCTCTCTCTTTCCTTCTGACTAATTTCACTCAACATGATTCTTTCCATATCCATCCATTTATAGCAAAATTTCATAACTTCATTTTTTCTGACAGCTGCATAGTATTCCATTGTGTAGATGTATCACAGTTTCTTTATCCAGTCATCAGTTCTCGGGCATACTGGTTGTTTCCAGGTTTTGGCTACAGCCAACCCCATTAGAAAATGGGGAGAGGAGATGAACAGAAACTTTGACAAGGAAGAAATCGAATGGCCAAAAGGCATATGAAAAAATGCTCATCGTCACTAATCATCAGAGAGATGCAAATCAAAACAACAATGAGATATCACCTCACACCACAGAGAATGGCCCATATCCAAAAGGGTAAAAGCAACAAGTGCTGGCGTGGATGTGGGGAAAAGGGGACTCTCATACACTGTTGGTGGGAATGTCGACTTGTACAACCTTTCTGGAAAACAATATGGACATTCCTCCAAAGACTAGAAATTGAGCTTCCCTTTGACCCAGCCATACCGCTCCTGGGAATATACCCTGGAAAGCCAAAAGCGCACAGCGGAAACACAATCCGCATTTTTATTTTCATAGCAGCACTGTTCGTGGTGTATTTGATATGCCAAAAACAGTAACAATAATGGACCTCATTCCCAATGAATGGAGACGTTACTGGTGCCTGCTAGAGAAAAATCTATGAACAATGGGAAGACAGTGATTCAGTGATACAGTGATACTGAAACAGGGTTAGTGAGCCTCATGCAAGCCTTGCTCCCATATGATCTCTCCAGCCTGGTTGTGATTATTTCTTATGTTTAGCAAGAGGTTCACATTTTTCACATGAGTCATGAAGTAGAGATGTTATCTTGAGGTGACTAATGACAATTATATAATAAAATTGTAAAATTTAAAACATTTAATTTGCATAAGACCATGCAAAGGATTTACTTTATTACTTTAAATTTCTATCAAAAACTCTACATAGGTGAATTTTTACTTGCAAATGGATGGAAATGGGGATTATCACTCTGAGTGAAATTAGTTAGAAGGAAAGGATAGATATAGAATGGCTGCATTCATTAATGGGATACAAATATATAACAGTGTTCTGCTAATTGTGGGAAATGGTAACACCAGACTAGAACTCAACATTGGACATACACAGAGTTAAATAACAAACCCTGTCTGTAGGGCAAGCAATGTACAAGAGGAGAGAGAGAGAGAGAGAGAGAGAGAGAGAGAGAGAGAGAGAGAGGAAGAAAGAGAGAGAAGAAAAGGAAAAGTGCCTTCTATAGAGACAGACTGGTGGGATGTGGAGGGAATGTGGGGGCACATTGGTGGTGGGAATGGGGCACTGATGGGAGGAAGGAAAGGTCCTGGAACACTGTATAACTGAAACCCAATTATGAACATCTTTGTAATTGTATACCTCATGGTGATATAATAAAAAAATTCTACATAGGTGTTAATGTGGATAGTACTTCTGTTCTTCTTGATCACATTCTACAACTAAGTTCAAATTTATCCTTTGCACTTAGGAAAATCAGAGGCTACTAATCAGTAGTTGCCTAGGAATCTAGTTTGAGGTTTCCAGTCCCATATTTCCCTCTCCCCAACTTCTCTTATATCCCCATCTCTATTTTGCTCTTTAGTCTTGATTTCCAGCTTTCATGACCACAGGGCTACTTTATCTATACTTACCATAGCCATAGATATTTTTGTGGTTCAGCTGGTGATACAAGGGTTCAAACCATTCCATTTCTTGTGAATGTCTTAAAGCATGAGAGAGTACATTTCTGAAAATTCTTTGAAATACTCCTTGTAAATGAAGAAACGTTACAAAAGACAGCTTGGAAAGATGCTGCTTCTTGTTGATTTTCCATGATTACTGTTGAAACCCTAGTTTTGTGATCTCCCCATCCACATGCACACACACACACACACATGCGCGTGTGTGTGTGTGTGGGGGTTGGAAATGTAACTGGTAAAGGAAGGGACAGGTATTAGAATATTGATATCTTAAACCCAATCATGAACAACTTAGCAATTGTCAGTGGTTCCATAAAATAAATAAAATAACAAACATATAATATCAGGCACTGATATTTAAAATTCCTTAAATTTTAAATTCCTTTAAAATTCCTATAAGATCATTTTTCTCAGATGACTTACAAATTGAGCATCCGAAGTGTTAAAGTTTTCATTCTGGGTAGCTATGTGTAGAGAAGTTGATGAAAAATGTCTGCTTTTGAGCTTTTATGTAGTATAAAATAAATTAGACTCCACCTTGATATAGCATAATCAAGAAAAAAGTAGAATCTAAAAGTCCTTACATAAGCTGGAGTATTTCGTGGGGAACAAGAATCATCTCTTTTTGTTTTATTTGGAAATGACAATTGATTAATTGTACCTTTTACTAATAGTGTCATAACCTTCTGGACTCAGTTTTCTTTCTTAAAGCCTAATGATCACTGAACTAAATTTGTCATGCTAGTTTTTGAAGAGGTCACAATTTTAAACTGATTAGTCCTAAAATAAATGCAAGTCTGAAAAATATTGGTGTAAAACATTCAATGAGAAGACTAATACTTTTATATATTTTCTTTATTTTTAATTTTTTGTTTGTTTTTTGGTCACTCCCAGCAGCACCCAGGGCTTACTCTCAGCTTTGCAAAATCAGGGATAAATCTTAGCAAGCTTCATGGGACTATGTCAGATGTTAAAGACTGATGCAAGTTAGCTACATGCAAGGCATATGCCCTACCTTGTGTACTATTCCTCTGTCCCCACTTTTTAATTTTTTAAATCTTTATTTGAAGTCATGGTTTGCAAAGTTGTTCATATTGTCTCCGGCATTTAATGTTTCAGTCCTACCACTAGTGTGACATTCCCTCCATCAAAGCACCTAGTTTCCTACCTTCTCCACAAGCCCTCCCCTTGGCAGGCACACAATAATTTATTTCCTATCTCTCGTTATAACAAAATGACAAATGGAATTATCAAAAATTTGTGAAAATTGTGATACCTTACAATGGGGTTATTAAAACACTTGGTTTCTGAGCTATTTGTTGCTCTTTGAGACTTCTGCATTTTGTTGTTGTTATATATTTTTTATAGAGCTGAGTTGCTTCAAAGCCATTTTTTTCCATCTATTATTATGTGTTCCTACCAGACTGTGAATATTGAGGAATCTGGAGCTTATGCAGCCGTCTATTCCAGAAGTTGCAGTTCTGATAACTGGGACAATTCTTAGCCTTCCGCCCTCCCAATGGGGCCACAGAGTTTTTAGCCCAGAGATAGGTATACCCATGAATTGCATCAGCAAGGCTTGGCATCTCTTCCAAAACTAATTATAAACCTGTGATGTTGAACCATTGTTTACATGTTGGTGGCTGTGGGTGTGGTAGTTGGGCTTCCAGCAGTACCAGGGCTAGGGGAGCTGCCCTTCCCCACTTTGAGATGGTGACAGATTTTTGAGTCTGAAAACTAGTATATCTGGGCATTTCGTCTGCTTGATAAGTCCTCAGAGATCAGTTGTGGAACAGTGAAATTGGGCCTTCCTAATGGCAGTGGGTTTGTGGTGTAGCTGCCAAGATTTTAGCAGATCAAGGATTCAGCTTACACTCTTCCCAAGGGGACGGACCCCAGCATCCTGAAGACCAACTGTACCAGTGACTTGACCTACTTATCTTGGTAAATTTTCTGAGATTAGTTGTGAGGCTATGCCGCTGTTTACCTGGTGGCATCTGATATGTGGCTCTATTTTTTATTTTTAAATGTCTGTGAAGGTCTCTCAAGTCTTTCCTAAGAGATCTAAGGGTCCGTCTCAGTGAATCTTGGCACACATGGTCACTGGTTCATGTTGTTGGCCCAAAGATGTGGTATTACTCAGGTCCTGTAGTACTGGGGTATTAACTGAGCCACCTTGGCAGAGCTCAGGGCCTCCAGGACTATACCTAGCATTTTGGGGGTATAGACCAGGTGATGCTGGGGATTGAAATTGGAGCAGCTGCTTGCAGATATACCTTTAATCTTTACCCCATTTCTACCTTTAATTCATTTATGAAAAACATTTACTATTACCATGGCATTAGATATAAACAAGGTTAAGAAACTCCTTGGAGCAGTGCGTTTCATGCTTAACTCTAAGCATATGTTTCTAAGTATGAGGAATGATGTCGGCATTATATACTGCTATAAAACCAAGCTTATATTATATCATCTTTAACCATGTAAGAATTCCACAAGACACATGTTAATTGGTGAAAATGAATACATTAAAATCAAAATGATAATGATTTGGGGTATCGAATTGTTATCAACACTGAGTAAATCTTTGTTGCTATTATTTTTGTGATTTTTTTCTAGGAGGGGGTGGTAAAATGTGCTGTTTTCAGAGTTTGCTCCTGCTGCAGATTCAGTAAACATCCAGGATTTGTTCAAGGGTCCTCATGCAGTGCCAGGGAGCAAACCAGGGTCAGCCATGTGAAGGGCAGGTGACTTACTTCCTGTACTATCTCTTCAGCCTTGGGACTAAGCCATCTTTTTCTATATTCACATTTTATAATTTGATAATGTACTTCCTAATTTAATTAATGTTCCACATATTTGAAAGGATAGTATTTTTTCTAAAGGACCTCTTACTCAGTTTACATACTAAACTTTTCTTCCAGTATCTTTCTACTTTGACATTATTATTATTTCTAAAAAGAATAGGGGCTGGAGTGATAGTCCAGTGGGTAGGGCATTTGCCTTGCATGCAGCCAACCAGGGTTCAATTCCGGCCTCCCATATGGTTCCCGAGCACCGCCAGGAGGAATTCTTGAGTGCAGAGCCAGGAGTAACCCCTGAGCATTGCCGGGTGTGACCCAAAAAAGCAAAAAATAATAATAATAATAATAGTAATAAAATAATATAAAAGAGTAAAGATCGGCATTTTCTTAAAGATTCAGCATTTGATCTGAAATACAGAACCCTACTGGATAAGATCCTTAATTTATTTATTCCACAATAATTTTAAGCATTTGAAAATGGTAGCTTAGATAATACAGGTACAATAATGGTATTGACACACAAATTATTCCATGCTCCTCATCACTATCAATGTTATCACAACCCTCCACCACTATCCCTATATGACCTCTAGCTTGATCTTCTTAACTCTGTTGATTCCCTCAATGCTTGTTAATAGGCTCTGTACTCTAAGTCCAAGGGTTTGTCATTATTTCATACCAGCTATGCCCTTATTTTGTCTCTCTGTATTCCACTGATGGTGAGGTCATATAATATCTGTCCTTTCTCTGACTTATGTTGCTAAACATTACACCCTTAGTGCCATAAACATTTCAGTGAACTATATGGTTTCATCTTTTCTTGAAGATATATATATATATATATATTTATATATATATATCTTCAAGAAAAGATATATATAGTTTCATCTATATATATATATATATGATGAAACTATATGGTTTCATCTTTTCTTGAAGATATATATATATATATATATAATTTCATTGGGTACATATAGCACAACTTCTTTACCATTCAATATGATATTGGACTTATGGATTAGTACCATATTTTTTGCTATACAAGTACGGCAGTAAACATACTAGTGTGTGTGTGTGGTGTCTATTTTGGGGTATAGATGCCAAAAAAAATAGAATGACTGATGTGGGAGTTCTATTCTAACTTTTTAAAGTAATCTCCATACTGTCTTCCATAGAGGTTGAACCAGAGGATACATCAAAGAACAGTGTACAAGGTTTTATTTTTGCCACTTCCTTGACATCAATGGTTGTTTCCAGTATTTTTTAAAAATATATCTTGACTGAGTTCTTAAATAACATTCATTTTGGAAAACCTGTCATGGGTTATATGTTTAACTTTTGATTTAGGCAACTTGGAGATTAGTTATTGCTGTTTCAATATGATACTGGCTTTTCTTCAATTTTAGTGACTTTATTCTTTCTTAAATGTTTGATGTTAGGACTAGATAAAGTGCCAGAGTGAGTTATCCTTTACATTTGTGATCAAATTTTTAGCATTTTAGACTTAGAAATAAAAAGCATATAGAAAAGAGTTGAAACTAAATTAAAATACAATCTCAAAATGTAGCATGACTTTGAGTTGTGATATTTACTTTTTCTAATTTTAGTGTTATTATATATTATAGTATTAAAATTAATATTCTGGACATATAGTGTTACTGTACCACTTTCTCCACAAGAGTACTAGTATCTCTCTATTACTATCCCTTCGTCTCATGGATCTGCCTTTGTTCCTTACTTAGCCTGAGTTGGCAACTTCAGATTGATGAGCAGAGTCTATCCTTTTGTTTCTTTTGACTTTATGTATGGATAAAATCATCCAGTATGGGCATTTCTCTTTCTGACATGTTTAACATGACACCTACTACTTCTATCCAAGTTGTAGTGAAATGCAAGGTTCATCCCATTTTATAGCTGGTTTCTTCTGTGTATATATACTACAAATTATTTTTGGGGGTCACATGCCATGACTCTCAGGGCTTACTCCTCTCTCTGAGCTCAGGGATCACTACTGGTGGGCTAGCGGGATCTTATTGGGTGCAAAGCACAAGACTGGGTCAGCTGAATGCAAAGCGAGTACCCTACCTATTGTACTATCACTCTGGCCCCTACAATTTCTTTGTCACTTACGTGTTGCTGGGCACTTGGCTTGTTTCCAGATCTTGGCTTTATAAATAGCACTATACTAAACATATGTATGCATATGGCCTTTCACATTAATTTTTTATGTTACTGGGAGATTTCACTTTGATTTGTTTTGTTTGTAGTCACACTTGGTGGGGCTCAGGATTGATATCTGGTTCTACACTCAGGATCGCATCTGGTGGGCTCAGGGGATCATATAGAATGCCAGAGGTAGAACCTTGGTAGGTTGTGTGCAAAGCAAGCACCCTACCCAATGTACTATTGCTCTGGCCTGGTAAGTTTCATTTTTAATTATTTTGAGAAGTTTCTCTATTAAGTTGTTTTCTCAAAGAAAATGGAAATTAAAACAAATAAAACTCCGGGTGATTTAAGCAAAGTGGGGTTTTATTAAGAGAATGTTGGTATTCGTGATAAAAATAAAATATGGAAAATGAAATGGAGTATTACACAGTCAGATAAAATTCATGCCCACCATTGATTGTTAATAAAGATGTCTTTCCTATAAATGGGATCACAATTTCCCAGCTCCATCACCTCTTTGTTTCTTTAGCATCTCTTGCTGCGATATCTGGGTGAGTAAATTTGATTATCAAGTGTAGGCCTCATGATCATTAACTATAGGGAAACGAGGGAGGTGTTTCAGATTTGAGTCCATGGCATTTTCAGATTTTCTATCCAAAAATACTCATAAGAAGGCATTCTTATTCTTTTGCAGATTAGAAGGGCATTTAATAACATGAAATACATTTGCCACCATCAACTTATCTCTTCTTATCATAGTCATCTATGACAAGTGTTGGATTCTGGTGGCCATTTAAAGTTGTTTCTTTTGGAAATATCCATACATAATTTTAAATATACAAGGTTAACAATTATAATGAATAATAATGTCAAATAATTAAATAATATAATTTTAATTGTATTGTTACTTACGTAGTGACTGATTTAAGTGAATCAAAATTAAAATTTTTATTAAAAAAGAAAGAGAAAAGTGAAAAGGAAGAGATTTTTTCTGTATTCCTTGAATGAATGTACTGTTAAACAAGTTTCTGCTTTTAAATTATACATGGAGTTAGTTTTCCTTTGAAGTTGTTCAGTGCTATGCTATAAATATACTTTCAAAGCACTTCTCATTACTAGTGCCTTATTCTCTCTTTGCAGTAAGTGTATGTGGAAAAGAAAGACAAAGTTTGCATCTTCACAACGTCCTAATTCTAAAGTGGAGAGTGAGTGATCAGGCCACTGGTCTCGGTGGAGAGACTGAAAAGCAAATGCTTTTCTCTCTCTAGGTGGGTATCTTCAAAACCTCACTCAGCTCACCAAGTTGATATGGTCACACTTGATTGAATTCATGCTTCAAAATAAAAGCTAGCGACTTTCTGCAAATATTTATTTATAGGTTAGACAAAGTATGCTGTAAACCATAACTGGTTAACTGAGGAATCACAACTCTCCACACTCCAGCCTTGTCTAGTGACTCTGACACAACAATGAATGCAGATTAGTGAGAGTGAGTGGTCATCACTTTGTCAGTGCTAAAACCACTCAGACAATTTATAAATGACTGTTTTATAGGCAGTTGATAAACATGGTTGGGGGAAATTTATATTTTGTTGCATGAACTAATTTGTTGAATTAAAGTGAGTTTTGTTGTTATGCTAAAAATAGTAATTATATTTGATAAAAAAGATACAAAGAATCAGTACATAAAGTACTAGGTAAAGATGAAGGAAGTATTTTATGACACAGAAAAATTTAATTCTTCACAAAGCTGCTTTAAAATCATAAAATAAACATATTTTCTTTCATAGGCTATATACTTTTTTTTCAGCCCAGGCAAAACAGAAGGTAGATACTTTTCAAACCTGAATTTAAATATTATAAACAATGCAAATATTTCCCTGTATTTGTGGATAAATGCTTAAGCAATAAATCTTTGTAGGTCTATTTGAAGTAAAGGCACATTTTCTTTCTTTTTATGAAGTGAGATCATTAAAATTTATGGCTGGTCTCCAAATGAATATAAATTATAGTAAGAAAAAGTAATGGACAGTAGGTGAGAGGTCTTGAACTAGAAATGTAGTTTAATTTTTTTATTGTGTAATGTTGAATATTCACATTATTTGCTTTAAACTGATATTCCTAAGTTTGTAAGATAATCAAAAATAATAGGTTACTGTGAGGAGCTGAAAGGTTGATTTTCAAAGTTCTGCAGAGTTCCCGCAGTCTTATAAAAATATTGCTATTCATTGTAAGAAAAGAATTTATAAAAAGGAAAAACAATTCTGTTATTTCCTGAATGTTTAAAATATTCTTTTTATCAGACACTTAAACAATTAATAACGCACATCTATTTGCTTATAGTGTGAATAGAAATATACTCACTAACCTCAAAGGAAAACTAAGAACATTTATGATTTCTAATGTGAAATGGCATATTTTAAATCTTGAACAGTGGAAATATCACAGTAATATAATAACTGATATGGGGTCAGATAGATAGCACAGCAGGTACAATCCTCTTTTGCTTCCCTTTAATACTACTGCAAGTTATTCCTGAGTGCAGAAACAAAGGCAAGCCTGAGCACTATCAGGTATGGCCCCAAACCAAAAAACTAAACTAAAATAACTGATATGAACTTTCAGACAATTTGGAGCAGTAGCTCTTTGATATATTTGCTGGATTTCAAATCCTAAGTCTGCCACTATCTAGCTATAAAAGAGCCAAGTTTTTATTTTTTCCTGGTACCTTGGACTCACTATATTCCCCTGTAAAATGGACATCCTATTTATTAATAGCTCAAGGGTTTCTTATAATTGAGGGAGAGTAATGAGGTTTTATTGGAGACCTCCAGGATATGGAAATAGTAATCAGTTAAAAATGATCATTATTTGGCCAGAGCTATAGTCTAGCAAGTAGGGCATTTACCTTGCACACAGCCAACCCAGGTTCGATCCCGGCATCTCATATGGTCCCCTGAGCAGTGCCAGGAGTAAGTTCTGAGTGCAGAACCAGGAGTAACCCCTGAGCATTGCCGGGTGTGACCCAAAAAAGCAAAAAAAAAAAAAAAAAAAAGAAGCTCATTATCCCAATTTCACCTGCTGGCCTTAAACTCTCTGGGCTACTCTATATTTTTTTTTAGTAATTAAAGTTTATATCCTATGTTATGTATCTAAGTTTTCAGCATTGACGTAAAAGACAAATGCAAAAGATTTCTGAGCAACAGCAATTGTTTTATTCTCTCCTCTTCTTTCTTTTCACATCTTCCCTTCCTTCAGAGTTACCTTCCTTAATCTATAACAAAAGGAACTCTGACTTGAGGCATGAATTTAGATGACATTTATAAATGACTTTAGAGATATTACTTTACATTCTCTGAACCCCCCCACTTTCATATCCTAAATGAGGAAAAATAGACCCATATTTGGAAAAATTCATGTAAATTTCATGACATAAAAGTCACTATGGTAAGTTAGCTATTATTTGCCTTTAAATGTTTACAATATTGGAATGATTTTTTATGGTTACAAGGTGAGCAGTTACTGGTATATGCCATGTTTTTTTATAGGAACAGAAATTATTTTAGAATTTTAATAATTCAGCATGTTGGACTTATAGACTTTAAGTGAGATATAACTGCACCACTTGGAAGCCTGTGCTATCTTTTCTTGGTATTCTTCTTTCAGATAATAGAATTCTGTATTAGAAAATCTATCATGGCTTTCCAGATGCCATCTAGATCTTAGATGGTGAGAAAATCTATATTAGTCCATATCTATGAAGGATGATTTTGAAAGATTTTGCAAATGTTCTATCCTAGAATCACAGTGGAACTTGTCATCTGTTATTTGGTAACCTCGGACTACCATAGATTTTTATTGGTTATAGAGGTTACCACCTAAGTTCTACTTCACTTGTGAGACTTGGCAGCAATCTATTCCATGAATAACTAGAGAAGCTTCCTCTGATAATGGAACTTCTATTTGAAATTCCATTTTATAATAATGAATTTGACCTCTTGGATTCTCTCAGGAAATAAATGCAGTTCAGCTGCATAAGGAAAAATGTATTTTATGACTACACTGAATAATTAGCATTGACCAACTGCCCACTCACAGTATAGCTTTAAATTCTTTACCCATGGTTTTTCATTTCAAAATTACAGTTTTTAGGAAATGAAAAATAAGTATATGATCCTACCTTCAAGGGTATCCTTAAAACCTCTGCTATTAACATAAAGATGCAGACCTTCTTTGGTTTTCTTCCATGTATCTCACTTAAGTTGACTTTCAAATAATCTTGGACATCTTTCAATAAGTATCAAAAACTCTTAAAATTATTATTTTAATCAATTCCTGCAAGGATAAAAGTGAAAGTCAGAGGTAAAATAAATAAATGTGAGTTCAGACGTTTGTTACTTGTCATTAACAAAAGTTGGATAACTTGGAGTAGATATGCTAGAAATTCAAAAAATAATAACTTGCTATTATCTTACTATTACCTCTACTGAATAATAAGTATTTGATAGACTAATGCCATATTCAGGACAAAATGAAAACATGTATGCATGTTCAACTGAGACATTAAATAGATAGATATATTTTCCATACAGTATATGAAAGATATGTCAGCAACATATATTATTCACAACTGTGGTTTCCATTGTAAGTCTGATTTAAAATGAAGTTTTAATTAATTTGCTATTTCAGGCTAGGATGACATTTTTGCATGTTTTCTGAGCTTCTTGTGGTGAATTTCATTTAGACTCAATTACACCTACTACATGTGTAGGGATGACCTATTCTTACAGTCTGTTACATATTTAGTAAGTTTTTCAATGAATAAAAATGTTTAGATTTAATCACAGGTAAAATAAACTGAAATATAGACACACATTTCTCCTTTTCATTGAATCTGCTCCAGTGATTTCTTGAATAAGTCTATTGCTCTCATAGTGATTCATCATCTTGCTCTCAAAACAATTCTTGATATAATTAGTAGTTCATCTGTGGAGGTGTGAGAAGAAACATTTTTTTCTCACCTGTTTTGATTTTTGTCACAGTCTACTGTGCTCAGCAGGAATTACTCCTGGCAGGGTGTGGAAATGGCTGCTATACAAGGCAAGTACCTTACTCTTTCTTTGACTGTTTACTATCTCTTGTCCCTGCTTACTTTGACTTTGTAGTGTTATGTGTGGGAAGAAGTGAGTTTACAGTAAAGTTTCTCTGTGGAGCCATGAACTGGTGGTACTTCACATGACCAGACATCTTGTAGCAAAGAAACAAAAAGCAGAGAAAGGAGTCTGTAGTCAGAACCTTGGAGAGTTCTTAGTGTAGCTTTTTAAACATTGCTCAGTGTGTGTGTGTGTGTGTGTGGTGTGCACACACACCACTGATACACACATAAGTCATTTCATATATGACATATATGCACACAATCACATGTATGTTTTGTACACATACTTTGCACATTAAAATTTAAATATGACACATTATATACTCTTGGTCTACATATGAAAGTAGACATAAGTTTTAAATGCTTCTGTGCTAACATTGGCAGTGCAATAGAATGAAAGGTTTTTAGCTGCACTGAGGTTATATATTGCACTTCCTTAATCTCCACCCTCAGGATAAGGTAGTATGTAATTTTTATTTGAAAGAATGTTGTATTCTATATATGTTTCTCTTGAAAACACATTGCATAATAGTATTAATTATGCTTTATTTTGTTCTGTAGTATTCTAAGCATATTTGCCAGGTATTTGATATATATGATATGGAGTTCTCATTAACACTGATTATAAATTATAATTGACATTCTAAAATGCAAGAACCTAATATCAAGACGATTTATATGATGTGCATTGTATGATCTCTGTAGTAACTTGCAGATCCATCATTTAGAATCATATATCTGTTGTCACATCAATTACTGCTCTTCCTCTTCTTCCTTTCCCTCCACCTTTTTCTCTTCTTTTTTACAATCCAGGATTTGTCATTATATTTTAATGTCATGTGTTTGGTTAGAGTTATTTTCCCCCATATAAGTTGAATGAATAGGAAAGAGTCATATTTTACTACTAAGTTTCTATATAAATCCACATAATCAGAGGGGAAACAATTAGGTAGTCATCCCATGCTGCTAAGAATTAATAAGTTGATAAATTAATGATATTTATAAAGTGCCTGTAAAGGAGATTTCTGAGAATTAAAGGTGCCAGATGACCTTGCATTTGCTTCATGGTCTCCCTTACATTAACCATCTGAAAATTGTAAAGGATGTTCCATACTGATTTGCACAATAGAGTTGCTATAGAAACCTTTGAGCATGTGACTAAAGGAAACTCACTAAATATAACCTTTATTTTTATGAGGGTAATATGCTTTATAGGTTATGAGTTATGTTCCATTCATGTCCTCACAGTGTTTTACTACATTATGAAGTAGGAATAGCTTAACTTTGAAAATAAAACTCTTTTTTTTTTTTTTTGCTTTTTTGGGTCACACCCGGCAATGCTCAGAGGTTATTCCTGGCTCTGCACTCAGGATTTACTCCTGGCAGTGCTCAGTGGTCAATATGGGATGCTGAGGAATCGAACCAGTGTCTGCTGTGTGCAAGGCAAATTCCCTACCCGCTGTACTATTGCTCTGGCTCCTGAAAGTAGACTCTTATAAGAGATTTATATTACTTATGTATCTATGGACAAATAAATAAGTAATATAAATCTCTTATAAGATTCTAATTTACTTTTGAAATTACAAAAATATCATGATTGAGGGTCAGGCATACAATGCTGTGACACTGATACCTTTACCAGTATCATCTGCTACCCTTCACAAATGCCAGCCTAGCCTCCCCCTTCCCCATTTACTTCCCACCCACTGGATAACTTCTATAATAGGTTCTAAAAGAAATATATATGTGATATATATCATATATATATGAGATTCTAGGAGAAATATATATGTATATATGTGTTGCACTGTGGGTTATGGCATTGTTGCTTATAGTTTATACTTAAAAACTTATCATCTTTCAGCACCATTTCCACCTCCCAAGTGGATATTTCTTGCCATTGTAATTTTCTCCCCCTTCTGTCCTATTACTCACCTCCCTTCATAGGCATGTTCCTATTGAATACCAGTTCTAATATTCTTTGCTTCCATTATTTTTGGTATTAATTATTCACTGCTATATTGCTGTAGCCTCAATCCTGGCTCATCAGAGCCCCATCCTAGAGAGAGGCCTATTTCAACCCAGGTACAGTGGTCTCAGCGACCAAAGTCATCAGGCTTCTGTGGTGATGGAGTGGGGGTCCCTTGCCCCCACATCTGTCCCTTTCTGGGAGGCCTGGTGGACCTGACTAAGAACTGTTTCCAGGCTGTCGGTCGTGAACCAGAGACATATACACAGAGCAGAGCAGCTACCGGCTCTCCCCCATTGCACGCAGCCACTTAGTGGCAGTTAAGTACATCAGTAAATGCAAGAATTGAGAGCCTACCTACTACTGAGAGTATCCTGCCTTAACAGCAGAGCTTGGCAAACTATCCATGTCATATTCAATGCCAAAAACAGTAAAAATCATAGACCTCATTCCCATGATCTGAACAAATGGTTTGAGGCTCTTCATGTTCCTGGAGCAAGCAGATGCCCTTGCACTACACTAGCACATGACAGGGACGCATGTGAATGTTACTGGCTCCTGCTAGAGCAAATCGATGAACAGCGGGAAGAAAGTGATACTAGTGATGTTTCTTTATGTCACCGGTATGAAGGAGACCATTCTGTGTCAGTCTCTCGCCCTCTGACTAACGTACAGCATGATACTCTCCAAATCCCTACATACAGCAGCAAACTGTGTGACTTTATCTTTCCTTAATTGCTGAGTAATATTCCATTATATGTATGTACCATATAATATTTTTATTCACACAGCTATTGTTGGACAGCTGGTTTGGTCCCAGATTTTGGTATTGTGTATAGTGTACAAGGAATATGGAAGTGCAAGTATCTTTGCTCCATTTTGATTTGGGACCCCTGATATATCTTCCAAGAAATTGAGTTGCTGGGTAAAATGGAAGCTCGATTCCTAGATTTTGTTTTAGGAATTTCTCTATTGTGTTACAGAAAAGCTGGACCAGTCAACATTCCTACTGGCAGTGAGTAAGAGTCCGTTTTTCTCATCATCCATGCAAACACTAGTTTGTTCTTGTTCTTTTTGTTGTGTGCTAGTCTCTGGTGTGCGATGATATTTCACAATTGTTAAGATTTGCATGTCTCTTATGATTAGTGATTTAGAGTATTTTTACATGTGTCTTTTTGTCCTAAGATTTGTGTTTTTTTAAATATAAAAGTGATTTTAATTTTAGTTTAGGATATTAGAGATGACATCAAAGTGGCATCAATGCTATTTAAATGTACTAAAATTGGCAAACCAATAGGATACTTTTTTTCCTTAATTTTCCAACTTGAACATACAGAATAGCATCTTTTTCAGGTATTCAAGTAGATGCTCAAACTTCTTAAATTAATAAACTACTTAATTTAATTCTGAGATTTATAATTTAAGTGAAATAAATGCATTTAGCTATATGTTAAAAATTGGTTTTTGGGTCAAAATGATAGTACAATGGGCAATATGTTTGTCTTGCATGTTGCGTATGTGAGTTTGGTCCCCAGAATCTCTTATAGTCATGTACCACCAGTAGTAATTTCTGGGCTTCATTGGGTATGACACAAAAATAACAAAAATGAGTTTCATTGAATTTTGATAGCATCAGTAACAGGCTATAATTAAAGTCAATAATGTTTATTAATCTACAATTACACCTCTTTCATCATAATTTTCCTGGTTAATTTGAAATATGCCAATTTTCAATGCTGTCACTAATAGTAACTTAGTTATCTATTCACTTTTGTTAATTTAAAATATAAGTGTAGATAGATGGATGGGTCTAGAAATCCAAAGAAAGAAAATATACAATCCTATTATGTCTAAAGAGGATTGGGTAGGTTAATTGTATTCAACAAAATTTACACTGTAGTAATGAATATCTACTGAAACAAAAGCCCCAGTCCAGATGGCTTTACCAGTGAGTTCTACCAAATTTTCACAAATGGCATATTACCTATCCTTTCTAAGCTCTACCAAAACACTGAAGATAAAGGGATTCTTTTGAACTGATTCTGTGAAGCTAATATACCCAATAGCATAACAGAGAGATATATCACAAAAAGAAAAATACAGAGTGATATCCATGATGGACATAGAAGCAAAGATCCTCAAAATCTTAGTGAATTAAAGTCAACAATAAATTTAAACTATTGTACATCATCACCAAATGCCATCTTTATGGGATGACAGAATGGGTTAATACCCATAAATAAATGAACATAATATATACTACTAAATGATATTATAGAAAAAATTTATAATTAATTTTTTCAGGTTCAACATATGTTCATGAAAAAAGAACTCTTGAGAATATTGAAATAATCTATCTCTGTCTACTATATTTAATGTTATATACAGTGAACACACAGCTAACATTTTTATCAAAGGTGAAAGTTTGAAAACATTTTCTTTAAATTTAAGCATAAGACAAAGATGATAATACCACTACCTATTCAATATAGATTTGGAAATCAGAAAAGTGATCTAAATTGGGAAAGAAAAACGTAAACTATCACAACAAAATTGATAATATACATAAAAACTAAAGATGTGACTCAAAGTTAAATTAAGCAATAGATCCTGAATACTGTAATATAGTACATGTAGTGTATAGTAAGTACTATATAATTATATTGAAACTCTATAGTGTTTTGTGTAGTAGTATACTCCAGTATAGTAAGTATACTACATACTATACTAATACAGTATAGTAAGCATACCACAGTAAGTACTATAGTAAGTACAGATAGCACAGAACACTTGACTTGTACACAGCCAGCCTGGATTCAGTCTACAAATGCACAGCACAGAATAAAAAGTAAACTCTGAGCACTACCAGATATGGCTCCCAAACCAAGAAAAACAAAACAAGGCTACAAAAATCAATATGATGGAATATATATTGCATTGTATATGCAAACAACACAGTAGAAGAAAAAGAAATCAAGAAAACAGTATCATCTATAATTTGTCTTCTCTAATTGCATAGTAAAAAAACTAGGAATAAAGCTATTAAAATAGGTGAAAGATTAATACATCAAATTAAATAAGATAAAGGCACAGCAAAAATGAGAAAAAATATTACATGCCTTTAAATTACAAGAAGTTACATTGTTAAAAAATGACCATCCCACCCAAAGCACTATACAGTTTCAATACGATTTTTAAAATTCTATTGATGTTCTTCAAGGACATAGACAAAGGGATGCTAGAATTTGTTTGAAATAATAAGCTCCACAAATAGTCAAAGCAATTCTGAACGATGAAATAGGAAGCACTGTAGTCCCTGACATTGAAGTATACTATAAACCTAAGCTAATCAACAATAAAACCAGACTTTCAAATCAATAGAATGAGAATTCTCTATTCTTGGGCTAATTTACAAAGGAGCTAAAGTGCTTTAAATAGAGCAAGAGAAGCCTCTTAAAAGAACAGTGTTGGGACCAGGGCAATAGCACAACAGTTAGGGCATTTGCCTTGCGTGGGGCCAACCCATGTTCGATTCTCTGGCATCCCCTATGGTCCCCCGAGCAATGCCAGGAGTAATTCCTGAGCAAAAAGCCGAGTGTGACCCAAAAAAAAAAAACAACAAAAAAAAAAGAATAGTGTTGGAGACACACAGATAGTAAGACATTTGGCATTTGATTTGCACTGACTCAATTGGGTTCAGTCCCTGGCACCTCATATAGATCCAGAGAGATCCCTGAGTGAAGCTGGGTAAGACCCCAAACAAAACCAAAACACAACAAAAAATGGTGTTGGAAAAACTGGATAGCTTAGATGCAAAGGAATTTAGCTGGACCCTATTTCATACCATGCATAAAAGCCAACACACAGAAAAACTAAGATTTGAATTTATAAAATACATGGTGGGAATTGTCAGCAAAGCACTCCATGATAGTTCAGTGTTATCTTTGTTTACCACTCCACATTAACATAGAGAATAAGAGAACTAACAAACAAGTGGAATTACATGAAACTGGAAATCTTCTGAAGTGAGAAGGAAAGTATAATGGAAACAAAATGAAAGATGAGGTTAGCACAGTTATCAGGGTGCAAATCAGGTCAGGCTTAGTTGACATAGCTGTGTTTGAACTTTACCCTGAAGTACAGGAAAGCTTGGTTAAACATTTTAAGCATGGAACATCCTGTTCAGATTTGTCATTTAGAAGAATCACCTGGCAGCAGAGTAGATAATGGATTTCCGACAGACAAGACAGAAAGCAGGAAGATTAGTTAAAGGTCTGTTAGAATACTTCATAATAGAGAGAGTAGTGGCCTGAATAGAGATAGTAGGGTGGATGAAGATGTAGCTATTTTTCCCTTTGAGTAACAGAGAATATATGGAGTTTTAGGATTGATTTATGGAAGATGCCAGTAAGAGTCACACAAGATATTCAGGTTTCTTGTTGAGGCTTTAAGGAAACCATTCACAGTATTAGGGAATAGAAGGAAAGCAAATTCTCTGTGAAGCAGTTAATTGAAGTGTGTGTTAATATGAAGCATTATCAATATGATATATGTAACTAAATAAACAATAATGTTAATTAAACCGTGACCATAAAGATTAAACTAATAAGTGGAAATTTGTGTTGTAAACTAGAAGTAGACTATAAGTATTTTAAGGCTCTAAGACTATAATATTACCCAGGAAATGATTAGTTAAATTAAGCGTATAAAAATTAATGTGGGATTATACTATAGAAAGTTTTTCATTCTTTTTTTTCAATTTTAATTGTTTAAGCAATTTGGTGTTCACTTGGATCACTTGGATTCCGTAGATCATCGATTACTTGAGACGGGCACTAGTAACATCTCAATATGTCCTGTCACATGCGAGATAGCCCAAGGGTATTTGCCCGCTCCAGGAACATAAAGAGCCTCAAATCATTCCATCAAGTCTTGGGAATGAGGTCTTTAATTGTTACTGGTATTTGACATGTCAAATACGACATGGGTAGTTTGCCAGGCTCTGCCATGCGGTTGGGATAATCTTGTAGTCACCTCAAAACTCTAGCATTTATTGATAAACTACGCGACCGCTTAGCTGGGCTGTGATCAGCTCTTCTGCTGGGAGGAGTTCTGATGAGAGGGAGTTTGGATGTGGAAAATGGTGGCCCCTCATGGTGCAGGGGGTTCTTCTGACTTCTTGCGAGGCTCTGCTGGGGTGGCAGGCCAGGGGAGAACCTGCCATACCTCCCGGATGCCTCGTGATCAGCTGGGCACAGGCAGAGCAAGTAGCAGCTCTGCCCGGTGTGTGTGAGTCTCTCAATTTATGTGTTATTTCCTCTTAATTAATTAATAGTAAAATCATCTAAGGATAATTTACTTAAAATTTTATCATCTAATATCAAACTAAAGTTGGTATAAATCTAAAACAATGTCCAATTGTCTAATGTCTATTACATAAAATATAGTTTAACCAGATTTTATTACAGGTTTTGATAAACACAAGTCTGTGAAAGAGAAAAATGAGGTAAATACATCTTTAGGAAAGCTTTCTATTCTCTGTACTATACATAATTGCCAATGCCAATAAGTAATAAATAGTTGAAAATAACTCAATTTCAGTTACCTTTGATAAGTTAAGGAATCTACAAATAGTATACTCCATATGTTTAGAAATAAGCTATTACATTCTTTTTATATGAAAATCTGAATATTTATTTGAAAATATATTTTACATAACTAAAAAAGTATACAATGCACATACTTTTGCCCCATAATTTCTTCATTTCATTTTGTATTTCTCTGTATTAATTTTTAATTTAATTTAATTTTTATCATGCCACCATGAGATATACAATTACAAATATGTTCATAATTAGGTCTCAGTCATACAGTGTTCCAGCACCCGTCTCTCCACCAGTGCCCCATTCCCACCAATAATGTCCCACCATTACCTCCCACCTACTCCAGCCTGCCTCTATAGCAGCACTTTTTCTTTTCCTCACCCTCTTTCTCTCTCTGTCTCTGTCTGTCTGTCTGTCTCTCCCTCTCACTCTTTTTCCCTCTCTCTCTCTATTTCTCTTCTCTTACACATTGTGCCCTGCCCTACAGGCATTTAGGGTTTATCACGTAAGTCTCTTTGAGTATATTCAATGCTGAGTTTTTTTTTTTTTTTGCCTTTTTTGGGTCACACCGGCAATGATCAGGGGGCTACTCCTGGCTCTGCACTCAGAATTACTCCTGGCGGTGCTCGGGGACCATATGGGATGCCGGGGTTCGAACCCAGGCCAGCAGAGGCCGGCCGCGTGCAAGGCAAACGCCCTACCTGCTGGGCTATCGCGCCGGCCCCTCAATGCTGAGTTTTAGTGTGACATTACCACTTCCCACAATTAGTAGAACATGGTTATATATTTATATCCCATTAATGAATACAATAATTCTATATCTGCCCTTTTCCTTCTGATTAATTTTACTCAGCATGATAATTTCCAAGTCCATCCATTTGCAGGTAAGTTTCATGACTTCATCTTTTCTGAAAGCTGCATAGTATCCCATTGTATAGATGTACCATAGTTTCTTTATCTAGCCTTCTGTTCTTGGGCATTTAGTTTGTTTCCAAATTCTGGCTATCGAGAATAGAGCTGCAATGACTATAGATACACAGATAGTGTTTGTGCTGTGTGTTTTTGTGTCTCCAGGGTATATTCCCAGGAGTAGTATTACTGGGTCAAATGGGAGCTCAATATCTAGTTTTTGGAGGAATGTTCACATTGTTTTCCAAAAAGGCCTTGACTAGTTGGCACTCCCACCAACAGTGGATGAGGGTCCTTTTCTCCACGCATGCACGTCAGCATTTGTTGTTTTTGCTCTTTTGGATGTGTGCCGGTCTCTGTGGTGTGAGATGATACCTCATTATTGTATTGATTTGCATATCCCTGATGATTAATGATGAAGAGCAGTCATATGCCTATTAGCAATTCAAATTTCTTCGTTTTGGAAGTTTCTGTTTATTTCTTCTCCCCATTTTTTTCTTTTCTTCTTGTAAAGTTCTACCAGTGCCTGATATATCATGGATATTGTCCCCTTATCAGATGGGTTTTGGGTTAATATTCCTTGAAGCAAAAGGCATCTTCAAAGACAAAACACCACTGACAAAGCAAATAAAAGCAAAGATAAACAAACGGGATTATATAAACTGAAAAACTTCTGCACCTCAAAACAAACAGAGATCAAGAGAGGTATCACATCATTCTCTATATGCTTAATATAAGTAAAATTTTACCAGAAAAATTTTCTGAATACATTAAAATTAGGGAGTTGTAATATTTAAATCCAATTTAATTCCCTTTATATTAAGATAATAATAGGTACTACATATATTTTACTGATAAAATACTAACCCATATGATGATCTTGTGAATGATATCAATTTAAAAACATTTTCTTTAATTTATATTTCACAATTACTTGTTTCTGTAGAACTAAAATGATCAAAAATTGCTTTCCTAATTAACACTTAAAACAATTTCATAAGGAGACTAACTTTTTACATTAATGTAAAAAATGGCAGTTGGTGTTTACTCCTGGTTCTACATTAGGGATTACTCCTGTTAGACTGGAGGGATCAATTGGATGCGGGTACTTACCAAGGATCTTGCCTGGGTTGGTTATGTGCGAGGCAAGGGCTTTACCCACTGCATTATTGCTCTGGCCCCTCCCTTGTAACTTTCTTGTAACTAAGCATGGAGGAAAGTGAATTCAAACATCTGACAGATTTTTGCTGGTTCTGGAAGTTTGTGTTTTAGATGGCTGAAAATTTTCAACCTTTTAAGTAAAAATGATATCTTAGATATCTCATTTTGATAATGAGATAAAATGCTCATCATCAAAATAGTAGTAGATAACTCTTAGAGAAATTAGTTGTTTTATAATATCCATGCATTTTATTTCACAACTCATATGTAATTTCCTAATTTTAGTAATAAGGAAAAACAAACAAAAATAGAACTGAGTATCGAGGCACAGAGAGATTTAGTCTACCCAGGTCACATGACCATTTAAAGCAGGTACAGGATAGAAATCGGTGATTATAGTTTTAGAGTGTGCTGTGTAAACCATTTTGTGACTTATTTTTTTTCATAAAAATAAATCTTTCTCTGAGTGGCACATTTTGTAAAATCATTGAAATGTCATGTGAAATCAATTGCTTCAACACATAAAACATTGTATCTTCAATATTTAATTATTCATCAAGATAGGATCGTAAATGACTAATATCTACTCTTTAGATTGTAAACTTGAGAGCATAATGGAAACATCAGACATTATAGGGCAGATGTTTTCACCCCTAAAATCCAGATAATTGAGATAATTTTGTCAAGCAATTTAGGTTTGGTTCCAATTTCAAAGTCATTTTCTACTTTACTTAGTATATGCCTGTTTTTATGAATAAATTTATTCAAAGCTCTTAACAGGAAACTGCACAGTGCATAATATACTCTCTTGAATAATCTTGTTTGAGGCCATAAAATTTATTTTTAAAAATGGAAGTAGTTTATTTGGCAAGCATTTAAATGAGTTAAGTCTAATGATTCATTTTGTTTGTTGTATAAAGTGTCACTTATTTTATTTACACGATTAATGTTTTATGTAGCGACCAGTGATTGTATCTCCACGAGACTACCTTTTGAAAGATAGCTTATTTTTGAGCAATAGCAAACATAAAATTCTCTCATTAAAATCCCCAGCATCAAAACCTAATCGTTATATACTTTGCATGATAATTCTAGCCTTTTATTTATTTACTTTGCCACACCTGGCAGTGCTTTGAGGGTACTTCTGGTTCTAGAGTTGCAGTTTCGTTCCTGTTGTTGCTACAGTAACTGGGAGGGGCCGAGCTCTGAACCTGGGTTTCCTACATGAGACTTACACATTCCAGCTTCCTGAACTCCCTCCTGACCAATATCATATTTGATTTAAGTATACTTTGAATATAAGCAAAAAAGTACACATAAAATATACATGTTTAATTGTAATACCTGAACATTCTTTTTGGGGATTCGTTCAGTATTGTTCCTATTCATATCTGACTGACATAAAAACAACCATCTGGGGGCCATGACTCAAGTAATAAAGCACATATCTCGCATGTCTGAGCCTCTTAATTCAGTCTTGGCACAATATTCTTCTCTATACCCACTCTCCAGTACCATGTGCTAGAGCATGGGTGATCTTTGAACACTGCTGGGTATAACCTCTGTTACTAAAATGACTAAATAAAGGCAAGATAATTCAAAATGATTTTTATTGTCTTTGTTAGGAAAACAGTATTAAAATTGGCCAACTTTCATAAAGCATTACATTGAATTCAGTTGAAGAGCTTTAAATGGTTAAATACATTTCTCTTGGGTGATGAGTTAGAGCGATCCTTTACATAAGATAAAAGATGTTCACTAGTCAGATGTGAACAGAGAAGCACTGAGAAGGCTGTAAAACTTAAAAAGGGTTCTCTGCTATCCAGTGCCTTGTTTCCTTTAAAAGTTATTGCTCCAGGGGCCAGAGCAATAGCACAGTGGGTAGGGTGTTTCCTTGCACGTGGGCCACTTGGGTTCCATCCCTGGCATCCCATATGGTCCCCGAGAACTGCCAGGAGTATCTCCTGAATGCAGAGCCAGGAGTATCCCCTGACCCAAAAAGCCAAAAAAAAAAAAATAAGGTTATTGCTCCAGAGTCATTTAATTAATCTATGAGTTTCTCTTCCGTATCAAACATCATATGAAATAGAAGTTGGTGAAGGGAAATATTTTGTTTTATTAGCAGTTTAAAATGGATCAGAGAATATTTCTCATTAAATAAGACTTTCATCACTATCACTATCTTCCCGTTCATCATCTATTTGCTCGATCAGGCACCAGTAACATCTCCATATGTCCTGTCTCATGCTAGTAGAGCTCAAGGGCATCTGCTTGTTCCAGGAACATAAAGAGCCTCAAACATTCCATCAGGTCATGGGAATAAGGTCTATAATTGTTACTGTTATTTGGCATGTCAAATACAACACGGGTAGCTTACCAGGATCTGCCGTATGGGTGGCATACTCTTGTAGTCACCTCTGATCTCCAGCATTTTTTGATGAACTGCACAGCTGCATGATAATCTCTAAATGGATGTATTACGATCCACAATGTTTAAGAAAGGGAAGCGAGGTGGAAGGAGAGAGGGAGAGAGAGAGGAGAAAGAGAAAGGAGGAGATAAAGAACCTGCCATGGAGGCAGGATGGGGGATGGGGGAGGGAAGTGTGGACATTGGTGGTGGGAAATGGGCTTGAGTGGAGGGATGGATGGGTGCTGGAACTCTGTATGACTAAAACTCAAACAGGAACATCTTGTATATCTCACGGTGGTATAATAAAATATTTTTAAAAAAAATATAAAAGAATGTATATATACACATATATCTTAAGATATATGTGTATATATACACATACAAATCCTTAAGTGTATATATAGATATATATGCACATACACACATCCTTAATAATGTTTATTCTTAAGGAATATATATAGATATGTATATATATGTATATATATATATACAGTCCTGAGAATGTATACTCATAAACACACTAAAGTCACTAAAGTGCAGAGGGAATAATGATTAGACTAAAGTGATATAGGGATAGTAGTGGTGGTTCTTGTCATGTTCATTGTTGGGGGCAGTCACTTTGTACATGAATAACATATGCCTCGGCAATAATATAACTATCTGTCCTAAACTATAATAAATTATTTATATACACACATATATACATATATGTGCAGTTTATTCGACACAATTTCTCTTGAAAGTAAGCTATGAAATGAATGTGGACACTTAATGATTATTTGGTAGTGAGAGTAGTAGAAAAATACAGAGATGAGCAAAAAAAATGAATACAGTAAAGAAGAAGTTCATTTAGACATGCTTGGGAATAAAATTTGAGGAAGAATCTTGCTAGGAGAGTTATCATCTAACACAGCGCTGGGCGTTTTCGAGATGTAAGAGGATTTACTCTCCCTGCAAACATAGTTAGGCCTTTGGTCAAACAAGATACCTGTCTGGTGGCACATTTAGGAGAGCTGGATGTCAATGATGCTCCACAAATATTTTGATGGAACCATAGAAGCAATGAGTTTTTCCTTAAGAATTAAATTATTATTTGTATTGCAGACTTGCTTTCTGTCCCAGTGAGAGACTCAACAGTAGCCAACAGATTATGAAAAAAAAATTGAATTCTAATAGAAAAATAAAAATTATTTAAAAAACTCAAGTATAAATAATGATTGCTTTATTAAGTATTAATAATAAAATCACATTCTCCTTTCCTTCATATATTTGCAACTAAAGGAAGTTGGCAGAGGAATTAGAAAGAAGTTGAATGCAAAGTTATTGAAAGGTTTCCCATCCCTTATCATCAATGTTTTGTTGATAAGATATTAATGGCTTACTGCTAAGACCTTAATTAAGGAATAGTAACCTTAGTTCTAAAGGTCTTGCTTTTTGTTGAGTAATGACCTATTTCACTGAAAAGGATGATAATGGAATTCTATTAAAGAACCAGATAGGGTTCTTTCCTAATTCTTATTCTTCTAGAAATAATAGAAGCTATGGCCTTTGGGTGCAGGGTATCCAAAAAAAATCTGATTCCCAAGTGTAAGAGTGAAACCAGCATTGTCCTTGTGATTAACATACTGGGAAAACAAGGTCATATGTATTCCTCCTATTTTTCTCTTTCTCTTTGGCTTGAATATTTGCATGGTAGTGTTGTAGGCAGGCAGACAGGGGGCGCCACAGGGCATTAAATTCCTGAAGAAGAGATCCAGAGCCACACCTGATTGAAACACCCCCCCTCCCCCACAAATCAAACTTGACAAGACCACAATCAACAACAGACCCTGGGGAAGGGAAGGCCAGAGGGAATGTGTGAATGGCTTTAGCTGATTAAATCATCTGAGGGAAGTGAATCAGCCTTCCTGCCCAGGACCCAGCTCACAGAAAACTCCAAAGTATTCCAAAGAAGACCACTCCCAAAGTCTACTCCCCTGGGCAACGGCCCTAGTAACCGAGGTTGAAGCCCCATATGGGAGTAACTTGGGGAGAAATCTATAAAAACCGTCCTGATCAAAGGACAGCGGCGCACATGTTGCCTGGGCACACATGCTGCCTGAGCCCATGTGGCCAAGCACATGTGGTGCCTAAGCACATGTGGTGCCTAAGCACATGTGTTGCCCGCATCTCCCCTCTTGAGATGTGTACTCTCTCTTTCTCTCCCCTCCCCTCTCCAAAAACCTCCTCAATAAAACTTATTTTACTTCACTGCTCGTCGAGCTCCTGAAAATTCTTTTTCTGCGAAGAAGACAAGAACCCTAAGGCAGCCCTGGGTAAGGCCTAGGACTGACTTTCCTTTCCTGCAAAGAGCAATTCCTTGCTCCAGCCTGAGTCCGTAGCTCCCAGAGAAACCTCAGATGGTGGGGATCAACTCCCATGCCTAGAGATCAAGCAGACATCAGGTTTGGCTTGGCGGCCACCTTGTGGGGCTGGTGGGGCTCAGGCCCATGCCATGCAGGGGCTCATCTCAGACTTTATCAGTCCTTAGCCTGCCCAGCGGGCCTGGGTGGCAGAGGCGGCTGGGGAGAAAGTGACCATCTCTCTCCCCTTCTGGCCTCACATAAGTCACCCGTGGGGTCCACCTGCATCAGGGGTCCACCTGCATCAGTAGCAGTGAGTCATTTCAAGCCATAAGATAAGGAAAAATTATTATGTTGTAGATCCAGAAAGCAGAACTTACTTATCTATTACTATCATCAAATTAAATGATAAAGGCACTGGAGCAATAGTACAGTGACTAGGGCATTTGTCTTGCACATAGCCAGCCTGGGTTTGATCCCCTGCATCCCATATTGTTGGGTTCTGAGCTGCTAGCCTTAGGGTACAGCATTTTCCCCACCACAAGATCCTAAAGGCAGGACCCAGAAATGGGCCCTGCCCATATAGTTACACCCACAACATCTATGCATATCTGAGCTAAAAATAATATGCCTTGTCTATTTACATATTCCTGGCCTGATCACAGGAATATGCCAGTCAATGATCATTATCTTGCAAATGTTACCTTGCAAATGCTAAATCTGTAATTGCCATTTGCTGAGAAGACTGGTTTCTGTTACAACGGCCCAGGAGCTTGCAAATGCCCTGTGATGTGTGCTTGTACCCCCTCCACCCAAATATTGTATAAAATACTTCAACTGTGTCCAGTAAATTGAGTGCTGCTATCCAGAATTCCCTGCTGTTTCGGTGTTCTTTCTTTCTTTCCTTTCTCAGCAGCAGCGGCTGGGCAAAGTTTCTCTCCCAAGTCCATCCCTCTCCTTTTTCCACAGGGATGAAGTCCTGCAAGATCTAGGTCTTCATTTGTGCGGGGCTGTTGGCCAGGGCCCCGACACCTTATGATTCCCTGAGCACCAGCAGAAATAATTCTTGAGTGCAGAGGTAAGAATAGCACCTGAACATCACAGGGTGTGTCCAAAATAAACAAAAAGTAAATGATAACTACATGAAAACAGGTGGCCTATATATGGAATCACACATTGCAGCTTTGAAATTCAGATATTTTATTGTCTGAATGAAAAGGTTAATGGCATAAATAAAAATATCGATGCTTACGTTTTTATCATTGCTTCTTAGAACTTTTCTTTTCTCAGAAGTTCGCATGCTTAATCAGGAGAATAAAGTTCATATTAATCATAATTTTTCTTGCTAGTTTTTAAGTTATTTTCTGCTAATAGGTATTTAAACACTGAAAAAAGCAAGATCTTTAAAACTAAGGTTTCTACTTCTAATCAAGTCTCCTTGTTCTCATTTATCAGTTTTAAAGCAATTGGCCTTTAGGAAATATGAGTGATGAATGCTCTGCATTCCTGTAGGTTTTCTTGGGAGCGTGGGGAGGTCTATTAAGCACACACCCAGCAGTGCTCAAGGATCATCCTAACACTTCTAATGGTACTTATGGGGGAACAAAACACCTGATATTTTGATTTAACTTTTTTTTTTGGAGGTGGTGGGGAAAGGAAATGGTCAATAAGTAGAGAAAGGGAGAAGGGTGGAGGGGATCTGAAACTATAATACTTTTAAGTACTTAGTAGCTACTCTAAAATCAATTTTAGATGTTGAATTGGGAAGTTTAGTAGTCAATAAATTTATATATCATAATTAATCACTTAAAACCAGAAATATTCCCAGATTTGACAGGGAAGGACTCAGGCTTAGCAGACAGCCTTCACTTCAGTCTGGACTTTATTTCAGGTCTCATGATGGCACCAGCCTGCTTGTTTTCTGGGCTTCTAAATGACTGGCTATAAATCAGAGGTTCCCACCATCCCTTCCTTGGGTTTCATCTATGTTCTAGAACAGTTCAGGGAATACAAGAAAGCCACTTACTGACAAGATTGCTGATTTATTGCAAAGGATATTAAAGAATATGCATCAGTAACTAGATAAGAGATACAGAAGGTGAAACTCCAGAGCAGTTTCTGTCCTTGTGAAACTTGGAGTCAGCACAGTGGCACCTGGATGTAGGTTTCCTCAATGTGGAAGATCTTCCAGACCCCACCCTCTTTTTGTCTGTGTTTTATTTTAAAGTTTCAGTGGGTAGATTAATTTACAAAAGCTTTTTAATAACAGTGTCAGCAGTCTGTGTTCCAACTCCAAATGTACCTCTAGTGTTATGGAGTCTATGAATAGGCATGATTGAGTCACTCATTGGTTTCTGGTGACTGGCTTAACCTGTACCTCCTTTCCATAGTCAAAAATCAGCAGTAGACCTCAAAGTACAAGTCCTGAATTTTATGAATATCTCTTTGGCAACCAGTTCTCTATATCCTTTTAGTTTTTCAAAGGTCATCTTTATTATCATAAACCCAGCTATGGCAGAAAAAGGCTAGTTACAAATTATTAGACATTAATTTCAGCATATTTGACTCTGCATTTTCAGAAGCGAATGCAATCTGTTCTATTATTCTCATCATGCAGTTATTTCCGGTTTTGGAAGCTATTGGTCAGAAAGTGCTAGTGAAGTTTGAGTATTATGGGAAATACACTTTAGTAATGCAACAATAAATACATACTTTTTGTATAAGTAACAATATTAAAAATTCTGTTCTTTGAACGTGAATAACAAGGTAGATGCTTAGACCTTTAGAATAAGATTGATGATAGTGAGATTTTCATACTATCACAGAACTAACATTTTGTGTAGAGTTTATCAAATGTTACAATATAAGCAATAAAAATATACACAAAATTTTAAGAAGACAGTGTTGGGTAAGGGTTTATTTAAAGGGAAAACAGTTTTTCTTTAGAATTATTACAAAATTTTTATATTCTACTCATTTGATTATTGATTCCATACTTCAGCTCCTGCTACCACACATTATACTAAACTGAGTCACAATATATATATTTCTTCTGAATAATGTTGAACTTTTTTTACTTAGCTTTTTAGAACCTTATCAATACAAATAGAGATGCATTTTTTTTCAAACATCTTGGAGATAAACTATTATTCAGTTTCACTTACCATCACTGTAAGTTACAATATTGGTTGCTTGGCATAGCATACTTCCTTCATGATTGCTCCCTGCTATGAAAAGATAAACTAAAAACTTACTGAAAATTTAAAAGTATGTTTGAATGAAATAGAATTGGGCAATTTGCAGACTAGCAGACAGAAAGGAACTCTGAATTGTGCTAGGTGCACAAAAAGTTTTTGTACTGGAGGAATCAGGAAGTAAAGAAGTTATAACAGACAAAAAAACCTGGCTTGTTCTAACAGAGTTGCTTTCTTAAGGGAGTGACGAGAATCTAGCAGCAGACTACTTAATTGGTATTGATCAGGCAATTCCTGATTGAATAGCTGAGAGCAGCTTGCTTCAACATTTGTGTACCTGCAAATTAGCACATGTCCTACAGACCTGTCTGTGGAGCAGCAGTGATAGCCAACTTGGTAGATCAGTAGTTTTCAAACTTTCTGTATGGAAAGATCAGCACGTGTCCCTGGAGCAATGGTTGAAGACCTCTGGGTAGAGCTGACCAGTACTATATTGTGGAAATTTGGAGAAGCAGCAACGTTTGCATCTGCTGACTTAAATTGCTTTTAACACTTCCTACTTTCTAGCATTTTTCCTGAAGCTTTCTCTTTGTTTTAAATTTCAGAAATAAGCTATTTTTAGTTTCTTGATGAAAAACTATTCTCTCATGCTTTCACGTAGTGCTCTTCGCTTAACATTGACTATAGGGTGGCTCTCTGTGATCTTCTTTCTGGGACTCACTTGTTTGCTTTTATTTTGGGGGAAAAACTCAGCGGCAATCAGGGCTTACTCCTGACTTTACAGAGATCACTCTTGGCCACGCTCAGGGGCCCATATGTGATGCTGTAGATTGGCCACTTACAAGGCAAGCTCCCGCCTGCAACACTGACTCTTAGGTCCGTCGATGAGTCTTTTTAAAAAAAAAATTTGGGGGGTCACACCCGGCAATGCTCAGGGGTTTCCCCTGGCTCTGCACTCAGGAATTACTCCTGGCGGTGCTCGAGGGACCATATGGGATGCCGGGGATCAAACGCAGGCCGGCACAGGCCGGCTGCGTACAAGGCAAACGCTTCCCCACTGGACTATCGCTCTGGCCCCTTGATGAGTCTTTTAGTGCTGCTTTCACTTCATATTCTGCTTGTTCCTATTAAAAATTCCAGTACTTTATACTATAGTGTCCTTTAGTAGACTTATCTCTTTCTAATGAATTTAAGTTGCATGAGTGTAAAGGTCAACATTTTACATATATTTCTGTCATTTCAGTTTTCGAGCAAAAAAGATTAATATGCATTACCTTTAGAAAGTTTAGCCAACAAGGCCAACATAATGCTTTCTAGATGGAATAAATCACTATATGTATATATGTGTATACATGTATATATATACATGCATGTATATACATATGTACATATGTATATATATATACATATGTATGTACATATGTATATATATATACATTTGTGTATATATGTATATACATATATATGTCGGGCGCTCCGCCTGGGTCCCCGACAGTGCCGGGAAGCGAGTTCCCTTCTACCTCCGGCGGCGAGGAACGGATGAAAACTCAGGAATCCGATGCAGTTTTAAAAGGCTTTACTTATCACAGGTTCAGGCATACAAATCAGCAAAAGGAAAAACCCGATGCTTAGGATTCCAGGCTAGAACCCCAGCCACGTGTAGGCCAAGATGGCGACCACCACGTGTAAAAGCTTCCAAGCAGGGCGAAAGCTCACAGCGAGCAAGAGCCCCCCAAAGAAGCGCGCGAGTGAAAACCGGCTAGTTTATACCCCTGCAACTCAGACCTTCCTCCCACTGTTATGGAAAGCAGGGAGTGTTAAATGTCCTTATGTAATCCCTCCCTGCACCTCACCTAGGCCCTTTAGTATGCTAATGTTTTGAGCCAAATGCGGCGGCCCTTAAAGGAGTCCTGCAACATATATATACACACATATCTATATATATAGAGATAGATATAGATATTTGTTCACACTGATGAAGCGGTATTTTCTTGTTTTAACCACTGAGCAAAAAAAACATAATACATGTTCTGTTTTATAAACCTATTTAATTAAGTAGTAAAGTAATTTGAGTTGGAGAAATAGTATCCGAGGAAGGGTATTGCCTTCCAAACAGCTCACTACTCCTGAATACTTTAGGGGGTTGCTCCTGAGCACAGAGATAGGAATAGTTCCTGAACATCAAAGACTCTTGTCCAAAGTTTCTTCAAATTTTTTTCATCAGTTTAAAATAATCCGTTTCATAAAGGCTTTGTTATGCTGGGTGTCCATCAACCTAAATTTTCATATTTTCTATGATATTGACTTTATTTTATTGAAATATAAATTAATAAATATTTTTATTATTTGGCATGCTTTAATCAAGCTTCGTTTCTAGTGAGTGGATTCCTCTGAGTACATATCTCTGTTTTATTTTTGTAAGACAATGAAGAAAAGCAAATAGCAGAAATTCATATAATATCACTTGGTTGTTAGTAATTCCCCAAATTCATTCACATTTAATATAGAACAATCTGTTTCTTTTTCCTTTTCAAAGTCACTGTATGGAAAAAACATAAAGTTTTCAATCATCAAGAAGCAATCGCCTGTGAAAATTCATTTACATTATCTGCTATTGAAACCTAGTCTTCCTCTTCTGCTTTTTTGCTCCTGAATTTGCCCCTAAATCTGAATTCTGTTTTCTTTTAGGATTCAGTTGCCAGTGACCTTGGCTATAAAATGTAATAGATAACTCTCATATATTGTTTTCATTGTGTCAGGTTTAAATCAGAGACATCAATTATGTCTCATTTAATCCCAACAACTAGGTACATGAAATGACTACCCTACTTTATGGATGGGAAAAGTGACATAGAAAAATGACAGTCTGACCCAAGGTCAAATGGTTAAACAAGTTTGTAAGCCCAAACTAGACCACACAACTTTCTTTCCTTTATGACTGTTCTAGGCCAACTCTGAATGCAGAATGCAATTTGCAGAGTGGACAAAAGAATTAGCAATCTATTATACTTAGTCTCAAAGTTGGATGCCTATTGATTGCATATAATGCTCTGTTCACAGTAAACAACATACTGAGAATACACTGGAGAAACTTATAGAGTTGAGGAAATATCTAAATACTGTGTCTTAGAGTTCTATTTTTGGATCTTAATAGGACTTCAAGTCCCTTTTCTTCTTTCTTGGAGTCCGTGACTTAGTTGCAGTGATCTCAGATCAATATGCTTTTCCATTGAAGTTTAAGTGCTCCAGTAGTAAAACATATTGGTAGACAAGCAAATATCTTTGGGCACTAGAATATAGATGATTTCTGTAAGTTATCTGGTTATGAGAAAAGAGGAGATCCCCTGCCATGTAGCCACCCACCTCAGTGTATATTCTCATGAGCTATAGTGTATTTTCCCATGGTTTATCAAACAGGTTGGAATTTTATGCCAAATCCCATAGTTCATTGAAGCATACATATTAAGACAAACTATTTCATTTTTGTCCCTCTCTATACTGTGTTATGTGTGGAGTCCTGTTTCTAGGCATAGATTTAAGATAAAGTAGGTCCATATAATATTGACAAAAATAACTGTTTTTATGGTTATAATCGTATAAAGTGAACTTCCCTGTTTCATCTACCAGATGTACTGTATGATTATAAGATATCTTAAATTAGTAATATAAGAATATTCCTTTTGATTTTAAAATAAGTATATTCCTTTTGATTTTAAATTAGTAAAAAAGTATATTCCTTTTGAATATATACTTATTCAAAAAGAATAAGTATATTCTTTTTGACTAGTAAAATAAGTATATTCCTTAGTGTTGTTTTGTCACTAAGGTTGATATTGAAAAGCACGGATGTTTATATTTACAAAAGCAGAGTTTAAAGATGAGTGCAAAGCACTCAGGAATTTTGTTTGCTAATGATTGTAAAGAGCTATGCAATATATCATCTACAGGGTGGAAGTCTTGCCCTCTTACATTGATGAAAAGTTATAGAGACATCATTCTTATGTCAGAAGTAATGAAAATCATTTCTAAACTTGGAGGAGGTCAAATGTGGCTTGTAGTAAGTAAACTGCATTTGCTGAATCAAGCTTTTCAATCTAATTAGTTTAAATGTTGGGTATACCTTATGACCCTTGGAACAGTTATCCATTTGAAAAGATTTTTTACCCTGGAGACCTCAGTAAACTCTTGCCAGTACATGACAGATTCAATATATAAAATAGTTTGAGATCCTTTTCTAAAAAAAAAATAAGTTTTAGCCCAAAAAGCTGTTACTTGGGTTGGGAAGATTGAAAAGAAACTGAAAAAAAGAAAGTATCTGTGTTTTAAAGATATCAAAGTATTTTAAAACATTTTTAATGTAATGGACAAAATCAAGACAAGGTCATCATCAGACAATAGTAAACTCAGTAAGTTTTGTTTTCAGACAATTATGAACTTGCTCCAGATTTTCTGGCAAAATATTCAGGGTTTAAAACATCAATCAATGGGAGAGAGAGAAAGAGAGAGAGAGAGAGAAACAGAGAGAGAGAGAGAGAGAGAGAGAGAGAGAGAGAGAGAGAGAGAGAGAGAGGCAGAGAAAGGCTCAGGAAACTGTACGGATTACTGGGGATTGAACCTGGGTTGTTTCCATGCAAGACAAATTCCATACCACTGTACTATCTCTTCTGCCCAATATAATTCCTGACCTTAATATTTATATATTTTATACTAGCATCTTGAATTTTTCTTATGGAAATTAACCCCTCAAAAGATTGTGCATTTTTGGCATAAAGATACTTCCTACTAGGAAATGACAGAATTAAAAATGGTCTTTTCCTTCATTAGTTAGAAATGGTTTTTATTTCTACCATCTAAGAATACTAACTGATATCTTTATATTCCATTTGTATATGAGGATGATCATGTGGAATAATATTTATACAGTGCTATGGCACCTGACATATAAAAAGTGCTCATTAAATGACTTGTCCATTTTTATCATTAACAGAATAACAGACTTGACCAATACTTTGTCTTATGTTCAATTAAATGTCTTTCACAGAGCAACACCTTATCTGTAGTTTCAATTAGAATTTCAAAATATAGATACTGAGTTCCAGAAGTCTGAAATGGATTTAGTTTCTCAGTCCCTTTTCCAAGTTCCTCAAATCCATTTTATAAACTGGCAGTAAACCAGAAAGATATGAGCCTAAAAGCTTGTAAGTGAGAATACAATCTATCCTGAAGGAACTGACAGTAACTTGTCCTGATTGAACCATGCTCAGTCAGCCACTCTTTGAAGGAATCATTCGTCTCCATCTTTCTAGTCTGAAACTCCAAGGAAAATATGGTGAGTTAAGTGCTTCCTTGCAAACCATATGAACTGGGATTAAATCAGAAACTTTTAGCAGATAGTTTGGCTTTCCCTTTGGCTCTCTAAAACATCTTCTCTTTAGATATGCTGTAGTATGCCAGAAACCAAGGTTGAACAGGGCTGACTGATTATTCCCCGCTTGTTAATACCTTTTTTAGGATAACCGGTAAGCCAGTGATTTAAGACTTATAGCTGTTTTTGTTCAGCGGAATTAACAACTTAAAATGATAATTTTGATGCATGTGTCATTTTCCTACTGTAATTACATTTTTCTGAAAGGTAGGAACAGTCATTATAGTCTTAGCAGAAATCCAGCTGTATTTTTTTCATATTTGAAAAAATTGATAATTTTTTTCAACTAAAACCAAAAAATCTCTTATTTCTTTTCTTTGCCCATCCCATTCCTGTATTTCTGCTACAGGAAAAACATCACACCAATTGAAGAGCATGATGTAGGTTGAGAAGAGGAAAGTTGCTTTAGCAAATAAATCAGTGTCTTGTGTGAATCACTGATGACTGTGGCAGTAACATATGAGAGACACTTTTATGAGGCAGTTCATATAGATTATGAGGCCAGAAGTGCTGCTAGAAGAAAAGAAAGTCATCGATACTTCATAGAAGGGTGCTTGAAGAAACAGCTTTCCAGAGAGATGCAGTCTCAAATGTGAATTTTTGGCATAAAGATACTTCCTGTAGGAAATGACAGAATTAAAAAAAAGGTCCTTTCCTTCATTAGGTAGAAATGGTTTTTATTTCTTGTATCCAAAATGATAATCTATACCTGCATATTCCATTTGTATATGAGAATAATCATATGGGACATTTTATTATTTGATTATAAGGACATTTCTGGCTTTTTAAACAGCATATAATGATCTAAGATAAAAGTAAATTAATTTCTCAGAAACGTAACTAGTCAAATGTGACTAAAGAGGTCTGTGTTCAATGTTGGGACAATTTCTGATATAGTGTAATTTTGTTGAAGCAAGTTAGTTTGTAATGGAATGGTTAAGCTCTGGCAGAGCATTTTAGCTTGATTTTAGAGTGTCAAAATAAAACGTAACACACACTTTTTTTTCTTTTGGGGTCACACCCGCAATGCTCTGTGGTTACTCCTAGCTCTGCACTCAGCAATTAACTCCTGCGGTGCTGGGACATCATATGGGATACTGGAGACTGAACCCGGATCCACCAAGTGCAAGGTTAATGCCCTACTTGCTGTGCTCACTCTGGCCCCAACACACAGCATTGTCTCTAGAATTGTGCAAAAGAGGCAACCCTGCTTCATCTGAGAATACAGCTGAGAAGATTAGGATAGAGAATGATGCAAATTAATTTGTGTCTTAGAATTATTGCTCTGGTACAAGAATGGCTAATAAATAAGTTTACATAGTTAATTTTTCATTTCTTCAAATAAAAAATAGATCAAACAAATTTTAATGTATAATGTAACATAATATACCAAAATGCATGGTTTTTGAAAGCAAAAGTACACACTTTATTAATTTGGTATTTTGTAGTCTCATTTTCACATTATGTCATACAAAGTGTGTATTTTACACTTGCAGCTGGTTTGATTATGCACTCTCCATGTACTGCAAGTTCTTAGCAAATAGTTTAGGTTAGTCTTTTTCTATATTAGAAAATACAGAAATGATACTAAAGACAAGAATTAAAGTCTTTATGGGATGCATTAAGTGAATCATAAATAGAACCATAGTGAGTCATAAATAGAACCATATAGTAAAAAATTAGAGCAAACAAAATATGTGAGAGGTAAATTGTTTAAAGAGATGCATCCAATCTCATGGTGGTATAGAATAAATAAGTAAATAAATAAGAAAGAGATAGATACAAAGTGGAGTTAGCAGAATGTGGTAATGGGTTAGAAAAAATGGGTGAAGAACTGAAAAAATAAATTATTATATCTTACTATGACTGACTGCTATTAAGAATTAAATTTTAAGAGAAAAGATAAAAGGTTTACTTGATATAGTAACAAGAAAAAAATTTAGTACTTACAAATAATACACAAATAACATGAACTAAGAATTGGAAACTATTGATATACATTGAAGTTAATTCTTACAGGGAAAAGAAGTCATTTAGTAACAGGGTAGTATTAAGGAGAGGCTCTCAGGAATACTTATTATTTCAGGATAATTCATTAAGAGAACAATCAAAAGATCAAAGAGGATATTGCTGTAGAGAGAGAATAAAAAGCAGAGTAAATTAATTAAAAAATTACAGAAAAAACAGGGATGAATACAAGCTTCATTAAACAGTATTCAAATTAAAATAAGAGGTGGGACTGCATTGGGTAATTAGATAATTAGATGCACTTTTAAAGGTGACTTTTCAACTTATGATTACTTTGTTTATATTACCATAGAAAGTGAAGGAACCAGAATCTGAATGCATAAGTTTATGAATGGTAATCAAGACATTCCAAATATCTTATGGTATTTACTCTTTCCTAAAATTCATACTCTCACTTTAATAGTGATGCCTGGTCAGATCAAGTGCCGTCAAGGTCATCTACAACCATTTAATGAATGAACTAGACTGGAACCAGTTCCCTCCTAAATTTCTTATGTTTCTAACAATACATCTTGTTGCATGTTACCAACTGGAGTACTAGTCTCACTCTTGCTCTTATCTTCTAATAAAAATCATTTCTATCTTGTTATCTCAAGAAGTTATGAGCTAGAGAAAAGTGGGGGTGGGGGGTTACAAGATCGCTTGAGATGGAACTCTTAATATTGAAAAGAGTTCGCCAAAGGTTAAGGGAAATACATCTCTTTAGAAACAAGCATCCAAATTTTATTATTATTGCTACTCCTACTTTTTAAATATAGTATACAAGGCTGCACTTCCATATTTCTTGAGGTCACCATGGTCTACTAGTCCTGTCCTCCTGAATAATTTATGTTTGGCCCAGATGCTAACCTTATCTTCTGGTTAGCATCTTATATATAGAAAGGTTTATAGCATTCATGTTAAACTGAAAAGGTTTTGGTAAACACTTTTAGTTTTTATTTACTCACACTTTTTAATTCCCCATGTAATAATGTGGAATTTTAATGTAATAATTGTGGACGTGTCTTAAATACAAATTCATGTATCTGGTACATCATTTCATTTTCAGTTAATTGCATCAGTCTTAAAACTTCCAAAGTGTATAGGTAAATATACAATGCAATGTTGGATTTGTTCCTGCACAAGAACGATCACCATTCTCTCCTAGTGAAGGCCATATTTGGTATAATATGCATGGATGTTCAAAGATGTGGAGTCATGCTATTAATTTAAATCAAAGGTGGTATTAAGGAGGATTTGAGGAAGATAACTGATATTGGCTCACAATCCTAATCCAAATTCTATTGGAAATTAAGAAGTTATTGGTTATATGGCTTTATGCCACTGTAAAAGGAAATGGTACTTCATTAAAAAAGAAATATGAAATACATTCAATTTCCAGACTTAGAATTTCAGTATTATCTTTAACACTTTCTTCTAAAACACGCTGCTTACCTCTTCTATTTGAAAGTGTTTTTTCCTATTCCCATGATATTGAGAGAATTTTGTAGTAATTTTGTTGCTTATCAAATTCATTCCTTTATTAGAGTGATTGCTATTTTTACTCATATACTCTATAAATTAGTATTATTGAAAACGGTAATCAAAAATAATGTGCTGCGGCTCATAGGTTCAAAGGGCTGACAGACTCGAGTACACTTTGTGAAATATTTTTAAAATTTTTGTAACAGATGCAAATCAGTTTTTCTTTCTGAAGAAGTAGAACAATGTCAATGAATTTTAAGCACTTTTCCCTTACATTCTTTACATAAATCCTAACTTTTTTTCTTAATATTTTATTATACCACCGTGAGGTATACAATTACAACGTTGTTCATGTTTGGAGGCTTCGGTCACATAGTGTTCCAGCACCCCGCCCTCCACCAGTGCTCTTTTCCCACCACCAATGCCCCCAATTCTATCCCCCCACCCATAGCCTGCCTCCATGGCAGGTTCTTTATCTCTTTTCTCTCTCCCTCTCTCTCTTTTGCTTCTCTTACATATTGTGGATTGCAATACATACACTAGAGGCCACCATGTGCATTTTTTTACCTGTATTTAATGCTCAGTTCTAGGTTGATATCAGCCCTTTCGACATTTATTCGCACATGTTCCCTTCTGTGTCTTACCTAACCTCTGACTCCCACGTTTGTGGTAATTTCCACTTTTGGTAAGACCTCCCGATCCACGTTTTGCCTGACATTGAAATCCTAACTTTTCGTTCTGTCCTAGCTTCCTCTTTCCCTCTCACACTAGGTAGTCTCATAGATTAAAAACTAAGTTGGATCTATAATGTCTTATCATTCTGCATTTCCACTTACTGTTCTTGCTGTCTGTCTGGAATAGGTGTGTGTGTGTGTGTGTGTGTGTGTGTGTGAACACATGTAAAAAGTAGATAGTATAAAACTGTAAGATTTTTAATGAATTTCCATATCATTTTATTTAATTTTTAATTTTTATTATAACACCATGAGATATAAAATTACAAAGTTGTTCATGTTTGGGTTTCAGTCGTACAGTGTTCTAGCACCCATCCCTCCACCAGTGCCCATTTCTCATCACCAATGTCCCCTGCCTGATTCCCTCCCCCTCTCCCAGCCTACCTCCATGACAGGCACCTTGCCTTCTCTCTATCTCTCTGTCTGTCTCTCTCTTCCTTCTCTTACACATTGTGGCTTGCAATACATAGATGTAGAGGTTGTCATATATATATATATATATATATATATATGTATATATATATATCTTATATATATATATCTTTGCCTATGTTCAATGCTCAGTTCTAGGGTGGTATTTTCATTTCCAACATTTATTATTACTATTATTATTGTTATTATTATTATTATAAAATACTGGCTCCTTTTTAGAGCTTACTTTTGCTTTTTTAATTGCAATAATGATTGACAACAATTTTTTAGTTTCAGGCATGTAGCTTTGCACTTTGATACCTGTCTTTCCCACTCCATACCCTCCACTTAAAGTCTAATTTTCACCTACCATCATCCAATTAACCTCCTTACCTAGTCTTAGTTTATTTTAAATCTTATTATGAATGTTTACAATACAAAATTACTTGATTCTGATGACCAGCTTATGGCTTAGCTATTTTTACTTTTATTTTTATGTACAAAAACATAAGATCAGAGAGGTTAATAATTTTTTCCAGAATTATATGCCTGACATGGCAGTATGCAAATTAGCACCTATCACAGAGTGAAAGCTTGGTAACAGGCTCCTGCCCGCTTAAACCATGCTGTCTCACAAGTTACTGAGATGGGTGGTAGCTATGATGAATCCCCTTGAACTCATTTAGTTAGAAACATCATTTTTATACCTATCCTTTCTTTTAGAGATAAAATCATTTTAGAGAACACAATACTCTAAATATAAACATAGCCCAGTACTGACAAAACATATTATCTTTCTCTTCCAATAGTTCAGAAAAATATGCTTCCTAAAGTGGTTATGTTTTAAATGAAACTCATTGGTAAGTTGTTCTTGGTAAGTCTACATATTTTTATGCCGTTTATGTATTGATTTATTATTTAAAAAAAAAGTTTCCTAAAGTATGCTCAATGTATAGCAAATTTACTCATTAGCCTTAACCATGTATTGAAATCTTAACTTTCATATATGATTGATCTTTTTTATAAGATGATTTATAAACCTGAGCATGAGAACTTTTGTAATGTGTACACTAAGGGGATAAACTGGTTAACCAGTCCATAAAGGAGAGACTTAAGGCATCAAAGTGCTCTTATAAGAATAAGAAATTAAATGATAGAATACGAAAACTTACAAATACCTAGTTTACTTGACATATCAGAAACCAAGTTGTTTTAGTAGAATAATGAAATTTGTTTATATGGTCATTATAACTACTTAAATTGCTTTAAATATTTTAATCTATTCATGAAAATAATTTTGTGTTTTAAAGATGTCACTAATAGTGTTCTTTAAAAAATTCTTCCAACACGTTTCTGGATGTTTTCTATTTAATAATTTCTAAGGCCAGAGGAAGAGTACATACAGCAGGTAGAGTGTTCACCTTGCATGCTGCTGATCTGGGTTTTTTTTGTTCATTTGTTTGTTTTTTTTAAATTTTTTAATTTTTACAATTACTAAGATCTGGAAAACAATATGGACATTCCTCCAAAGGCTGATCTGGGTTTGATCCCCAGCATTCCATATGGTCTTCTGAGCACCTCCAGGAGTAATTCTGAGTGAGAGCCAAGAGTAACCCCTGAGGCATCATCAAGGGTGACCCAGAAATTTAAAAAAAAAATCTCACTTCACCTTTATTTTTTTTTGTATTGCCTCAGGGCAACGATTCTTCAAATGAAAGTTTTTATTTTTACTTTATTTTTTTTAACAATTACAAAAATGTTCATGTTTGGATTTCGGCCATACAGTGTTCCAGCACCCATCCCACCTTTCACTTTTCTTCATCATTTCATGAAACATTTTAGTCAGCTCCAATCTGTATCTTCTTGGATTTTTGACTTTTCAGAATGCTGGAAAGGATCTAATACATGTCTATAAAATATGTACCTCCTAACGTTTTGCTTCTTTTTTTCTTTAATAATAATGATTCAGTATAAATTTATTCGTGTTTGGTGGTTGAGGCATGTCTAATTCACTCCCCCCCATACCACCTGGTTTTCTAATTCAGATTGCTCATTATATTTAGGTGTCATTTAAATAATTTTCCTAGAATCCACAATCTGTAATTTTTTTTAAGTTGAGAAGGGGAGTGTGTAAAACTTGAGAAATATTACTACCCTTTCCATTACTGTGGTTTTTAATTTTCATGAAGTAAACTCTCTTTTATTCTTTTTAACAGATTCTTATACTTGATTTTTTTCTGACCATCAATGGTTCCCTGTCTCTTTGTTACTAAAATAAAACATTTAAAATAATAATTCCCCAATTAAAATATTCATACACATTAACATAGAATGTATTACCAGGATCTCACTTGTATCACTTGTCTTAATGTTGTTCATCAATTTGCTCGAGTGGGCACCAGTAACATCTCCATACCTCTTGTCACAAGCAAGTGTAGCCCAAAGGCATCTGCTTGCTCCAGGAACAGGAAGAGCCTCAAACCATTCCCTTCAGGACATGGGAATGAGGTCATCATTGTTACTGGTTTTTGGCATATTAAAAAAAAAACATGGGTAACTTGCCAGGCTCTGCCGTGTAGGTGGTATACTCTCAGGAGAAGGCTCTCATCTAGAGCATTTACTGATGAAACTCAAAGAAGAAAGATCAGGTTTTTCTTAGGTAGAGCTCTAAGGAGCTGTGGAGTCTGGATATTGAGAATCACTGACCTCATGATGTGGGGGTTGCCAGGATCTCATCACTTAAAATTAGCTGCTAAGTAGACTTATAATTTTTTTCTAGAAACTGCTTATTTATTGCCTTTCCACTCCTTGTCCTACCTCCCAGATTACTTGAATAACTTTTCCTTGTTAATCCGCTCTTTATTTGTTAAAGCTCACAGTGACTGCATTGCAGTAGGGACCATACTGTATTCATTGTATGTCTTTGGGAACTGTTATATTTCCTTTTAGTAACCACTGTAAAACAATGACAATAATGTCACACATTATTATGACATTATATAGCAGTAAGATTTGCAAATTAATAGTGCTTACTGTGAGGCAGGAAATCCATTATTCCCTTAAATGATTGATGTCATTAAACATCTTTTGTTGTCATTTTTATAAATTGAAGAGAGGATATGGGGGCCACATCCACCAGCATTTCATAAATGAGATTGCTTTTCATAAATGAGATATCCTATGATATAGATTATCGCTTTATATCCATTAACATGTAATTATACCAATATAACGCCATTAGAATCATGGAGTGCAATGTACTAAAATTAATTCCTTAAAATTTATGTGCCTACTTTTAAAAGTTGGTGCATCTTTTTATATATTTATCAGTAAAAAGTAGTTTTGAAATGTTCTTTCAAATTCACTCATGTCTGACCTCTTTATATTACATGCTAGTGAAACATTCAGCTAAATTATATAATTATTATAATTACTTGGGACCAGTATATTTAAAATTTTAAAATGAATGTTGCACCTTGGAGGTCTGAAAACAGTTCTCAACATGGAAATAAAATGCATAATTTCAAATTAAAATATTAAAAATTATGGACCATTATTTCTGAATACTTTAAAGATTATCATGAGTATATTTAATATGAGTTTTCCAATATTAACTTTATGTACCATATTAGCTAGTTTTATATAATATCTAAGTGTGGAAATAATCTGTATTTCAACTGATGGATAAATAAGAGTGTAGTATGTCACATAATGGCATATTGTTCAGCCTTAAAAGAAGAAAATTCTGTAATATGTAGAAGCACAAGTGAATGTTAGGAACATTATGTTAGAGGAAATAAGTCACAAAAGGACACATTGTAGTCAGTATTTAGTGAGATAATTACTATTGGCTTATGCAAGAAAATAAGTTATTCCCTGATATCTACCTAAAAGACAGATTTTTATGAAATAAAATCTGTTTAAAGAAAAAAATTTTCTTGCTTTTCCTACAGAATTAATTTGGGGCTAAAGTCTGTTTAGAAGTGTGACGTGTTCATAGAATATCTATTTCTCTCTTAACTTAGGGTGGTAGAGCATGTGTGGAGTAAAACCCTTACTTGGTACATGAGTCAGAATAATTTTTAAAAATTTAGCAATTTATAAATGTTAAAAAATAAAAATTCAATTTAGTTTTTAATTTTATTTTTTTCTTTTTTTTTTGGGGAGTCACACCCGGCAATGCTCAGGGGGCTACTCCTGGCTCTGCTCTCAGGAATTACTCCTGGCAGTGCTCGGGGGACCATATGGGATGCAGGGATCGAACCCAGGCCGGCATGAGTCAGCTGCGTGAAAGGCAAATGCCCTACCCGCTGGGCTATCGCTCTGGGCCTTAATTTAAAAACAATGAAAACTCAGCTTTATCAATAATCATTCAAGATTTTAAGATACTTAAGTAATAGTTTGGTGAATGAGAGGGTCAGATATGGGTGGGAATGGCAGAATATAATTTTTCAGTTGGGGGTCACTTGCACAAATTGCTGGGAGTTGAAACTTAGAACTAACTTGTTATATTAGTACCAAGTTTTTAATTATTAACAGGAGTCATAGATAATATCAGTTACTTTTGGTCATGGTCCTATTTAATGCTCACTTTATATCTAAGAAGGTGATGAAACAATTTCCATTTTAGTTAGACAGAAGCTGAGATATAGAAAATATCCCAAATTATCTGTTGTCGCTTTATTTTTTTTATCAAATTTTATTGATTTGTTATTGGTTTATAATACTATTAATTTGCCGAGTAAACCTTTAAGTATGTAAGTTCCACCAGATGCATCACCAAATTCCAGTCCTATCATGATCAAAATGGCCTATATGAATGTGATCAAAATAACAAGATATTACTTCATATCAGTGAGAATGTCCTATATCAAGAAGTTTGGCAGGCTGGATAGTACAATAGCAAGACACTTGATTTATGCATGACTGAGTCAGCTCCAATTACAACACTGCATAAGATGTTCCAAGTCCCACCAGGAATGTTCCATGAGCACAGAGCCAGAAATAAGTTCTGAGCATCACAAAGTATGGCCTCGAAACAACAATAGCAACAAAACTTTTAAAATAATAAGTATTATAGAGAATGTGGGAAAAAAGGAATTCTTGCACACTGATATAAAATTGTGCAGCTTCTTAGAAAATGATACAGATTACTTAATAAATGGGACTACCATGACTGGAGCAATAGTACAGTGGGTAGGGCACTTGTTTTGCATATTGCCAACTTCGGTTCAATCCTCAGCATTCTGTATGTTCCCCAAAACATCACAATGAGTGATTCCTGAGCACAGAGTCAGGAGTATCCCTGAATACCAAACACATCAGGCCCAAAAATGAAAAAAAAATGGAACTACCGTGTTTTTCAGCAATATCATTCCTCTAAAGCTTTGGTCTCAAGGATAGAAAAATAATCATTTAGAAACATATTTGTACCATTATGTCCATAGTGGCATTATTCAGAATAGTCAAAACATGAATTTCAAGATAATTTTCCATTAATAGACAAATAACTACATAAATATGTGTAGAGGTTCTGAGATTATATATAATATTTAAATATCTATTATTCTATATATAGAATAATATATTCTATAGAATGCTATAGAATAAGAATATATAGAATAATATACAGAATTCTATAGAATTCTGTATATTATTCTATAGAATTCTATATATTATTAATTCCACAGAATTCTATAGATTTCTATATATTATTCTACATATAGAATAATATATTCTATAGAATAATAATATATATTATTACGTATTATTCTATATCCTATAGAATAATAATATATATTACTATCTATAGAATAATAATATAATATAAATATTATTTATTACTTTATATTATGTATATCATTTATCTCCTTTACATATGATTATATGTTATAATTTATATCATATATAACTTACTGAAGTACTATTCTGCTATATAAATTGGTGAAATGGTGCTTTATGGAGGGGAAATTAGTGACACTTTCATTTAAGTGACATAAGTAATGAAGTAAGAGTCAAGGGCGGAGCGATAGCCCAGCGGGTAGGGCGTTGCCTTGCACTCGGCCAGCTCATGCGGCCTGGGTTGGATCCCCAGCATCCCATATGGTTCCCCGAGCACCACCAGGAGTAATTCCTGAGTGCAGAGCCAGGAGAAACCCCTGAGCATTGCCGAGTGTGACCCAAAAGAAAAAAAAAATAAAGAGTCAAGCACATGATGATTTTACTTATAGATAGAATAGAATTAATTTTTAAAAGCTATCAAAAACATACCAAAACTGAAATATAGGAAAATTAATTCCTAGAATTCAGTAAAAAAATACTGTGATTATCAAAGGGAAAGCGGTAGTGCGAGATGGGGAAAGTAGTTGGTATCATTTTGGCTGTGGAACTTTTAGTCATAAATCTCTATAGGATATAAAGCTATACCTTTAAAACTCTACAATATAGGTAAGCAATAACAACAACAACAGCAATACAGCACCCCCAAATCTACCCAAAAGAGGAAAACAAGCAAATTGGTGGTTGAACTTCAGTGACAAGGAGTAGAATAATAAAAATCACAATTGATAATTTGGTAACACCCAGACACTTGATTGTCCATTGCTCTGTCATCATTCCCTACACATCCATCCTGTACTATAAGATGCTTAAGGGGACTGAGATGATGGGCCTTCATCAGTCAAAGTGAAGATCAAGATAGTGAGGGGATGACAGAGACTTACTGCTCACACAATCTTGAAGAAATCCCTATGAACCTCAGTAATGGTTATATGCGGTGAGCTATCACGATCCCAACTTTAAGGATGAAGAAACTTTCATCCAGGTGAACAAATTGCCTGAGAATACAGTTCAGAGCCTGAAAGAAACATTACTCACACCCTGTTGTGCAAATTCTGCTTCGGTGGGAATGGGATGCTCCACAGTTGGGATTTTCATTTAAAAAACAGTCTAAAACCTTCCAAAAGATGGCAGCTTTAGCATCTGCCATTGTAGCTGAATTTTATCAGTGGGAGGGATAAAAGGAAATACAAAACATTTTTTAAAGTAAATATGACTAGGCATGTATTTACAGTAGATTTACTCTATCTTCATTGTCTGAACTCTAAAACAAATTGCAAGAAATGGCTTACTTCTTCAGTAGTAATTTTGGCATTATGTTAACCACCTAGCCAAAGAATAAGTATTGCTACTGAAGAAGTAAAACATTTCTTCCTCACTGATCCCTCCTGTAGCGAACCGTCTCCGACCAGCGGTTAAACAAGTCGTCGCCACACATCAAGTCGTCGCCACAGGCACGATTCTTCTCGGATCACACTTTATTGGGTTACAGCTCAGTTGTGAAGTAAGGTGGAAGAAGGACTCCGTCTGAGAAACGCAGGAATATATAGCAAGCGTGCCTCTCTCTGATAGGTGCATTTCTACAAAACCTTATTTGCATGGTAATACTGACATGTTATTGGTCAATTCTGAATGCTGACATGTCATTGGTCATTAACTACGTCCGTCATATTGGCTGATGCAACCGAAGGAAGTTGCAACGGATCAACCTCGCGCCCAACATCTAAGTTAACATCTGAAAAACTATTGTTACTGTATTCAGATCAGTTACTGTAGCTAGATGGATTTTTGGGCGCTTTATGACTAAAACACATTTATGAACTGCTTTGTAATGGTGTATCACTTGGTTATTCAGTAAAAATAGTACAGGAAGGAGATTTCTTCTTTCCATTATGGTTGGATATTAGTCCTGATACTCAGACTCTACTATGAGATAAAACCTGAGTTATCTGCTGATTTCTGACTACAGTCAGCATGCATTCAGCATAGAATGAGAGTTAGAATTCAAAAGCTGCCACAAGTTTTTTGAAAACTGCAAAGAATGAAAACAGACATTAATCACTTGCCCATTGTAATTAAAAATTCTATCAGACAGAAAAGACAAAAGCATCTGCCTTGTCTGACCCAGAGACAAAATTGGAATCTTGGTTGCCAAACTGCTGATCTCTGGGTCTGTGTTCCCAGGGTAAAGGGGAGAGTTTCCCTTGTTTGTTGTCTATCGCCCCCTGACTTTACCTTTGTTATTTCTCTGATCTATGTCTACTGAAAAATTAAAAGCCTTCTCAAAGGCTATAGAAATTTTGACTTGTTTTCTATTCAGGGTTGCTTTGAGGAGCAGTTACAGGTCTAGATTTCCCTTTGATAATATAAACACAAAAAGTTGGTGGACTTTTTGTAATTTTCAGAGAGTTTCATGCATGCAAATGTATTTTTTAAGTGCACTCTTGTTCAGAGAGGCTGCTTCCACATTTTTAAGTTTTGTACAAAAGTGGTTTAGGTGAGGAACAACCATTATAATCAGTTGGAAGTGGCTCTATTTCTTTTTGCGAAACCTCCAGAATATCTTAGTTTCATTTCTTCTCATGGTCCCCTCCTTAACAATCTCTCTTCATCTGATTATAACACTGAATTTAATATGTTGAAAGTGTAAGGGTTGGCCACCCGATGGGGTGACTGATGGGAGCCTTGGAGCGCCGCACCTACCAAGGAAAACTCTGAGAGACCAAGTCCTATGCAAAAGCAAAGGGTTTTATTAATAAGCTTGAGTATACTCGGGCTCATAGTGTGACCCCAGCGGTCAGTGGCTAAGAGCCCGGAGCCCTTCCAGGGACGATCTTTTAGGGAATAATTCCGTGCTACAGAAAAGCCCACACATACCTATCCCAATAGGTTTAAAATATTACATCAAGGTCTGCGTGCAGGCAACCAATCACTCTGCACCAGGTAACCATCACCCACCAATCTGAGTGTGCTTAATACTTCTTTCCATATTTGGCACGGCATGGGCTAGTCAGGTATCATACGAAATACAGAGGGGACATCAGACGCAACCTCTCGGGAATGTTTGCCTTATAGCCCTCCCTGGAATTATTTGCTTAAGGCCCTTCCTGCTGTTTTCTTGTCTTGTCCAGCCATCATTTTATCAGTTACTTTCAGTTGAGCTATCATTTTATCAGTTACCTCCATTTTATCAGTTACCTCTGGTTCCTGTCTTTGTGTTCTGTGGGCGGGGCCATTCTTTCAGAAGTATTATACACCATTTGTTTTCTTAGAAAATTTGTGAGAGGCTTGCAGAATTCTATGTAGAATATAGGGTAAAGGCACTCAGGGTATAAGAAGAAAAGATGTGATTATTTTCTCATCGGGGTTTACTCTAATTGGAGAGTGAAACAATAGGCAGGTAGTGACCATGATTTTTTATTTAAATTTTATTTTCATGAAGTCTACAATAGAAAGTGGGAAGCATACATCTATTAATTACTTTTAATATACAAGTTTTATACAATTCTGATGTCTTTACCTCTTTTAATTTTTGTTATACTTTTATACTTTATAAGGAACCAATGAAATTATTAGTAGTCATTTATAAAGTTCACTTGTTTGTTAGTTTGGCTTTGGGGTCAAATTTATTCATTCATTTCCTTTAGAAAAGTAAGTATAAAAGTAGGATTTTGCACTGAGTCTGTTATAGAAACAATAAAACTGTTTTATTATTTAAACCTTATATTTTTAAATGAAATATCATAACTAAGTTTTAGTTCTCGTAAACACTAACTAGCATTGAGAATCTTCAGCTGAAGCAAGGAAATCTTTTGCCCTTGAATCTTTGGAGCAATCCACTAATTTTATGTTTTTAGCAGGTATCTCCTTAAGAGGTAGGATTACTGTCAAAGACTATTGTGAACAACATTCACACTTGTACTTCAGTTTGACAAATACGAATATGTTTTGTTATGCACTGTATATTAGCTTGCTTTTACATCTTAAGTGCATTTTCCCTAACTGCCACATGCAGTTTCTATGGTTACAGACTCTTTCTATTTCTATTTTTGCCTTCAAGAGGCCATGATGTTGTACATGGAAACAAAAACTAACGGGCAGCAACTTAGCCCTAATGCTCCTTCTTTGGATTTGGTTTTTTAATTTCAATATCATTAGCTCAAAGTTAATTTCCCATTAATGGGTATGTTCAGAATTATCACATATAATTCCTTACAGAATCTTCTTGGAACATTTCGCCTCTTTTCTGTCTAGCAAGAATAGTGCTTTTTTGCAGTCAGGTCATTCTCCAAGGTTCCTGTATCTTATATAAAATTTTATAAGAAAAAATCCTACTAAAAACACAATATGACTTCTATTTTCTTTGCTGCTGAGTCTTTTTCTTGAGAAGGAAAACAGTTGAAAACTCATGTTTGCTTCAATTTTATTCCTTCTAACCCCAACTATCTTTCACCCCTATAACTTGAAGCTACTACCAGAAACATGAAATTCTAGTTGCTAAAAATCAAAGCAAACAAAAATACAATGGCTCCTGTTTTAGCAAGCCCTATAATTCAGATTAATAATAGTAATAGGTAGCCAAATTAATTAGTTGAGAGGACCCAGTTCAATAAAACCTGATTTGTGAGGCTGACGGCTAGTATGGAATGCTTGACAGAGACAGTAGTATGGGAATATACTTCACAGTCAGACAAAAGCTGCTAGTGACTAGGTGTGCAAGACTCATAAGAGCGTGTCTTTATTACTTAAGATGTATCTGGGCATTTGCAGAGTTCATAGTCATTGATTGCTACCAGTAAGCTATAATTTGAGTAAGAAAGAACCACAGCAAAGTTTCTTTCCCAAATTAAGTGCCCACTCTCTCAATATAATTAAATCTTAGTAACCTCTTTTTGCCTTAAATATTTGACATGATTGATATGTGCATATATATGCATATATCCTATATCTTAATATTTCATCGCTGTTGATTCAGTGTTCATTGAATCCTTATCTGTCTTGAGCTTTCATCTTTGTTTCAGAGGTGAAATAGTATATATTCCCTCCCTTTTTTGCTATTGTTTTTCTTTACCTATAAAATTGAAATTCCTATTTTAGTGCCTTATAAAGATATTGGAACTTTATTAGGAGACAATGGATTGCTGTTTAAAAGCTTTCATTTTCTTTTTTTTAAAAGCTTTCATTTTCAAACATAGCTCCATATCAGCATTTTTGAAACTTTATTTAGTACTATTGAAAGATATTATGAAACTTTATGATTATTATAGCATCTGCAATAGCATAGAGCTAGAAACAACATGTGCTCATTGACAAATGGTCAGCACAAGGATAAATAAAAGTATGCTATATAGAACAGAATTCTATTCAGTTAGATACATATATGAAGATGCAAACTTGTAATTTGTAATAAGGTTGATGGATCAAGAAAATACTATGTGTAGTGAAAAAAAGATCATCCACTCTACAGCAAAGCCTATTTCAGGCCCTTGTGCTTGAGCCAGAGACACAGATACACGGGCAGAGCTGCTACCAGATCTCCCTGTGCTCGGCTGATCACGAGGCATCCAGGAGGGAAGACAGGTTCTAGCCCTGGCCCGCCATCCCAGTAAGAGTCTCGCAAGAAACCAGAGGAGACCATAGAATGAGGGCAACCATTTTCAACTTCCGGACTCCACAGTTCGTCAGGGTTTCACCCAAGAAAATACTATGCATAGTGAAACAAATCATACATAGAAGATAAAAATGATTTTGTTTATAGTATGGAAATAACAAAATGGATTAATAAAGTAACACATAACTAAATTTGACACTATAAGATGAATTATTATCACCAAAAGGAATGATAGTAGATAGCTGTAAAAGGGTTCAGTTGTATAAAGATAAAATTAAAATTTTAGTGATTTACTTAAAGCTTAAGTGAATTTTATTTGTGGGACATAAAAAATAGTATAATGCCAATATCAAGACCAGGCAAAACCTGGATCAGGAGGTCTTGTCAGGGGTGGAATCTACATGGGGTGTGTGGGAGTCAGAGTTTAGGTAAGAGAGAGAAAGGAACAGTATGCTAACAATTGTTGGAAATAATAATACAGGCTAGAACAAAGCATTGAATATAGGCAAGGGATATACACTATAACCTCTAAATGTATGTATTGCAAGCACTTAATGCAAGTGAAGTAAGAGAGAAGACTGAGAGAGTGAGGAAATAATCTCTAAATGTATTGCAAGCCAAATGTGTAAAGAGAAGAAAGAGAGAGAGAGAGAGAGAGAGAGAGAGAGAGAGAAGAGGCAAAAGTGCATGCCATTGAGGAGGCTGGGGGAGGGAGGGAGGGAATGAGGGACATTGGTGATGAAATGGGCACTAGTGGAGGATGAGTGCTTGGAACACTGTATGACTGAAATACAAACATGAACATCTTTATAATTGTATATCGCTTGGTGGTATTATAATTTTTTTCCAAAAAGTTTAAAGTGAATTTATTATAGTCCACATTGATTTGTAATAATGTATATCTGTAGTGTTAATTCAATAAAAAACAATATAATTTAGTCAATACATGATACACAGAAACTATTTATTTCGTTTTAATTTTGCTTTTGGGATACATCTGTCCTTAGTATTTACTCCTGACTTTATTTTTTTTTTTTTTAAAATTTTTATTTTTACAATTACAAAGATATACAATTAAAAAGTTCATATTTGGGTTTGGTCATACAGTGTTCCAGCACCCATCCCTCCACCAGTGCCCATCTCCCACCACCAACGCCGTTCCCTCCCCCTCCCCCAGCCCTCCTCCATGGCAGGTTCTTTATTTCTTTCCCTTTCTCTCTCTTTCTCTTTTCCTTCCCTCAGACTATGGATTACAGAACATACATTAAAAGGGTTGTCATGTGTCTCTTTTGCCTCTATTTAATGCTCAGTTCTAGGTTGGCATTAGTACCCTCGACAATTGTTAGCACACTGTTCCATTTTCTGTCTTACCTAGCCTCTGACTCCCACACGTTTGTGATAATTTCCACCTTTGACAAGACCTCCTGATATATGTTTCACTTGACCTTGGATATTGGTATCATAATATGTACATATATATTTATGTTATGCAGATAAATGCAGTCATTCTGTATCTGTCTCTCTCCTTCTGGCTAATTTTCGCTCAACATAATCTTCTCCATGTCCATCCATTTATAGGCCAAATTTTATAACTTCATTTTTCCTAACAGCTGCATAGTATTCCATTGTGTAGATGTACCAAAGCTTCTTTATCCAGTCATCGATTTTTGGGCACTCTGGTTGCTTCCAGATTCTGGCTATTGTGAATAATGCTGCTATGAACATAAAAGTAGGGATGGTGTTTCCGCTGGGCGTATTTTTGGTTTCCCAGAGTAGATTCCCAGGGGTGGTATGGCTGGGTCAAATGGGAGTTCAATTTCTAGTCTTTGGAGGAATGTCCATATTGTTTTCCAGAAAGGCTGTACCAGCCGGCATTCCCACCAACAATGGATGAGTGTCCCCTTTTCCCCACATCCCACGCCAGCACTTGTTGTTCTTGCTCTTTTTGAATATGTGCCAGTCTCTGTGGTGTAAAGTGGTATCTCATTGTTGTTTTGATTTGCATCTCTCTGATGATTAGTGATGATGAGCATTTTTTTCATATTTTTTTGGCCATTCAAATTTCTTCCTTGCTGAAGTTTCTGTTCATTTCTTCTCCCCATTTTTTGATGGGGTTGTTTTGTTTTCTTCTTGTAAAGTTCTACCAGTGCCTGATATATCCTGGATATTAACCCCTTATCAGATGGGTATTGGGTGAATATTCTTTTTCCCATTCTGTGGACTGCTTTTTGTATCTTAGTCACTGTTTCTTTTGAGGTGCAGAAGCTTTTTTAGCTTCATGTAGTCCCATATGTTTATCTTTTCTTCTAGTTGCTTTGTTAGTGATGTTTCACCTTTGAAGATGCCTTTAGCTTCAATGTCGTGGAGGGGTTTTCCCTATATTTTCTTCAATGTACTTTATGGATTCAAGTCTGATATTGAGTTCTTTAATCCATTTTGATCTGATTTTTTGTGCATGGTGTTAGCACAGGTCCAAATTCATTTTTTTACATGTTGACTGCCCAGTTTTCCCAACACCACTTGTTGAAGAGGCTTTCCTTACTCCATTTTAGACTCGTTGCACCTTTATCAAAAGATTAAATGATCATGTGTTTGAGGTTGGGTGTCAAGGATACTCAATTCTATTCCATAGGTCCACAGGTCTGTTTTTATTCCAATACCATGCTGTTTTAATTACTACTGCCTTGTAGTACAGTTTGAGGTTGGGAAAGGTGATGCCTCCCATCTTCTTTTTCCCGAGGATTGCTTTAGCTATCCTTGGGGGTTTACTATTCCATACAAATTTCAGGAGCGTTTTGGTCAATTTCTTTGAAGAATGTCATAGGTATCTTTAAGGGTACTCCTGACTTTTAAGCTCAGGATCCCTCTAGCAAGGGATTGGGGACCATATATCGTTTCAGGGGTCAAATTTGGCTAAGCCACATGCAAAGCAAGTTGGATTCATTCTCTTACATTTTATGTTTATTTTTGTTTTGGAATATGC
>JAJIBD010023201.1:0-20119 GCA_021461705.1 Cryptotis parvus | reverse complement strand
GTGAACTTCCCTGTTTCCCATCTACCAGATACTGTATGATTATAAGATATCTTAAATTAGTAATATAAGAATATTCCTTTGATTTTAAAAATAAATATATTCCTTTGATTTTAAATTAGTAAAAAAGTATATTCCTTGAATATAATAACTATTCAAAAAAGAATAAGGATATTCCTTTTTTGACTAGTAAAATAAAGTATATTCCTTAGTGTTGTTTTGTCACTAAGGTTGATATTGAAAAGCACTTGATGTTTATATTTACAAAAGCAGTGGTTTAAAGTATGAGTGCAAAGCACTCCAGGAATTTTGTTTGCTAATGATTGTAAAGAGCTATGCAATATATCATCTACAGGGTGGAAGTCTTGCCCTCTTACATTGATGAAAAGTTATAGAGACATCAGTCTTATGTCAGAAGTAATGAAAATCATTTCTAAACTTGGAGGAGGCCAAATGTGGCTTGTAGTAAGTAAACTGTATTTGCTGAATCAAGCTTTTCAATCTAATTAGTTTAAATGTTGGGTATAACTTATGACTTTTGGAACAGTTATCCATTTGAAAAGATTTTTACTCTGAGACCTCAGTAAACTCTTGCCAGTACATGACAGATTCAATATATAAATTAGTTTGAGATCCTTTTCTAAAAATAATAAGTTTTAGCCCAAAAGCTGTTACTTGCTGTAAGATTGAAAAGAAACTGAAAAAAAGAAAGCATCTGTGTTTTAAAGATATCAAAGTATTTTAAAACATTTTTAACGTAATGGACAAAATCAAGACAAGGTCATCATCAGACAATAGTAAACTCAGTAAAGTTTTGTTCTCAGACAATTATGAACTTGCTCTAGATTTTCTGGCAAAATATTCAGGGTTTAAAACATCAATCAATGGAGAGAGAGAAAGAGAGAGAGAGAGAGAAATAGAGAGAGAGAGAGAGAGAGAGAGAGAGAGAGAGAGAGAGAGAGAGAGAGAGAGGCAGAGAAAGGCTCAGGAAACTGTACGGATTACTGGGGATTGAACCTGGGTTGTTTCCATGCAAGACAAATTCCATACCACTGTACTTATCTCTTCTGCCCAATATAATTCCTGACCTTAATATTTATATATTTTATACTAGCATCTTGAATTTTTCTTATGGAAATTAACCCTCAAAAGATTGTGCATTTTTGGCATAAAGATACTCCTACTAGGAAATGACAGAATTAAAATGGTCTTTTCCTTCATTAGTTAGAAATGGTTTTTATTTCTACCATCTAAGAATACTAACTGATATCTTTATATTCCATTTGTATATGAGGATGATCATGTGGAATAATATTTATACAGTGCTATGGCACCTGACATATAAAAAGTGCTCATTAAATGACTTGTCCATTTTTATCATTAACAGAATAATAGACTTGACCAATACTTTGTCTTATGTTCAATTAAATGTCTTTCACAGAGTAACACCTTATCTGTAGTTTCAACTAGAATTTCAAAATATAGATACTGAGTTCCAGAAGTCTGAAATGGATTTAGTTTCTCAGTCCCTTTCCAAGTTCCTCAAATCCATTTTATAAACTGGCAGTAAACCAGAGAGATATGTGCCTAAAAGCTTGTAAGTGAGAATACAATCTATTCTGAAGGAACTGATAGTAACTTGTCCTGATTGAACCATGCTCAGTCAGCCACTCTTTGAAGGAATCATTCGTCTCCATCTTTCTAATCTGAAACTCCAAGGAAAATATGGTGAGTTAAGTGCTTCCCTTGCAAACTAATGAACTGGGACATAAATCAGAAACTTTTAGCAGATAGTTTGGCTTTCCTTTGGCTCTCAAAACATCTTCTCTTTAGATATGCTGTAGTATGCCAGAAACCAAGGTTGAACAGGGCTGACTGATTATTCTCGCTTGTTAATACCTTTTAGGATAACCGGTAAGCCAGTGATTTAAGACTTATAGCTGTTTTTGTTCAGCGGAATTAACAACTTAAAATGATACTTTTGATGCATGTGTCATTTTCCTACTGTAATTACATTTTTCTGTGCGGTAGGAACAGTCATTATAGTCTTAGCAGAAATCCAGCTGTATTTTTTCATATTTGAAAAAATTGATAATTTTTTCAACTAAAACCAAAAATCTCTTATTTCTTTTCTTGCCCATCCCATTCCTGTATTTCTGTTACAGGAAAAACATCACACAATTGAAGAGCATGATGTAGGTTGAGAAGAGGAAAAAGTTGCTTTTAGCAAATAAATCAGTGTCTTGTGTGAATCACTGATGACTGTGGCAGTAACATATGAGAGACACTTTTATGAGACAGTACATATAGATTATGAGGCCAGAAGTGCTGCTAGAAGAAAAGAAAGTCATCGATACTTCATAGAAGGGTGCTTGAAGAAAACAGCTTTCCAGAGAGATGCAGTCTCAAATGTGAATTTTTGGCATAAAGATACTTCCTGTAGGAAATGACAGAATTAAAAAAAAAGGTCCTTTCCTTCATTAGGTAGAAATGGTTTTTATTTCTTTGTATCCAAAATGATAATCTATACCTGCATATTCCATTTGTATATGAGAATAATCATATGGGACATTTTATTATTTGATGATATGGACATTTCTGGCTTTTTAAACAGCATATAATGATCTAAGATAAAAGTAAATTAATTTCTCAGAAACTAGTCAAATGTGACTAAAGAGGTCTGTGTTCAATGTTGGGACAATTTCTGATATAGTGAATTTTGTTGAAGCAAGTTAGCCTCTTAGGGAATGGTTAAGCTCTGGCAGAGCATTTTGGCTTGATTTTAGAGTGTCAAAATAAAAACGTAACACACACTTTTTTTCTTTTTGGGGTCACACCCGCAATGCTCTGTGGTTACTCCTAGCTCTGCACTCAGCAATTAACTCTGCGGTGCTGGGACATCATATGGGATACTGGAGACTGAACCTGATCCACCAAGTGCAAGGTTAATGCCCTACTTGCTGTGCTCACTTTGGCCCCAACACACAGCATTGTTCTAGAATTGTGCAAAGAGGCAACCCTGCTTCATCTGAGAATACAGCTGAGAAGATTAGATAGAGAATGATGCAAATTAATTTGTGTCTTAGAATTATTGCTCTGGTACAAGAATGGCTAATAAATAAGTTTACATAGTTAATTTTTCATTTCTTCAAATAAAAATAGATCAAACAAATTTTAATGTATAATGTAACATAATATACCAAAATGTATGGTTTTGAAAGCAAAAGTAGCACACTTTATTAATTTGGTATTTTGTAGTCTCATTTTCACATTATGTCATACAAAGTGTGTATTTTACACTTGCAGCTGGTTTGATTATGCACTCTCCATGTACTGCAAGTTCTTAGCAAATAGTTTAGGTTAGTCTTTCCATATTAGAAAATACAGAAATGATACTAAAGACAAGAATTAAAGTCTTTATGGGATGCATTAAGTGAATCATAAATAGAACCATAGTGAGTCATAAATAGAACCATATAGTAAAAATTAGAGCAAACAAAATATGTGAGAGGTAAATTGTTTAAAGAGATGCATCCAATCTCATGGTGGTATAGAATAAATAAGTAAATAAATAAGAAAGAGATAGATACAAAGTGGAGTTAGCAGAATGTGGTAATGGGTTAGAAAAAATGGGTGAAGAACTGAAAAAATAAATTATTATATCTTACTATGACTGACTGCTATTAAGAATTAAATTTTAAGAGAAAAGATAAAAGGTTTACTTGATATAGTAACAAGAAAAAATTTAGTACTTACAAATAATACACAAATAACATGAACTAAGAATTGGAAACTATTGATATACATTGAAGTTAATTCTTACAGGAAAAGAAGTCATTTAGTAACAGGGTAGTATTAAGGAGAGGCTCTCAGGAATACTTACTATTTCAGGATAATTCATTAAGAGAACAATCAAAAGATCAAAGAGGATATTGCTGTAGAGAGAGAATAAAAAGCAGAGTAAATGAATTAAAAATTACAGAAAAAACAGGGATGAATACAAGCTTCATTAAACAGTATTCAAATTAAAATAAGAGGTGGGACTGCATTGGGTAATTAGATAATTAGATGCACTTTTAAAGGTGACTTTTCAACTTATGATTACTTTGTTTATATTACCATAGAAAGTGAAGGAACCAGAATCTGAATGCATAAGTTTATGAATGGTAACCAAGACATTCCAAATATCTTATGGTATTTACTCTTTCCTAAAATTCATACTCTCACTTTAATAGTGATGCCTGGTCAGATCAAGTGCCGTCAAGGTCATCTACAACCATTTAATGAATGAACTAGACTGGAACCAGTTCCCTCCTAAATTTCTTATGTTTCTAACAATACATCTTGTTGCATGTTACCAACTGAGTACTAGTCTCACTCTTGCTCTTATCTTCTAATAAAAATCATTTCTATCTTGTTATCTCAAGAAGTTATGAGCTAGAGAAAAGTGGGGGTGGGGGTTACAAGATCGCTTGAGATGGAACTCTTAATATTGAAAAGAGTTCGCCAAAGGTTAAGGAAATACATCTCTTTAGAAACAAGCATCCAAATTTTATTATTATTGCTACTCCTACTTTTTAAATATAGTATACAAGGCTGCACTTCCATATTTCTTGAGGTCACCATGGTCTACTAGTCCTGTCCTCCCTGAATAATTTATAAAGTTTGGCCCAGATGCTAACCTTATCTTCTGGTTAGCATCTTATATATAGAAAGGTTTATAGCATTCATGTTAAACTGAAAAGGTTTTGGTAAACACTTTTAGTTTTTATTTACTCACACTTTTAATTCCCCCATGTAATAATGTGGAATTTTAATGTAATAATTGTGGACGTGTCTTAAATACAAATTCATGTATCTGGTAGCATCATTTCATTTTCGTTAATTGCATCAGTCTTAAAACTTCCAAAGTGTATAGGTAAATATACAATGCAATGTTGGATTTGTTCCTGCACAAGAACGATCACCATTCTCTCCTAGTGAAGGCCATATTTGGTATAATATGCATGGATGTTCAAAGATGTGGAGTCATGCTATTAATTTAAATCAAAGGTGGTATTAAGGAGGATTTGAGGAAGATAACTGATATTGGCTCACAATCCTAATCCAAATTCTATTGAAATTAAGAAGTTATTGGTTATATGGCTTTATGCCACTGTAAAAGGAAATGGTACTTCATTAAAAAAAGAAATATGAAATACATTCACTTTCCAGACTTAGAATTTCAGTAGATTATCTTTAACACTTTCTTCTAAAACACGCTGCTTACCTCTTCTATTTGAAAGTGTTTTTCCTATTCCCATGATATTGAGAGAATTTTGTAGTAATTTTGTTGCTTATCAAATTCATTCCTTTATTAGAGTGATTGCTATTTTTACTCATATACTCTATAAATTAGTATTATTGAAAACGGTAATCAAAAATAACGTGCTGCGCTCATAGGTTCAAAGGGCTGACAGACTCCGAGTACACTTTGTGAAATATTTTTAAAATTTTTGTAACAGATGCAAATCAGTTTTTCTTTCTGAAGAAGTAGAACAATGTCAATGAATTTTAAGCACTTTTCCCTTACATTCTTTACATAAATCCTAACTTTTTTCTTAATATTTTATTATACCACCGTGAGGTATACAATTACAACGTTGTTCATGTTTGGAGGCTTCGGTCACATAGTGTTCCAGCACCCCGCCCTCCACCAGTGCTCTTTTCCCACCACCAATGCCCCCAATTCCATCCCCACCCATAGCCTGCCTCCCATGGCAGGTTCTTTATCTCTTTCTCTCTCCCTCTCTCTCTTTTTGCTTCTCTTTACATATTGTGGATTGCAATACATACACTAGAGGCCACCATGTGCATTTTTTTTACCTGTATTTAATGCTCAGTTCTAGGTTGATATCAGCCCCTTTCGACATTTATCCGCATGTTCCCTTCTGTGTCTTACCTAACCTCTGACTCCCACACGTTTGTGGTAATTTCCACTTTTGGTAAGACCTCCCGATCCACGTTTTGCCTGACATTGAAATCCTAACTTTTCGCTCTGTCCTAGCTTCCTCTTTCCCTCTCTACACTAGGTAGTCTCATAGATTAAAACTAAGTTGGATCTATAATGTCTTATCATTCTGCATTTCCACTTACTGTTCTTGCTGTCTGTCTGGAATAGTGTGTGTGTGTGTGTGTGTGTGTGTGTGAACACATGTAAAAGTAGATAGTATAAAACTGTAAGATTTTTAATGAATTTCCATATCATTTTATTTAATTTTTAATTTTTTTATTATAACACCATGGAGATATAAAATTACAAAGTTGTTCATGTTTGGGTTTCAGTCGTACAGTGTTCTAGCACCCATCCCTCCACCAGTGCCCATTTCTCATCACCAATGTCCCCTGCCTGATTCCCTCCCCCTCTCCCAGCCTACCTCCATGACAGGCACCTTGCCTTCTCTCTATCTCTCTGTCTGTCTCTCTCTTCCTTCTCTTACACATTGTGGCTTTGCAATACATAGATGTAGAGGTTGTCATATATATATATATATATATATATATGTGATATATATATCTTATATATATATATCTTTGCCTATGTTCAATGCTCAGTTCTAGGGTGGTATTTTCATTTCCAACATTTATTATTACTATTATTATTGTTATTATTATTATTATAAAATACTGGCTCCTTTTTAGAGCTTACTTTTTGCTTTTTAATTGCAATAATGATTGACAACAATTTTTAGTTTCAGGCATGTAGCTTTGCACTTTGATACCTGTCTTTCCCACTCCATACCCTCCACTTAAAAGTCTAATTTTCACCTACCATCATCCAATTAACCTCCTTACCTAGTCTTAGTTTTTTTTAAATCTTATTATGAATGTTTACAATACAAAATTACTTGATTCTGATGACCAGCTTATGGCTTAGCTATTTTTACTTTTATTTTTATGTACAAAAAACATAAGATCAGAGAGGTTAATAATTTTTTCCAGAATTATATGCCTGACATGGCAGTATGCAAATTAGCACCTATCACAGAGTGAAAGCTTGGTAACAGGCTCCTGCCCGCTTAAACCATGCTGTCTCTCAAGTTACTGAGATGGGTGGTAGCTATGATGAATCCCTTGAACTCATTTAGTTAGAAACATCATTTTATACCCTATCCTTTCTTTTAGAGATAAAATCATTTTAGAGAACACAATACTCTAAATATAAACATAGCCCAGTACTGACAAAAACATATTATCTTTCTCTTCCAATAGTTCAGAAAAATATGCTCCTAAAGTGGTTATGTTTAAATGAAACTCATTGGTAAGTTGTTCTTGGTAAGTCTACATATTTTTATGCCGTTTATGTATTGATTTATTATTTAAAAGAAAAGTTTCCTAAAGTATGCTCAATGTATAGCAAATTTACTCATTAGCCTTAACCATGTATTGAAATCTTAACTTTCATATATGATTGATCTTTTTTTTATAAGATGATTTATAAACCTGAGCATGAGAACTTTTGTAATGTGTACACTAAGGGGATAAACTGGTTAACCAGTCCATAAAGGAGAGACTTAAGGCATCAAAGTGCTCTTATAAGAATAAGAAATTAAATGATAGAATACGAAAACTTACAAATACCTAGTTTACTTGACATATCAGAAACCAAGTTGTTTTAGTAGAATAATGAAATTTGTTTATATGGTCATTATAACTACTTAAATTGCTTTAAATATTTTAATCTATTCATGAAAATAATTTTGTGTTTTAAAGATGTCACTAATAGTGTTCTTTAAAAAAAAATTCTTCCAACACGTTTCTGGATGTTTTCTATTTAATAATTTCTAAGGCCAGAGGAAGAGTACATACAGCAGGTAGAGTGTTCACCTTGCATGCTGCTGATCTGGGTTTTTTTTGTTCATTTGTTTGTTTTTTTTTTAAATTTTTTAATTTTTTACAATTACTAAGATCTGGAAAACAATATGGACATTCCTCCAAAGGCTGATCTGGGTTTGATCCCCAGCATTCCATATGGTCTTCTGAGCACCTCCAGGAGTAATTCTGAGTGAGAGCCAAGAGTAACCCCTGAGGCATCATCAAGGGTGACCCAGAAATTTAAAAAAAATCTCACTTCACCTTTATTTTTTTTTGTATTGCCTCAGGGGCAACGATTCTTCAAATGAAAGTTTTTATTTTTACTTTATTTTTTTTAACAATTACAAAAAATGTTCATGTTTGGATTTCGGCCATACAGTGTTCCAGCACCCATCCCACCTTTCACTTTTCTTCATCATTTCATGAAACATTTTAGTCAGCTCCAATCTGTATCTTCTTGGATTTTTGACTTTTCAGAATGCTGGAAAGGATCTAATACATGTCTATAAAATATGTACCTCTAACGTTTTGCTTCTTTTTTCTTTAATAATAATGATTCAGTATAAATTTATTCGTGTTTGGTGGTTGAGGGCATGTCTAATTCACTCCCCCATACCACCTGGTTTTCTAATTCAGATTGCTCATTATATTTAGGTGTCATTTAAATAATTTTCCTAGAATCCACAATCTGTAATTTTTTAAGTTGAGAAGGGAGTGTGTAAAACTTGAGAAATATTACTACCCTTTCCATTACTGTGGTTTTTAATTTTCATGAAGTAAACTCTCTTTTATTCTTTTTTAACAGATTCTTATACTTGATTTTTTTTCTGACCATCAATGGTTCCTGTCTCTTTGTTACTAAAATAAAACATTTAAAATAATAATTCCCCAATTAAAATATTCATACACATTAACATAGAATGTATTACCAGGATCTCACTTGTATCACTTGTCTTAATGTTGTTCATCAATTTGCTTTCGAGTGGGCACCAGTAACATCTCCATACCTCTTGTCACAAGCAAGTGTAGCCCAAAGGCATCTGCTTGCTCCAGGAACAGGAAGAGCCTCAAACCATTCCTTCAGGACATGGGAATGAGGTCATCATTGTTACTGGTTTTTGGCATATTAAAAAAAAAACATGGGTAACTTGCCAGGCTCTGCCGTGTAGGTGGTATACTCTCAGGAGAAGGCTCTCATCTAGAGCATTTACTGATGAAACTCAAAGAAGAAAGATCAGGTTTTTTCTTAGGTAGAGCTCTAAGGAGCTGTGGAGTCTGGATATTGAGAATCACTGACCTCATGATGTGGGGGTTGCCAGGATCTCATCACTTAAAAATTAGCTGCTAAGTAGACTTATAATTTTTTCTAGAAACTGCTTATTTATTGCCTTTCCACTCCTTGTCCTACCTCCCAGATTACTCGAATAACTTTTCCTTGTTAATCCGCTCTTTATTTGTTAAAGCTCACAGTGACTGCATTGCAGTAGGGACCATACTGTATTCATTGTATGTCTTTGGGAACTGTTATATTTCCTTTTAGTAACCACTGTAAAACAATGACAATAATGTCACACATTATTATGACATTATATAGCAGTAAGATTTGCAAATTAATAGTGCTTACTGTGAGGCAGGAAATCCATTATTCCTTAAATGATTGATGTCATTAAAGCATCTTTTTGTTGTCATTTTTATAAATTGAAGAGGGATATGGGGCCACATCCACCAGCATTTCATAAATGAGATTGCTTTTCATAAATGAGATATCCTATGATATAGATTATCGCTTTATATCCATTAACATGTAATTATACCAATATAACGCCATTAGAATCATGAGTGCAATGTACTAAAATTAATTCCTTAAAATTTATGTGCCTACTTTTAAAAAGTTGGTGCATCTTTTTATATATTTATCAGTAAAAGTAGTTTTGAAATGTTCTTTCAAATTCACTCATGTCTGACCTCTTTTATATTACATGCTAGTGAAACATTCAGCTAAATTATATAATTATTATAATTACTTGGGACCAGTATATTTAAAATTTTAAAATGAATGTTGCACCTTGGAGGTCTGAAAACAGTTCTCAACATGGAAATAAAATGCATAATTTCAAATTAAAATATTAAAAATTATGGACCATTATTTCTGAATACTTTAAAGATTATCATGAGTATATTTAATATGAGTTTTCCAATATTAACTTTATGTACCATATTAGCTAGTTTTATATAATATCTAAGTGTGGAAATAATCTGTATTTCAACTGATGGATAAATAAGAGTGTAGTATGTCACATAATGGCATATTGTTCAGCCTTAAAAAGAAGAAAATTCTGTAATATGTAGAAGCACAAGTGAATGTTAGGAACATTATGTTAGAGGAAATAAGTCACAAAAAGGACACATTGTAGTCAGTATTTAGTGAGATAATTACTATTGGCTTATGCAAGAAAATAAGTTATTCCCTGATATCTACCTAAAAGACAGATTTTTATGAAATAAAATCTGTTTAAAGAGAAAAAAATTTTCTTGCTTTTCCTACAGAATTAATTTGGGGCTAAAGTCTGTTTAGAAGTGTGACGTGTTCATAGAATATCTATTTCTCTCTTAACTTAGGGTGGTAGAGCATGTGTGGAGTAAAACCCTTACTTGGTACATGAGTCAGAATAATTTTTAAAAATTTAGCAATTTATAAATGTTAAAAATAAAAAATTCAATTTAGTTTTTAATTTTATTTTTTTTTTTTTTTTTGGGAGTCACACCCGGCAATGCTCAGGGGGCTACTCCTGGCTCTGCTCTCAGGAATTACTCCCTGGCAGTGCTCGGGGACCATATGGGATGCAGGGATCGAACCCAGGCCGGCATGAGTCAGCTGCGTGAAAGGCAAATGCCCTACCCGCTGGGCTATCGCTCTGGGCCTTAATTTAAAAACAATGAAAACTCAGCTTTATCAATAATCATTCAAGATTTTAAGATACTTAAGTAATAGTTTGGTGAATGAGAGGGTCAGATATGGGTGGGAATGGCAGAATATAATTTTCAGTTGGGGGGTCACTTGCACAAATTGCTGGGAGTTGAAACTTAGAACTAACTTGTTATATTAGTACCAAGTTTTAATTATTAACAGGAGTCATAGATAATATCAGTTACTTTTGGTCATGGTCCTATTTAATGCTCACTTTATATCTAAGAAGGTGATGAAACAATTTCCATTTTAGTTAGACAGAAGCTGAGATATAGAAAATATCCCAAATTATCTGTTGTCGCTTTTATTTTTTATCAAATTTTATTGATTTGTTATTGGTTTATAATACTATTAATTTGCCGAGTAAACCTTTAAGTATGTAAGTTCCACCAGATGCATCACCAAATTCCAGTCCTATCATGATCAAAATGGCCTATATGAATGTGATCAAAATAACAAGATATTACTTCATATCAGTGAGAATGTCCTATATCAAGAAGTTTGGCAGGCTGGATAGTACAATAGCAAGACACTTGATTTATGCATGACTGAGTCAGCTCCAATTACAACACTGCATAAGATGTTCCAAGTCCCACCAGGAATGTTCCATGAGCACAGAGCCAGAAATAAGTTCTGAGCATCACAAAGTATGGCCTCGAAACAACAATAGCAACAAAACTTTTAAAATAATAAGTATTATAGAGAATGTGGGAAAAAAGGAATTCTTGCACACTGATATAAAATTGTGCAGCTTCTTAGAAAATGATACAGATTACTTAATAAATGGGACTACCATGACTGGAGCAATAGTACAGTGGGTAGGGCACTTGTTTTGCATATTGCCAACTTCGGTTCAATCCTCAGCATTCTGTATGTTCCCCAAAACATCACAATGAGTGATTCCTGAGCACAGAGTCAGGAGTATCCCTGAATACCAAACACATCAGGCCCAAAAATGAAAAAAAATGGAACTACCGTGTTTTTCAGCAATATCATTCCTCTAAAGCTTTGGTCTCAAGGATAGAAAAATAATCATTTAGAAACATATTTGTACCATTATGTCCATAGTGGCATTATTCAGAATAGTCAAAACATGAATTTCAAGATAATTTTCCATTAATAGACAAATAACTACATAAATATGTGTAGAGGTTCTGAGATTATATATAATATTTAAATATCTATTATTCTATATATAGAATAATATATTCTATAGAATGCTATAGAATAAGAATATATAGAATAATATACAGAATTCTATAGAATTCTGTATATTATTCTATAGAATTCTATATATTATTAATTCCACAGAATTCTATAGATTTCTATATATTATTCTACATATAGAAAATATATTCTATAGAATAATAATATATATTATTACGTATTATTCTATATCCTATAGAATAATAATATATATTACTATCTATAGAATAATAATATAATATAAATATTATTTATTACTTTATATTATGTATATCATTTATCTCCTTTACATATGATTATATGTTATAATTTATATCATATATAACTTACTGAAGTACTATTCTGCTATATAAATTGGTGAAATGGTGCTTTATGGAGGGGAAATTAGTGACACTTTCATTTAAGTGACATAAGTAATGAAGTAAGAGTCAAGGGGCCGGAGCGATAGCCCAGCGGGTAGGGCGTTTGCCTTGCACTCCGGCCAGCTCATGCGGCCTGGGTTGGATCCCCCAGCATCCCATATGGTTCCCGAGCACCACCAGGAGTAATTCCTGAGTGCAGAGCCAGGAGAAACCCCTGAGCATTGCCGAGTGTGACCCAAAAAAGAAAAAAAAAAATAAAGAGTCAAGCACATGATGATTTTACTTATAGATAGAATAGAATTAATTTTTTAAAAGCTATCAAAAACATACCAAAACTGAAATATAGGAAAATTAATTCCTAGGAATTCAGTAAAAAATACTGTGATTATCAAAGGGAAAGCGGTAGTGCGAGATGGGGAAAGTAGTTGGTATCATTTTGGCTGTGGAACTTTTTTTAGTCATAAATCTCTATAGGATATAAAGCTATACCTTTAAAACTCTACAATATAGGTAAGCAATAACAACAACAACAGCAATACAGCACCCTAAATCTACCCAAAAGAGGAAAAACAAGCAAATTGGTGGTTGAACTTCAGTGACAAGGAGTAGAATAATAAAAATCACAATTGATAATTTGGTAACACCCAGACACTTGATTGTCCATTGCTCTGTCATCATTCCCTACACATCCATCCTGTACTATAAGATGCTTAAGGGGACTGAGATGATGGGCCTTCATCAGTCAAAGTGAAGATCAAGATAGTGAGGGGATGACAGAGACTTACTGCTCACACAATCTTGAAGAAATCCCTATGAACCTCAGTAATGGTTATATGCGGTGAGCTATCACTATCCCAACTTTAAGGATGAAGAAACTTTCATCCAGGTGAACAAATTGCCTGAGAATACAGTTCAGAGCCTGAAAGAAACATTACTCACACCCTGTTGTGCAAATTCTGCTTCGTGGGAATGGGATGCTCCACAGTTGGGATTTTCATTTAAAAAACAGTCTAAAAAACCTTCCCAAAAGATGGCAGCTTTAGCATCTGCCATTGTAGCTGAATTTTATCAGTGGGAGGGATAAAAGGAAATACAAAAACATTTTTTAAAGTAAATATGACTAGGCATGTATTTACAGTAGATTTACTCTATCTTCATTGTCTGAACTCTAAAACAAATTGCAAGAAATGGCTTACTTCTTCAGTAGTAATTTTGGCATTATGTTAACCACCTAGCCAAAGAATAAGTATTGCTACTGAAGAAGTAAAAAAACATTTCTTCCTCACTGTCCCTCCTGTAGCGAACCGCCTCCTACCAGCGGTTAAACAAGTCGCCGCCACACGCAAGTCGCCGCCACAGGCACGATTCTTCTCGGATCACACTTTATTGGGTTACAGCTCAGTTGTGAAGTAAGGTGGAAGAAGGACTCCGTCTGAGAGAAACGCAGGAATATATAGCAAGCGTGCCTCTCTTGATAGGTGCATTTCTACAAAACCTTATTTGCATGGTAATACTGACATGTTATTGGTCAATTCTGAATGCTGACATGTCATTGGTCACTAACTGCGTCCGGGCATATTGGCTGGATGCAACGAAGGAAGTTGCAACGGATCAACCTCGCGCCCAACATCTAAGCTAACATCTGAAAAAACTATTGTTACTGTATTCAGATCAGTTACTGTAGCTAGATGGATTTTGGAACGCTTATGACTAAAACACATTTATGAACTGCTTTGTAATGGTGTATCACTTGGTTATTCAGTAAAAATAGTACAGGAAGGAGATTTCTTCTTTCCATTATGGTTGGATATTAGTCCTGATACTCAGACTCTACTATGAGATAAAACCTGAGTTATTCGCTGATTTCTGACTACAGTCAGCATGCATTCAGCATAGAATGAGTTAGAATTCAAAAGCTGCTACAAGTTTTTGAAAACTGCAAAGAATGAAAACAGACATTAATCACTTGCCCATTGTAATTAAAAATTTATCAGACAGAAAAGACAAAAGCATCTGCCTTGTCTGACCCAGAGACAAAATTGGAATCTTGGTTGCCAAACTGCTGATCTCTGGGTCTGTGTTCCCAGGGTAGGGGAGAGTTTCCCTTGTTTGTTGTCTATCGCCCCTGACTTTTACCTTTGTTATTTCTCTGATCTATGTCTACTGAAAAATTAAAAGCCTTCTCAAAGGCTATAGAAATTTTGACTTGTTTTCTATTCAGGGTTGCTTTGAGGAGCAGTTGGAGGTCTAGATTTCCTTTGATATAAACACAAAAAGTTGGTGGACTTTTTTTGTAATTTTCAGAGAGTTTCATGCATGCAAATGTATTTTATGCACTCTTGTTCAGAGAGCTGCTTCCACATTTTTAAGTTTTGTGCAAAAGTGGTTTAGGTGAGGAACAACCATTATAATCAGTTGAAGTGGCTCTATTTCTTTGCGAAACCTCCAGAATATCTTAGTTTCATTTCTTCTCATGGTCCCCTCCCCTTAACAATCTCTCTTCATCTGATTATAACACTGAATTTAATATGTTGAAAGTGTAAGGGTTGGCCACCCGATGGGGTGACTGATGGGAGCCTTGGAACGCCGCACCTACCAAGGAAAACTCTGAGAGACCAAGTCCTATGCAAAAGCAAGGGTTTTATTAAGCGAGTATACTCGGCTCATAGTGTGACCCCTAGCGGTCAGTGGCTAAGAGCCCCGAGCCCTTCCAGGGACGATCTTTAAGGAATAACTCCCGTGCTACAGAAAAGCCCACACATACCTATCCAATAGGTTTAAAATATTACATCAAGGTTGCGCGCAGGCAGCCAATCACTCTTGCACCAGGTAACTCATCACCCACCAATCTGAGTGTGCTTAATACTTTTTCCATATTTGGCACGGCATGGGCCCAGTCAGGTATCATACGAAATACAGAGGGGGACATCAGACGTAACCTCTCGGGAATGTTTGCCTTTATAGCCCTCCCTGGAATTATTTGCTTAAGGCCCTTCCTGCTGTTTTCTTGTCTTGTCCAGCCATCATTTTATCAGTTACTTCAGTTGAGCTTATCATTTTATCAGTCACCTCCATTTTATCAGTTACTCTGGTTCCTGTCTTTGTGTTCTGTGGGCGAGGCCATTCTTTCAGTAGTATTATACACCATTTGTTTTCTTAGAAAATTTGTGAGAGGCTTGCAGAATTCTATGTAGAATATAGGTAAAGGCACTCAGGGTATAAGAAGAAAAGATGTGATTATTTTCTCATCGGGTTTACTCTAATTGAGAGTGAAACAATAGGCAGGTAGTGACCATGATTTTTTATTTAAATTTTATTTTCATGAAGTCTACAATAGAAAGTGGGAAGCATACATCTATTAATTACTTTTAATATACAAGTTTTATACAATTCTGATGTCTTTACCTCTTTTAATTTTTGTTATACTTTTTTATACTTTATAAGGAACCAATGAAATTATTAGTAGTCATTTATAAAGTTCACTTGTTTGTTAGTTTGGCTTTGGGGTCAAATTTATTCATTCATTTCCTTTAGAAAAGTAAGTATAAAAGTAGGATTTTGCACTGAGTCTGTTATAGAAACAATAAAACTGTTTTATTATTTAAACCTTATATTTTTAAATGAAATATCATAACTAAGTTTTAGTTCCTCGTGAAACACTAACTAGCATTGAGAATCTTCAGCTGAAGCAAGGAAATCTTTGCCCTTGAATCTTTGGAGCAATCCACTAATTTTATGTTTTTAGCAGGTATCTCCTTAAGAGGTAGGATTACTGTCAAAGACTATTGTGAACAACATTCACACTTGTACTTCAGTTTGACAAGTACGAATATGTTTTTGTTATGCACTGTATATTCGCTTGCTTTACATCTTAAGTGCATTTTCCCTAACTGCCATGCAGTTTCTATGGTTACAGACTCTTTCTATTTCTATTTTTGCCTTCAAGAGGCCATGATGTTGTACATGGAAACAAAAACTAACGAAAGCAGCAACTTAGCCCTAATGCTCCTTCTTTGGATTTGGTTTTTAATTTCAATATCATTAGCTCAAAGTTAATTTCCCATTAATGGGTATGTTCACAATTATCACATATAATTCTTACAGAATCTTCACCAACATTTCCGCCTCTTTTCTGTCTAGCAAGAATAGTGCTTTTGTTGCAGTCAGGTCATTCTCCAAGGTTCCTGTATCTTATATAAAAATTTTATAAGAAAAAATCCTACTAAAAACACAATATGACTTCTATTTTCTTTGCTGCTGAGTCTTTTCTTGAGAAGGAAAACAGTTGAAAACTCATGTTTGCTTAATTTTATTCCTTCTAACCCCAACTATCTTTCACCCCTATAACTTGAAGCTACTACCAGAAACATGAAATTCTAGTTGCTAAAAATCAAAGCAACAAAAATACAATGGCTCCTGTTTTAGCAAGCCCTATAATTCAGATTAATACAGTAATAGGTAGCCAAATTAATTAGTTGAGAGGACCCAGTTCAATAAAACCTGATTTGTGAGGCTGACGGCTAGTGTGGAATGCTTGACAGAGACAGTAGTATGGGAATATACTTCACAGTCAGACAAAAGCTGCTAGTGACTAGGTGTGCAAGACTCATAAGAGTGTGTCTTTATTACTTTAAGAGTATCTGGGCATTTGCAGAGTTCATAGTCATTGATTGCTACCAGTAAGCTATAATTTGAGTAAGAAAGAACCACAGCAAAAGTTTCTTTCCCAAATTAAGCGCCCACTCTCTCAATATAATTAAATCTTAGTAACCTCTTTTGCCTTAAATATTTGACATGATTGATATATGTATATATATGCATATATCCTATATGCTTAATATTTCATCGCTGTTGATTCAGTGTTCATTGAATCTTTATCTGTCTTGAGCTTTCATCTTTGTTTCAGAGATGAAATAGTATATATTCCCTCCCTCTTTTGCTATTGTTTTTCTTTACCTATAAAATTGAAATTCCTATTTTAGTGCCTTATAAAGATATTGGAACTTTATTAGGAGACAATGGTGCTGTTTAAAAGCTTTCATTTTCTTTTTTTAAAAGCTTCATTTTCAAAACATAGCTCCATATCAAAGCATTTTTTGAAACTTTATTTAGTACTATTGAAAGATATTATGAAACTTTATGATTATTATAGCATCTGCAATAGCATAGAGCTAGAAACAACATGTGCTCATTGACAAATGGTCAGCACAAGGATAAATAAAAGTATGCTATATAGAACAGAATTCTATTCAGTTAGATACATATATGAAGATGCAAACTTGTAATTTGTAATAAGGTTGATGGATCAAGAAAATACTATGTGTAGTGAAAAAAAGATCATCCACTCTACAGCAAAGCCTATTTCAGGCCCATGTATGCTTGAGCCAGAGACACAGATACACGGGCAGAGCTGCTACCAGATCTCCTGTGCTCGGCTGATCACGGGGCATCCAGGAGGGAAGACAGGTTCTAGCCCTGGCCCGCCATCCCAGTAGAGTCTCGTAAGAAACCAGAGGAGACCCCGCAGAATGAGGGCAGCCATTTTCAACTTCCGACTCCACAGTTCGTCATTGGGTGTCACCCAAGAAAATACTATGCATAGTGAAACAAATCATACATAGAAGATAAAAAATGATTTTGTTTATAGTATGGAAATAACAAAATGGATTAATAAAGTAACACATAACTAAATTTGACACTATAAGATGAATTATTATCACCAAAAAAGGAATGATAGTAGATAGCGTAAAAAGGGTTCAGTTGTATAAAGATAAAATTAAAATTTTAGTGATTTACTTAAAGCTTAAGTGAATTTTATTTGTGGGACATAAAAATAGTATAATACCACATCCAAGACCAGGCAAAACCTGGATCAGGAGGTCTTGTCAGAGGGTGGAATCTACCAGCATGTGTGGGAGTCAGAGTTAGGTAAGAGAGAGAAAGGAACAGTATGCTAACAATTGTTGAAATAATAATATAAGGCTAGAACAAAGCATTGAATATAGGCAAAGGGATATACACTATAACCTCTAAATGTATGTATTGTGTCGCAATGTGAAGTGAAGAGGAGAGAGACTGAGAGAGTGAGAGAGAAATAATCTCTAAATGTATTGCAAGCTACAATGTGTAAGAGAAGAAAGAGAGAGAGAGAGAGAGAGAGAGAGAGAGAGAGAGAGAGAGAAGAGGCAAAGTGATGCCATTGAGGGAGGCTGGGGAGGGAGGAGGGAATGAGGGACATTGGTGATGAGAAATGGGCACTAGTGGAGGGATGAGTGCTGGAACACTGTATTACCTAAAATACAAACATGAACATCTTTATAATTGTATCGTATGGTGGTATTATAATTTTTAAAAAAGTTTAATGAATTTAATATAGTCCACATTGATTTGTAATAATATATATCTGTAGTGTTAACTAATAAAAATATTATAATTTGAGTCAATACATGATACACAGAAACTATTTATTTCTTTAATTTTGCTTTTGGGGATACATCTGTCCATAGTATTTACTCCTGACTTTATTTTTTTATTTTTTTTTTAAAATTTTTATTTTTACAATTACAAAGATATACAATTAAAAAGTTCATATTTGGGTTTTGGTCATACAGTGTTCCAGCACCCATCCCGCCACCAGTGCCCATCTCCCACCACCAACGTCCCCGGTTCCCTCCCCCCCCCAGCCCTCCTCCATGGCAGGTTCTTTATTTCTTTCCCCTTTCTCTCTCTTTCTCTTTTCCTTCCCCTCCAGACTATGGATTACAGAACATACATTAAAGGGTTGTCATGTGTATCCTTTTGCCTCTATTTAATGCTCAGTTCTAGGTTGGCATTAGTACCCTCGACAATTGTTAGCACACTGTTCCATTTTCTGTCTTACCTAGCCTCTGACTCCCACACGTTTGTGATAATTTCCACCTTGGACAAGACCTCCTGATATATGTTTCACTTGACCTTGGATATTGGTATCATAATATGTACATATATATTTATGTTATGCAAATAAATGCAGTCATTCTGTATCTGTCTCTCTCCTTCTGGCTAATTTCGCTCAACATAATCTTCTCCATGTCCATCCATTTATAGGCAAATTTTATAACTTCATTTTTCCTAACAGCTGCATAGTATTCCATTGTGTAGATGTACCAAAGCTTCTTTATCCAGTCATCGATTTTCGGGCACTCTGGTTGCTTCCAGATTCTGGCTATTGTGAATAATGCTGCTATGAACATAAAAGTAGGGATGGTGTTTCCGCTGCGTATTTTTGGTTTCCCAGAGTAGATTCCCAGGAGTGGTATGGCTGGGTCAAATGGGAGTTCAATTTCTAGTCTTTGGAGGAATGTCCATATTGTTTTCCAGAAAGGCTGTACCAGCCGGCATTCCCACCAACAATGGATGAGTGTCCCCTTTCCCCACATCCACGCCAGCACTTGCTGTTCTTGCTTTTTGAATATGTGCCAGTCTCTGTGGTGTAAAAGTGGTATCTCATTGTTGTTTTGATTTGCATCTCTCTGATGATTAGTGATGATGAGCATTTTTTCATATGTTTTTTTGGCCATCTGAATTTCTTCCTTACTGAAGTTTCTGTTCATTTCTTCTCCCCATTTTTTGATGGGGTTGTTTGTTTTTTTTCTTTGTAAAGTTCTACTAGTGCCTGATATATCCTGGATATTAACCCTTTTATCAGATGGGTATTGGGGTGAATATTCTTCCCTATTCTTGTGGACTGCTT
>JAJIBD010023199.1:0-34429 GCA_021461705.1 Cryptotis parvus | reverse complement strand
TTTTTACCTAAATTTTTTTTTAATTTTTATTTTTACGATTACAAAGATATACAATTAAAAAGTTCATATTTGGGTTTTGGTCATACAGTGTTCCAGCACCCATCCCGCCACCGGTGCCCATCTCCCACCACCAAGGTCCCCTGTTCCCTCCCCCTCCCCCAGCCCTCCTCCATGACAGGTTCTTTATTTCTTTCCCCTTTCTCTCTCTTTCTCTTTTCCTTCTCTTCCAGACTATGGATTACAGAACATGCATTAAAAGACTGTCATGTGTATCTTTTTGCCTCTATTTAATGCTCAGTTCTAGGTTGGCATTAGTACCCTCTACAATTGTTAGCACACTGTTCCATTTTCTGTGTTACCTAGCCTCTGACTCCCACACGTTTGTGATAATTTCCACCTTTGAAAAGACCTCCTGATATATGTTTCATTTGACCTTGGATATTGGTATCATAATATGTACATATATATTTATGTCATGCAAATAAATGCAGTCATTCTGTATCTGTCTCTCTCCTTCTGGCTAATTTCGCTCAACATGATCTTCTCCATGTCCATCCACTTATAGGCAAATTATATAACTTCATTTTTTCCTGACAGCTGCATAGTATTCCATTTTGTAGATGTACCAAAGCTTCTTTATCCAGTCATTGATTTTTGGGCACTCTGGTTGCTTCCAGATTCTGGCTATTGTGAATAATGCTGCTATGAACATAAAAGTAGGGATGGTGTTTCCGCTGCGTATTTTTGGTCTCCCAGAGTGGATTCCTAGGAGTGGTATGGCTGGGTCAAATGGGAGTTCAATTTCTAGTCTTTGGAGGAGTGTCCATATAGTTTTCCAGAAAGGCTGTACCAGCCGGCATTCCCACCAACAATGAATGTTTCCTTTCCCCCACATCCATGCCAGCACTTGTTGTTGTTGCTCTTTTGGATATGTGCCAGTCTCTGTGGTGTAAAGTGATATCTCATTGTTGTTTTGATTTGCATCTCTCTGATGATTAGTGATGATGAGCATTTTTTTTCATATGTTTTTTGGCCATTCGAATTTCTTCCTTGCTGAAGTTTCTGTTCATTTCTTCTCCCCCATTTTTTGATGGGGTTGTTTGTTTTCTTCTTGTAAAGTTCTACCAGTGCCTGATATATCCTGGATATTAACCCCTTATCAGATGGGTATTGGGTGAATATTCTTTCCCATTCTGTGGACTGCTTTTGTATCTTAGTCACTGTTTCTTTTGAGGTGCAGAAGCTTTTTTAGTTTCATGTAGTCCCATATGTTTATCTTCTAGTTGCTTTGTTAGTGATGTTTCACCTTTGAAAATGCCTTTAGCTTCAATGTCGTGGAGGGTTTTTCTTTATTTTTATTCAATGTACTTTATGGATTCAAGTCTGATATTGAGATCTTTAATCCATTTTGATCTGATTTTTGTGCATGGTGTTAGACACAGGTCCAAATTCATTTTTTTACATGTCGCTGCCCAGTTTTCCCAACACCACTTGTTGAAGAGGCTTTCCTTACTTCATTTTAGACTCTTTGCACCTTTATCAAAGATTAAATGATCATGTGTTTGAGGTTGGGTGTCAGGATACTCAATTCCATTCCATAGTTCCACAGGTCTGTTTTTATTCCAATAAAATGCTGTTTTAATTACTACTGCCTTGTAGTACCAATTAAGAGGCACAGAGTGACAAAATGGATTAAGAAATTGAACCCCAACATTCTGCTGTCTACAAGAAACTTGATCACTTGATCACTTGAATACCGTTATTCATCGATTTGCTCAGGCGGGCTCCATTAACATTTCCATTGGACCCTATCACGTGCCAATGTAGCCCATTGGCATCTGGTTGATTCAGGAATATGAAGAGCCTCAAACCGTTCCTTCAGGGTGTTGACAAGGAAGTCTGACCATCTTGTAGGTGGGCGGCCATGTAATTTTTTGAATCCTGTAGGATCCAGCCGGTAATGGCTCTAGTCCAGTGGTTGTCTCCAAATCGCATTACCTGTCCAGCCCATCTGATTTTCGATGCCTTGGCAAACAAGACAGCGTCCCTGATTCTGGAATAGTGATGGAGGGTTAGAACTCCGGACTCCTCCTCTCACTTGAGTGAGACATGATATTCTAAGCATAGCTCTTTCGATTCCTCTCTGGGAGACACGAATAGCATTCTCATCCTGTTTCGTAGGGCCCAGGTCTCTGAGGCATATGTTAATGCAGGGAGAACGGTGGAGTCAAAGAGATGTGCCCGGAGCTGGAGGTTCTTTGTCCTTTTAGCTATTTCTTCGATACTTTTTGAAGGCATTTCATGCCGCTCTCTTCTTCCTGCGCAGCTCAGGTTTTATGTCGTTCATCATGTTGATTTCTCGACCTAGGTACACATAACTGCTGCATTCAGAGATGTTTGTTCCATTGAGAGTGAATGGGACCTCTGGAACTAGTTCATTCTTCATAAATATAGTTTTCTTTTGATTCAGCTGAAGACCTATCTTTCCACATTCTCAGTCGAAATCAGCCAGCATTTGTGCTGCTTGGCTAATGTTTGGTGTTATTAGAACGATGTCATCAGCGAAGCGAGGGTGGTGTAGTTGCCGACCATCTATCTTCACTCCCATTCCTTCCCATTCTAATTGTTGCATGATGTTCTCGAGGGTGGCGCTGAAGAGTTTTGGTGAAATGGTATCACCCTGTCGAGACCCCTTCTTTGTAGAATGGTGAGATCCTGGTGGTGAATCTGTAATACAGCTCACAAAGGATCTTGATGTATTGGGTTTGAACACCCTGTTTGGCTAGGGCTTCGATGACGGACGGCTTCAGTCTCCACAGAAAGGCTTTCTGTAAATCAATGAACGTGAGACAGCGGCATCGTTATTCCCTACAAACCTTGATGAGCTTGGTTACTGTGTGGGTATGGTCGATTGTGCTGAATACTTCTGGAAGCCTGATTGCTCGCATGGTTGTCCTTCATCTAGTGTTCTGCCAATACTCTTCAGGATGACTCATGTAAACAGCTTGTAGATGACGGACAACAGGCAGATGGGGCGATAGTTGATGGTGTCGTGAATGTCTCCCTTCTTGAACAATAGAACTGTCCTGCTGGTTTTCCATTGGGTGGGCACCTTGCATTCGGACAGGTAGCGTGTGAAGAGCCGAGCTAGTGTATTGATGAGTACTGATGGCAGATTCTTCAGGTGTTCGGGTCTGACTTTGTCTGGGCCTGGTGCTGTTCCCTTCTTTACCAACAGGCAAAAATAGTAGCCTGTTCTTATAAGATGAATCCTTTGAAGGTGAAAGACAGCTAAGAGCTATTGCTATTCTGCTTCTTTCTGTCTCTGTCTGTCTCTGTCTCTCTATGTCTCTCTGTCTCTCTTTTCTCTCTCTCTGATGTGAGAACACTGAGAGAAAGTAGCCTCTCTCTGTAAGGTAGGAAAATAGGCTTTTTTAAAAAAAAAGTATTTTATTATGCCACTGTGAGATATACAATTACAAAGATATACAATTAAAAAGTTCATATTTGGGTTTTGGTTATACAGTGTTCCAGCACCCATCCCTCCACCAGTGCCCATCTCCCACCACCAAGGTCCCCAGTTCTCTCCCCCCCTCCAGCCTGCCTCCATGGCAGGTTCTTTATTTCTTTCCCTTTCTCTTTCTTTCTCTTTTTCCTTCCCTTCCAGACTATGGATTACAGAACATACATTAAATGGTTGTCATGTGTATCTTTTGCCTCTATTTAATGCTCAGTTCTAGGTTGGTATTAGTACCCTCGACAATTGTTAGCACACTGTTCCATTTTCTCTCTTACCCAGCCTCTGACTCCCACACGTTTGTGATAATTTCCTTCTTTGACAAGACATCCTGATACATGATATCCAAGGTATCAGGAGGACAAGACCTCTAGATATCTTGGATATTGTTTGGTATCATAATATGTACATATATATTTATATCATGCAAATAAATGCAGTCATTCTGTATCTGTCTCTCTCCTTCTGGCTAATTTAGTTATGATTTCAGTAACACTAAAGAATATCTTAGCAAAATTTATTTATTTTTTTGAAACACCACCTTTAATCTTGTTATAATCGTTTTAATTATAGCAAGTGGATTTAAAAAGTGTAACTTAGAAAAACCTTAGAATATAGATGAAATGATCCACACCACTTCTATAAAATAATTAACTTCTAATCCATTAGCTGTCTTTTTTAAGTTGTAACTTCATGAATCCTTTCATATATCCCCTGCTCTAAACATAACAGTATTTAGGCAGTGTTTCTCAGCCTTTTTCTGATTAGGGGGCAGCATCTGACTTGTTTCCTTCCTGTGTCCTGCGCAAAGTTTTTTTTAGTTAAAACCTATCAACCTGAAAATAAATACTGTCCCTTATATATTTTATATAAACATTAACTCGATAGTAAATTATAATTATATAAACTGAGACTGTTTTGTAAGAGTACGTACTATTATTAATGAGTTTTAAATAATTCTTTTTCATTAGCTAGAATGGATCTTAGTCTCTGTTACATTTACTAAAGTCAGTATTTTATTGAAGTATATTTTTTCTTGCATAACCCCTTCCCACCTCTCACTCATAGACATTTCAACAGATACTTAGTTCAAATAGGGGATGCCGGGGATCGAACCCGGGCCGGCATGGGCTGGCTGCGTGCAAGGCAAACGCCCTACCCGCTGGGCTATCTCTCCGGCCAGAGTTTACCTCCCGCTCGGCAAGCCTGGCAAGCTTCTCTTGTTGTATTTGATATGCCAAATTCCAGTAACAATTACATTAGGTCATTCCCATGACCTAATATAATGGTTTGAGGCTCTTTATGTTCCTGTAGCAAGCCGATGCCCCTGGATCTACTGGCATGAGACAGGACATATGGAGATATTACTGGTGCCGCCTCTAGCAAATAGATGATCAACGGGAAGATCGTGATCGTGACTTAGTTCAAAGCAAAACTGTGAAGCCTTAGTCATTCAATGGAGGATGTAAAACACGATTCCAAAAGGGGCTGGATCATAGACCTAGTTAGCTTTGGATCTTTTCAGTTTAATTTAATTACACTTTAAGCTATTTACATGTCCTAAGTCAGGGTTCATATTAATGAGATCTCTCTTCTGTATAAACACTGATGGAGGGTGTGGCAGTTACAGAAGTCACCTTGGCTCTGAATGAGTAACTTCTGAATTATCTAGATTGAGCACAGCTCCTCTTTATACCCACTGGTCCCAGCGTGGGACAGTTAGAATTTACCAGGAGACTACCAACCTGGGTACATTAAGACTATCGTTTGAGATTATAGGAAGGATCACACTAGTTTGCCCTGAAGCAGGTGAGTGTGACCCTTTTTGGTATATAGAGAACAAGATACTCAGAATCAACCTGGTGCAGATAATAAATAAGAAAGACCTTGTGGGTACCATCCAGATTACATGAAGCCCATGAGATTAAGATGTATTACTTTATACCAGCCCCCTCTCTCTTTGTGTCTCTCTGTACCCTTCTCTCTCTCTGTCTCTCTCTGTCTCTGTCTCTTTCTCTCTCTGTCTCTCAGAGTTTCTATGTAAGAGATAATCTTGGAGTAAGGAACTCCATGATTATCTCTTATGTAAAAACTGTCAACCTGAAAATACTGATTTAAGCCACTAATATTGGTTTAATCTACCTACTGTAATCTATTTATGAAATAATAAAATATATACTGTTTATTTATTTTCTACCTATGAAAATAAGTAAACATTATTTATTTTCAACCTGAAAATAAATACTGAAAATAAATACTTGGAATAATCATTTGTTTAGACTTGTAGTAGAGTCTGGCATCTACACTCTTCTTTTTTTTTTTCTTTTTTGGGTCATACCCGGCAATGCTCAGGGATTACTCCTGGCTCTGCACTCAGGAATTACTCCTGGCGGTGCTCAGGGAACCATATGGGATGCTGGGGATGGAACCCAGGCCGGCATAGGCCTGCCGCGTACAAGGCAAATGCCCTACCCACTGGACTATCGCTCCAGCTCCGCATCTACACCCTTCTACACCCTTCTACTCTGTAGAAGCTGTTTAGTTAACATCGTTGACAGGACCCTCCCTGGAGTTAGGATTACTTTTGTTTATATAAGGGACTGACTTGAGGTACTACATCCATTTTGGTGGGGCTCTCTCTTGTAGGATCCTCTTTGGTGGGAGACTTGGACCCTTGTGCAGAAGTAGAGGTCTTCCATTATATTGGATTGTGGTGGTAGAGCTTGTTTTACTATTAAAAGCCTTTTGGAACTACGCGAGATTCATGAGTTTTCATCCGTTCCCCAGTGGCCTCGGAGATAGAAGATAGAACATCTGTCCTGATACTGTTGGAAACCCCAGGGCCTCCCCAACCAAAAGGGATATATATATATATACTTCCAGTTGAAAATTAGAGAAGGGACTTATAAATATGAATCAGTCAAGTTCAATATAATTAAGAATAAAGATTGGAAATCAAGGAAAATGAATAGAACTGAAAATCCAAATTTTCTAGTAATACTTCCTTTTTAACTTGGAGCTTACTTTTGCTTATTTTCTTAATTTTATGTCATTATGTGCAGGTTTCTGAATCTTCAGTGAGATCTAAGGAATTGTAAAATTCATCATTGCTAATTTATGTTTGCTGGAGGACCAAGAGATTAATTTAGAATATTCTAAATCACAGATTGCCAGCTTTGTGTCAAATATGTTATGAAGTATGCCTTACCTCAGACTGCTGTAATAAAATAGATTACAGTAGGTGGAGTAAACCAATTTTAATGGCTTAAATCAAGACATTCATTTATCACAGTATTCAAGCTATGAAGTCTAAGATTCAAGGTGCCAGTAGACTTGGTTTCTGGTGAGAGTCTTCTTACTGATGTGTAGAAAGCTTTGTCACTGCTTGCTCACATTACCTTTCCTCTATGTGTGCACATGCAATAAAGAAGATCTCTCTCCTCCTCTTTTATAAGGGTCTGGGAATCATGAGGATTCCATGACTTCATCTACATCTCATTCCCTCCTGAAACTATCATAGTAGGGGTATGGCTTCGACATAATAATTTGTGAAGGACATAGACATGCAGTCTATGCATTCATTTCCTTTGTTGGCTCTCATTCATCTTGTCTGCTTCCACATACTGTTTATTTGGCAGAGATTCTGTTCACATACATGTTGGAAGAGTTGGGAGTAAATTTTCCCCTGGTAAGCATATGGTTCCCCGAGGACCACTAGGGGCCATTGCTGAGTATTGAGCCAGGAGCAGCCCCTATGCACTGCTGGGTGTGATTCAACCATTCCCACCTCCACCAAAAAAAACAACAAAAAAAAGATAGAAGATATACACATAAAGATAGAGACAGAATAGAGATTGGAGTCAGGTTTCCAAAGAATTCAGTGTCTACTGGAAACTGAAAGAGGGAAGGTGATCCTCCTTGGAGGTTTTCAGGGAAGTTTGGCCCTGCCAACTTGCGACAATTTGGGATTCAGCCTCCAGAACTGTAAAACAATGCATTTTTATAGTTTTAATCCACTTATATGGCACTGTGTATGGTAGCCCTAGAAACTAATGCAGATTACACTTTTATGACCCAGTTTTGAAATAAAGCCAAACAGAAGTAAACCATCACTTTGCTTTGTAAATGGGTTAATTGGGCACTTGTTTAATTTCATTAAAACTCTCCATTTGTGTTTTTCTGTTGTTTAGTAATGATTGGTTGCACAACACATATAAACGTTAACAGCTTTACACACAAATCCTTTATATATTAATTACAAACAGAATTGTAGTAATTCAAGCCACAAATCCATTGAATCACCAGTAGAATCATGCATAGATTCTCTGTTTTATTTTTCCATTCTAAAATCTCAAAATTCGGTTTATTTTCTTTTCCTTTTCTCTTAGTTGAGGAACTAAGGCATTCAGTCATTGCTTCCTTACCAAGTACAGATTTCAAGTCTTGACTTTAAAGCTCATGAATATGTCTCTAGTCATTTTATGGCTCCTATCATAACTGTGTAATCTGACTCAATATCCAAACAATATTGCTAACTCTTATCATCAATGAAATAAAACTTATAAATAAATGAATTATACATAAACTTAAATCCTCTTGGGCACAGAGCAATTCTCTTCCTGTTTATGTTGTTTCACTCTACCTATCTTTGTTTACAAGACTCTTAGGCACTACTCTGATAATTTCTTCCCCCATTTTTTTCATAGTCCCCTGTGAATGTGATCTTGTAAACCAATATATACTGTCTTTTTTCTTTTCTGGGCCACATGTTTTAACAGTAAGGATAAAAGAAAAAATTTGCCTTTTGTGATCAGGCTGAACTTTTCAGAGCAAACTATGTTTTTAAAATAGGTTATAGAATGGTTTGCAACCTGTTTCAATATATTATTTCTTTTTCCTTCAGACAACTTGAATTTAGTGTTTTGTTTTTGTTGTTTTAACTTTGAAGGTTCTGAACATAACCTTCTCTGTCTTGGTATCCTCATATATGTTCTAACCCTAATAGTTAGTTACTATAATTACTTTTTGGGTTACATTTTGTAACCCAAAAAGTAATTATAATAAAAGGGGTAGGAGATTTGTTGGCTTGTTCATAGAATATTGTTTCAGATAAATATTCAAGTAATACATTTTTTTCAAGAAATACTATTTTTTCTCCTCTAAGTTCAGTTCCATCTGACTTACAAATGTTTTGTAGCTGAAAGTATTTGGGGAAATTATCAGATTTGCTTTATACACAGACAGTGATATTTTATTTCAGGAAGTTCTAAAATGATAAATTATATTAAATTGTGCCAAAATACACTTTGTAGTTTTATTAAATATTTCTTTTGTTTATTTTTAATTTCTTTTTATAGAAAGTCAATGTTTACTTATGTATGTAATAAATGGAGTCTTATCACTAACATGAATATTGTACAAGATTTTGTATATATTATATAAGGAATTAACCAGAGTTAGTGATAACTTATCTATGTCATCAAGCTTTCCAAATAAAATTGCATTTAGCAATATTTGTGTTGGTGTATGTCACCAAGATATATGCTATAATTCAGTAAAGGAATGTGTCTCAAGAGCCATCCCCTGCCTCTGTTATTTTGTTTTATTTTATTTTCTATTTTGTAGAGTCAAGAATGGAATTTAGGACTTTACACATTGAGGCATTTGCTGCCCTATTTAGTCATATGCCTAGTTCTCTGTTGTTTTAGTATTTGTTTTTCCAGGCCCAGAATAAAATTGTTCTAAGAGTGTACTAAGAGATGAGGTGGGACAGATCCAGTAACCAACTCACCTTCTTTCTTAGAATTACCAAGATACAATCCTTTGCCTCTCTTGATATCAGAGGATGCTTCCTCTTTGGTAAAATGTGGTAATGATGTAGTACTTATTAATTGCACTGGACCAAGCTCTGTTCCATGCTCCTTCCATATAAAATCTGTTTGCTCACTACAACAACTCTGTGAAGTTGGAAGACTTCATAAGACTTTATCATACAGTTTCTCAGTCCCTTTACTGAAAACCCCTCTCCTGTTGTCTAACTAGTAAAATAATATTTTTGTATTCTAAAGCTCTCTGCTGTATCATGTAAAATTAGGCCATTGATAGTTTACAAACTTTGGCTTGTAATTCTGGTTTTACATTGGCATAACATCTAGTATAAAAAATACCTATTTTTGTTTTCCCTAGTCTCCATTAAATTTGCTAATATAAGGAATCACTACATTCTTACCTAAAACTCCCAAACTTAATTTGATTCTAAATTAGAGAACCAAAACTTAACATTTATTTTTATAAATTCCTTTATTTTTTTAATCTTTGAAATTGATTCTGAAAGATGTATACTGAAGTTGAAAGTAGAAAACACAAATGAAAGACCTCAAGAACAAAGATTACTTCTGAGTTAGGTCCATGATCTAGCACATAGTTGGGTTCATGTGTTAGTTCACTAATCTTTCTTATTCTATGTAGCTTTTCAACTAGTGCTAAATAGTTAAATAAAATTGATCTATGAACATAATTAGAGCTATTGCTATAGACTGACAATGAAATAATATCTGTGTGATTTAAATCAATAGTTTAGGAACTTAGTAGTTTAACCAACTCCCTAAATACACTCTATTAACTGGCACATACACTGTCTCTTATATAGGGAATTTGTTAATTGTATCTCAGCAAAAAATGAAATTCCGACTCTGAAAGTTGTTTGAATTGGCTATGAGTCTCATGTCTCTATCAGTTTGAAGGACAGAAAAATCATGCTTGACTTGTGTTATATAGCTTTGGATTCTTTATAAGATTTTTCTGAGAATTGAAGACTGTTACAGTTATGCATATACACAGAGCACAAAGCACCTACTTTGAACTTCAATGTGAGACAAGTCCAAGTAGCTGCACATAGCACAAAGCACCTGCTTTGGACTTCAATGGGAGACAAATCGAACTAGCTGGAGAAATTTTATATTTTCAATCGTTCTTTTCTGTGCCCCTTCCCACACTCTTTCTTTTTTTTTTTTAAATATTATTATACTCCCCACACTTTTTCATAGTTCAATTATTCTGAGTTAGTGCAAAGGAAAGAACAGGCTGGTAATTTGACTACATTCTTCACTTTAGTAGATATGCAATATCTTCTTCTACCCCATAATTATCAATAGATGGACCATTATAAGGATTGCGTCTGTTTTTTGACCATGCAGTCTATGTTTGCCTGCATGGCCTAAAATGTAAATATTGAAGGCTGAAGCATTTGTGTGTGCTCTCCTGCCTGTTTTTAATAATCAAGCCTATTAAATGTTTGCAGGGAGGCACTATTGAGAACCCTGACTACTTTGCATGACTATTGGAAATAGAATAGTCAAATGTACCTCGCTTTCACAGGTTGTGAGTTTTCAAAAGCCTCAGAAGTTAACTGGTTTACACAGAGTGGTAAAGAAGCCTCCTATGGCCTGTGGGTTACTGTTTGATTACACCCATTCCAGTGCTCCTGCGGCACACCCTGTACACGAGGGCACACCCAATTCTCTGAGTTTAACTTTAACCTCTCCTTTGTGTCCTTTGAGTCACAAATATCTCCCTAATCAGACATAGTAACTTACAAAAGTAAACCTCCTGATGCCTTTGGATTTTGTATACATAAGTGAAAGTTTGCTTTTCTCTTTCCTTTATGTCCTTTGCATAGTTTTACGTTAGAGTAATGTTCCCTTTTTTTTTTAACTGTCTTCCTAGACATAGGAAGACAGTTAAAGGAAGTCAATTGGCCAAAATATTTACGCCTGGGCATCTGTCACGTTTACCTGATTTAAGCTTTAGTTGCCATTAGCTTGACCTTAGTTCCTTACACCCCAAAAGATGGGTCCTGCCAAGGGACTTGAATGGACCCGGGCAAGCTGTACACAAACTGCCCTGGCTTTCATGAGGGGTAGTCTAAGCACCACAAGAAGTATATTAAGTTGAGAGCATGGTCATGGGAAAAACTGTGTTGACCCCCAAAAAAAAGTCAATTAAGGACCCTGTAGGGTTAGAAAATACTAACTTGGACTCAGGACCTTAGTTTGGAAAATGTAGCTAGATGTCCCCAGGAAAAGCCACCCTTTAACATGAGTTCAGAAAAAGCTTTAATCCAGGGTGTAGATAAAAGTCTATATCTCTTACTGTGTTTATAAAAAATGACTAAAAATATTATTAAGTAAATTTAATATGATTGTTTAAGCTGATTATCAGTAAAGGAAATTAGAAAGAGATAAGCCCCTAGATGGAATCCTGCCCTTGGATGGATCTCCTAGAAGGAGTCAACTGAGCAGCTTGGGCCTGGAGTTGGCCTCCCTAGAATCATGCTGGGTGACATCAGAGGTGTCCTTAAGACAACAATTCTCCAAGAGCATTTGTCACTGCAAAGAGGTAGACTTTCTGCAATAGGTGAAATGTAGGGCTGGAAGTTTGCCTTGCTGTGGCTGATGCTGGTTCCATCACAAGCATCCCGTGCGCAGCTGTCCCTGCAACCCCCAGCACCACCAGGAGTAATTACTGAGTGCAAAGCCAGGAGCAACCCCTGAGCATCAATTGATGTGGCCCCAAACCAAAAGCGAACAAAGATGAAATGTTCTACAAATCCTGAAATTTCATTTCAAAAGAATAAAATTTCTTGTTACCAGAATTCTTTTAAAGTCCTGATTAAGACCTCAAATAGACATCTTGTCAGGAGAGAAGTAAATTCAGGCTATTTTTTAAAATGTCCACCTTTAGTTTTAATAAGTATTCCCATACAAAGATTGTTTTGATACATTATCTCTGAAGTCCCATCAGTTCCTCAGGTCAAAGAACCTGAAAAAGACTTTTTTTTTTAGATCCTGTTTTTTTTTCAGATTTTCACATGTTTTTATTTATTTATTCTTTTTTTTTAAGTATTTTATTATACCACCATGAGATATACAAATAAAAAGATATACAATTAAAAAGTTCATGTTTGAGTTTTGGTCATACAGTGTTTCAGCACCCGTCCCTCCACCAGTGCCCATCTCCCACCACCAACATCCCCGGTTCCCTCCCCCTTCCCCAGCCCTGCTCCATGGCAGGTTCTTTATTTCTTTCCCTTTCTCTCTCTTTCTCTTTTCCTTCCCTTCCAGACTATGGATTACAGAACATACATTAAAAGGTTGTCATGTGTATCCTTTTGCCTCTATTTAATGCTCAGTTCTAGGTTGGCATTAGTACCCTTGACTATTATTAGCACCCTGTTCCACTTTCTGTCTTACCTAAACTCTGACTCCCACACGTTTGTGATAATATCCACCTTTGACAAGACCTCCTGATATATGTTTCACTTGACCTTGGATATTGGTATCATAATATGTACATATATATTTATGCCATGCAAATAAATGCAGACATTCTGTATCTGTCTCTCTCCTTCTGGCTAATTTCACTCAACATAATCTTCTCCATGTCCATCCATTTATAGGCAAATTTTATGACTTGATTTTTCCTAACAGCTGCATAGTATTCCATTGTGTAGATGTACCAAAGCTTCTTTATCCAGTCATCGATTTTCGGGCACTCTGGTTGCTTCCAGATGCTGGCTATTGTGAATAATGCTGCTATGAACATAAAAGTAGGGATGGTGTTTCCGCTGCGTATTTTTGGTTTCACAGAGTAGATTCCCAGGAGTGGTATGGCTGGGTCAAATGGGAGTTCAATCTCTAGTCTTTGGAGGAAAGTCCATATTGTTTTCCAGAAAGGCTGTATCAGCCGGCATTCCCACCAACAATGGATGAGTGTCCCCTTGAAAAAGACTTTCTTAAGGCTTAGTTGTAGGAATTTTAAAATAGGAATTTTTTCAATTTGATTTACTATTGAAATAGCATAAAATAATTTGCATTTTGCTTCCTGATTCCTAAATTTCTTGTACTTTTTTTTAATAATATCTAATTACCACTGTTGCCTCTGGGGGTATTTCTACACAGTTACAATGTTTGTTAAGAACTTTGGTTGATTAAACTATTTAACTTTCTTTTGCTGTGCGTAAACACCGTCGCTCTCTGTTTTATAATTCTGCCTTCTCAAGTAGGTAGTCCATTTAATGTTTGTGGTCTAACAGCATGCATGCAGGTATTTTTTCTCAAGACAGCCTCACCCAGGAGGACCCTAAAGGAGAGAAAGGTCAGAAACACGAGGAATAGGCCCTTACAGAGAAAAGGGAATTTAGGGTCTCCTTCAGCTCTTTCTTTGAAAGCAAACCCTTTATGATTGAAAAAATCTTAGAGGACCGAACCTTCAAACGTGAACAACGTTGTAATTGTATATCTCACTGTGGTATAATAAAATGTAAAAAAAAAAAAGAAATAAAGAACCTGCCATGGAGGCGGGCTGGGGGACATTGGTGGTGGGAAATGGGAAAAAAAAAATCTTAGAGGTTTCCTGTACCAAGTCTGATAAAGTACTTTGGCAGTTTCTACAGCCTTCAAAAGACAGTTAACTTCTTTAAATCTTGCTTGATAATATTTAAATGATGTCAATATAATGCTGCTTTAACATTGTGCCTCTTCGTTGCCCTGTGCTTTCATCCAGTGCTATGGCAACATGAGTGTCTTTGGAACCATGGTGCTGTAGTCATAGCTTCACTCACTACAGTCGTATATTCTATGTCTCCTTTCTTGGTCAAGAAAAAAAATCTAGATTCTTTCTTCATTTGCCGACAGTAAAGATATTGAACATTCCTAAAACTTACTGCTAAGCTGGAAAGCAAAAAGTAGAATAAACACTTTGTGGGTATAAAGTAAAACGTATTCAAACCTAAATGGGGAAATAGTGTATAAGGGTTAAATAAAGCAAAAAATAAAATTACTAGACACAATTTTATTTTTTAATTGTGAGAAAATTAATTTTCTAAATTCATTCCATCAGTGCAGTCTATAAAGAAGGGGAAGTTCAAATCAAAATATAGCCCCAAGAAAAATCTGAAAAATGATAGTCAGCTAGATTTTTATGATGTTTCATAATTACTAACTTCGAGTCACAAAGTTGAAGTTGGAGCATCATTTGTATAAACTTGAAAATATGCAAAGGCTTCTACATACTGCTTTAACCTACAGGTTATGTGAATGGATTTCCCCTAAAGGGAATTTTAAGGGATTTTCGTAGTGGAGATAGCAAGGAAAAGAAAGAGAAATAAAAATGCTCAGGGGGACGTATCTCCGGCTGGCATAGTTATACCCTTTTCCACAGCAGATCCTGTTTACTCAGTTACTTAGTTACATAACATATTGCAAAAAAGTAAACTATTGACCCTTAGGTATAGAACTAGATGAGCAAAACAGGAGTATTTTCTAGTAAAAAAAATGAATGTATGTTTCATGGAAATTCCTCTTCCATCATCGGGTGAGCAAATAAGCAGGAAGAGGACATTAGGGGTCAGCGTGAAAATAATCTTTGAACTCACAAAAACTCAACTGAAGAGATCATAATACATCCCTAGCTGTTGTTAGGTTTTTGGGATTCAGAAGCAGTGAAATTGGAGGAGGATAGATGGGTTATTTTTTGTTCCAAGTCTCTGGAAAATAATCTTCTGGAAGAATCATAGCAAATGTTTAGGAAATAAGTATAATTTTTATTATAGGATATCTGGTGTTAACAGTATTCTCATGATACATGATTTTAAATACGATTTGAAATTTCAATTTGTTACTGATAGGTGCATTGTTAGATGCTTTCTATTGCAATGATCATTTGACTTAAAATTTTAAATATATATATGCATAATTTTGTGAGCAGTTATAACCCTTGTGTGTGTTTATTTCATAGATTATGTTCTTAGCAAATAATTCTGAGACGACTGCTAACTTGACTCAATAGGCTTTTTCTTTGGTGGGTGCAGATTTAAGTCTCTTCCTCAGTACAAGGTCCTTTGAGCACAGCAACTAGAGGAACACATCAAATTAGAAATTTGACCAGTCATCAGAGCTCATATTCCTTTATGCCTCCCAGCGGAGAGGTCAAGGACACAAACATCCTCAATTGCTACAACAGGAGGGAACATTAGTTCATCAGTGGAGGCAAACAGGAAGCACCAAATGGACATCTCACTACTTATTTTGTGACTATTAAGGGAGACACAGTTTAGATCTTTCAACTAAATTTGTTAATGAAGCATGGAAAACTTGTGAAACCGTCATTCTGGTAAGTTTAAACTCTGATTGTAATAAAATTTAAAGCTGTTTCCCCCAACATTTTATTATGATTTATGAAATACTACGTTCTTAAGATGTTGGAATTTTACCTACTTTTAAATAATTTCTATTCTTTTTTCTTTTAGATTGTATACCAGAAAGTTAACATTTGCTGCAATCTTGTGAGACTCAGGCCCTGTACATGTAGATTTAATAAATTCTATAGATAATGTCCTTTCCAGACCCAGGAGGATGTCAAAGATTGAGCAGAATACTTTTATTTCATCTCCTTTAGTATGTGATAAGGTTCTGACGTGTCAGATATAGCCAGGAAGCTCCTCAAATGATTCATTAGAGATTGTTTGTTTTAACAAAATTTAAACCATATATATCAGTTCATTACCCACTGCATTACAAGTTTTATTATTCTACTGCCAGCAATGGCAGATAAGTAAGAATGAGGCAAATTGAAATAAAGTAAAAGGAAGTGTGTCTTGTATTCTTAATGAATAATTCCAAAAATAGATAAGACTTGCATGGCTGTATGTTAATATTTGTGCTGTAGTGAGACTAGCTAATGATTTGCTGATATTACTCATGTTGCCGTTATATATTTTTTACCCTAATACCATTATTAATTGTATACCCTATCAAAAATTGTATAACCTATCATAATCCTTATTTTGCAGATAAAGGAAACTGAGGTATAACAGTAAATATGTGCTTAGTACTATACAACTTAGAAGTGGTAGAGATGACAAATAAAAGGCAAATAATCTAACATCAAAATCCTTGTTTAGCACCATAATGCTATACCTCAAAACCATAAGGAAAACCTACAGAAGTAAGTTGGTTTGGACCCAAAATGATAGTACAGTAGGCAGGGTTCTTGCATTGCACATGTCTGAATTGGATTCAATCTCTGGCACTCCAAATGGTCCTCTGAAACTGCTAGGAGTAATCCCTGAATACCAAGATAAGAGTAAGTTGCTGGACACCATTAAGTGTGGCCCCAAAACCAAAATACAGGGAAAAATCATCAAAAAAGAAACTTGTTTTGGATGCTCCATTCTGAAGTTGCCTGTGTCATTCTTTAGGCCCAAAATTTCTGTTTCTTTTTATTTATCTCTTTTTCTCTTGCCACATTCTTAGAATTAGTATTTTTCCTCAGTAGAAGAACAATTTTACTTCACTAACAAGAAATGAAATTTTTTTTTGTGAAGAATTTAATTTGGGTAATTTCAGTAACAGCATCATTATTCTTTATTTAAAAATTATCAATGCTCTAATGGCAAAATTAACCTGGATAATATGAAAAGCATTGTATTTCTGATGATTAAGTCTTGATATAACAATTTTGAATATTTATAGACATTATATTTTATGAAGTCTTATATTTCAGATTGTGATAGTAAGATGGTTTTATATACTTTTAAATGACTAATAGTGGGTGAAAATGTCTGTGTGGCAAAGTTTATTTTTAGGAATGGCCCTGAGGACATTGACAGTTAAGTCTGCTGTGATTTAGTAAGAATTTTACCTCCTGTATTCAATTACCCCTTGGCAGTTTGAAGGGATGTTATGAAATTTTGTATAACTGTGAAGATTATACCTTCAGCAACTGCAGTGGAAAGTTTGCAATTAACTCCATTCTTTGAAATCAGAGAAATGACAATAACCACAGAGAAACACTTCATCTGTTCTTTCCTGGAACAAGAAGTTTGTTCTCCACATCTCTGATGTCCTGATTAACCTTCCTTATTAATTAAATGATCTTTAACTAATATGCATCTTTTTATATTGAAACATTGAAAATTTGGAGTCTATGATTTCAGAACTTATTGTATTTTGAAGACCGAACCACTGATTTCTCTTGGCATTAGTTCAGAGAATATGAAAGGCTTAACTGAACAATTTGATCCACACCCTATGAGCATCTGCAGAGTTTTTGTTACCTAATTTGATAAATCCAGGTCTCTTATTCCATTCACAAAGCTGTAGAGTGATAGGAGCTTCTTCCATTTTTCCTACAGAGCACCCTACAGGCAGTAGCATGTTTATAGAAAAACAAAGCAGTTTCATGCCAATAAATTAAGATTCTTCAGCTTCCAATAGTTGAGGGTCTCTGGACCTCTAAGAACCTGCCCAGACATGCTTGTCCAGGTACTGCTGAGCCTGCAAATTTCTCTATAGTTTCAAAGAACAAAACTAAGTATTTCAGAAATGTTTGTTCTCATTTGTCTCATGCACTCTTTTCTAGAAGCTATGTTCATCTGTATCCATTTACTAGTAAGTAATGTGCTCCTGTTTGGAAGATAAATTAGTTTTTCTTGTCTGAAGCTGGCAGAAAAAGTTTGGGATGGGCTATCCACCCCAATCCTGCCCATCTGCTTCCCATATTCCATGACCATGTGTCCTGAACTTTTCATCTCCGTTAGCTGATGTGGCTGCTTTATGCTTCCAAAAACTTACATAATGCTAAAATCTTAGAACATTTACAAGTTGTCAGGGAACATGTACCCACCCAAAAGTAATACTATTTTCCCCTGATTTCTTCTTTTTAAACATGTGGCTTATTTCAGTTGCATTTTTAAAATCTCAAAATTTTTTTCACAACTAGAATTTGGGATTGATGAAGGGAAACTATAAATACAGTTTAGAAAGGAGTGTTCTGATAATCAACTTATGTTTTACTTTTTTTGAGCCACAGGAGCTAACATTTTTATATCTGTTGTTCCAACAGAGAGTAAAAATAATTGAAGCTATTTTTAGAAGTACTAACCTGACTAATGCATTGTGAATGGATACAAAGAAAAGAGAACATTGTTATAAAAGTAATTTATTACTGTTGGATCAATTTAGGTGAGAACATTATGAAATCATGAACTAAGCAAATAGTACAGGAAATGAATACAAAGGAGATTGTCAGTAGAATTGGAAGAAATTAGAGACAGGGTAAAGGCAAAGGAAATGTTACAGCTGATACCTTAGGTTTGTGGTTGCTCACTCAGTTCTACAACTATTTTAGAAACAGGCAACAAAAGTCAATCCCTATTGTATAGTCAGGAGACTATAAGATGGCTAAGAATAGGTATTTAATCATGCAATGAAACTATGAGGCTGTATTAGACGATTTTTTTGGCTTTTTTTGTGTCCCAATGGGCAACCCTCAGGGATTACTCCTGGCACTGCACTCAGGAATTACTTATGACAGTGCTTGGAGGGATCATATGGGATGCTGAGGAGTGCACCAGGTCAGCCTCGTGCATGCCAAATGCAGCTGTACTACCTCTCTGGTCGCTGTATTTTAAGATTTTGAATCTCCTTACCAGAAATCTATAACAATTGAGGAAACTTCTACGTGTGAGTGTAATGTAGAAAGAGGAGTTGCACAAGATTTTAAAATACCCCGGGAAAGAAGTACTTGAGGGAAAAAAATAGTATAAGAATAGTCATGGTGTTCTGGGTAACTCATAAGCATGTGCCCACAGAAATCCAGTTTTCAGGAAGAAATTCGGGAAATAAATTGATCTAGTTGGGGTTTATTAAAATTCTTGTGTGAGAGGATGGCACATATCCAAAGGGGGCAAGGACAACAAATGCTGGCATGGATGCGGGGAGAAAGGGACTCTCATCCATTGATGGTGGAATGTCGACTGGTACAGCCTTTTTGGAAAACAATATGGACATTCCTACAAAGACTAGAAATTGAGCTCCCATTTGACCCAGCCATACCACTCCTGGGAATATAACCTGGTAAGCCAAAAGCACACAGCGGACACACTATCTGCACTTCTCTGTTCATAGCAGCACTATTCACAATAGCCAGAATCTGGAAACAATCAGAGTGCCCGAGAATTGATGACTGGATAAAGAAACTTTGGTTAGTGGTTGGACAGAGAATGGAACATCTACATAATGGAATACTATGCAGATGTTAGGAAAAATGAAATTATGAAATTTACCTATAAATGGATGGACATGGAGAGGATCATGTTGAGTGAAATTAGCCAGAAGGAAAAAGACAGATATAGAATGACTGCATTTATTTGCATGACATATATATATATATATATATATATATATATATGTGTGTGTGTGTGTGTGTGTGTGTGTGTGTGTATGTATATCACTGTCTGTCACTGTCTTCCCATTATTCATCAATTTGCTCGAGCGGGCACCAGTAATATCTCCATACGTCCTGTCACAAGCAAGTGTAGCTCAAAGGCATCTGCTTGCTCCAGGGACAGGAAGAGCCTCAACCCATTCTTCAGGTCATGGAATTGAGGTTCATAATTGTTACTAGTTTTTGGCATAATAAAACATGGGTAGCTTGCCAGGCTCTGCCGTGTAGGTGGTATACTATCAGTAGAAGTCTCTCATCCTCGAGCATTTACTGATGAAACTTATAGGGGAAAGATCAGGTTTTCACTAGGATGGAGCTCTGATGAACTATGGAGTCTGAATGTTGAGAATGTTTCTTTTTTAAACTTTAATTTTTGGGGGTTTGGGTCCATTTACAGTGCTCAGGACTTATTCCTGGTGGGGCTCAAGGGCCAGGCATTGAACCTGGGTCAGCCATAAGCCTTACCTGCTGTATTCTCACTGGCTCCCACCATCCATTTTTCAGAAAACAGAAACAACCAACACAAAATACTCAGAACCTTCCCTGAAACTAACTTCTTAAGTAACCAACAGAAAGTGATCCCCAGCGGCAGAGATGACCACCACCCCCGGCTGCAGATATATGTTATATATATATATATATACATATATATATATTTATATATATTTATGTGATGGCAAAACATGGATCAGGAGGTCTTGTCAAAGGTGGAAATTATCACAAATGTGAATGCGAGTCAGAGGTTGGGTAAGACAGAGACTGGAACAGTGTGCTAATAATTGTTGAAAGTGATAATACCAGCCTAGAACTGAGCATTAAATACAGGCAAAAAGATACACATGATAACCTCTAAATGTATGTATTGTAATCCACAATGTGTAAGGGAAGGAAGAGAGAAAGAGAGAGGTAAAGAGAAAGAGATAAAGAACCTGCCATAGGGGCAGGTTAGGGGAGAGGGAGGGAATCGGATACATTGGTGGTGGAAAATGGGCACTGGTGGAGGGATGGGTGCTGGAACACTGTATGACTGAAACCCAAATATGAACATCTTATGAACATCTTTGTAATTGTATATCTCACGGTGGTATAATATTTTAAAAAAATTAAATTCTTGTGTGTACAGATTAATATTTTGGTCAAATTTGGTATATTTTCAGTCACTATTTTTTCATGTATTCTTTCCTCTCATTCCACATACCTTCATCCACTCTGACCCACAGATCTCTCATAGCATGTTCTGCAAACACCAATGGGAGCAACCTTTGTGCACAGAGCTTAAGTAGTCCCAGAATACCAATGTGTGTGCCCCTCAAAAAATTATATATATTGAGGCCAGAGAGATAATACAGTCAGTAAGGCACTTGCCTCGCATGCATCTGACTTGGGTTCTATCATGGTCATCACGTATGGTGGGGCATTGGGTTCTTGTGGGAGGGAGATGGATATACTGGTGATGAGAAACCATTATTTTATTATCTTTATTTAAATACCATGAGTTACGATGTTGTTCACAATATAGTTGTTTCAAGTATTCAATATTCTAACACCAGTCCCACCCTTACCACTACCAAAGACCCTAGTTTCCCACCTACCCCCAAAATTGCTTCCCTAACAGGCACTGATTAATCTACTTTATATTGCTTATTACAACACATATCTCGTAACTGTATTGCTGAAGTTATTTTACTGAGCTATTATGTGCAAACTGTATTATTGCTTTCACCTATTGAACTTATTCTACTTAATGGGATTCTACTCAATTATTTGACAAAGTTATTCATGTTAATTTGTTGCAGACATTCAAATTCAATCCTGCCACCATTGCAACTTCCCACCTCTATTATTTCCAATTTTCTCAACCACCACTTAAGCCTGCCACTCTAACCGATTGCTTTATAAGTAGTTTCCTAAAACTGATTAAGAAATGTTTTCTTAAAAGTTAGTGAAGATTGTTCAATCTCACCATGGAGCTATTAAACCCTTGTAGAAGAAATTACTGATATGTTGTTACAGGATAGGCATTATGTTTATATATTTTGTTATTGGTTGCCTTCTACTTTACATCCATTAAATGTGTTGTGCTACTTGGTATATCAATATAACAGTGTTTGAGATGTTACATGGCCACAAATGCAGTGACACATTCCAAGATTCCAAACTTTTTTAACAGGGTGATAAAGTTGGAATTAAATTTTAACTTTCAGAAATAAAGAACCTGCCATGGAGCAGGGCTGGGGAAGGGGAGGGAACCGGGGATGTTGGTGGTGGGAGATGGGCACTGGTGGAGGGACGGGTGCTGAAACACTGTATGACCAAAACCCAAACATGAACTTTTTAATTGTATATCTTTTTATTTGTATATCTCACGGTGGTATAATAAAATACTTAAAAAATTTTTTTTTTAACTTTCAGGTGGCTTTGGGATACGGGCATGATTGCCGGAACTTCCAGAAGGACAAGGAGATGGGGGAAGGAGCTCATCCCTAACTCTGTAAAAGCCTGGAGATTTCAGTCACAAAACCCACATCCCTGAGATTTTCAAAGGATTAATTTATGGGTGAAGCTCATCTGAGGAGTAGAGCAGTCTGCTATTATTAATAGTATTGTAAAACAATAAATAAATGAAAATAAACATTAGAAATAAAATAATGACTTTTTGTCTTTAAAAAAATCCTAGAAGGCACCAAAGAAGAAATTCCTTTGGCACTGAACACAGTGCTATGGACTCAGCAGAGGGTCCATGCTATAAATAAGCTGTGTGTGTGGAAGGAGGCTTTCAGCCATGCAGATTTGGAACTTGGTAGACTGCTGATTCCATTCCTACTATCTTTGGCAGGTTTAATTCTCTGAGAGACAGTTGGGGAAAGAGCATTGGAGACTGGACTGTTGTGTGCCTACCATGCTTTCCACATAACATGCTTCACTGTAGCCTCTGCATTATAAGACATCCTTCAGAGCCTTTTCTGCTAAGAAGTGTAATGTCAGGGAACTGAGCCTTTCCACTGGGGCTTTCCAGGGGTCTCTTGATGATGTTCATTATGATTCTTTGTCCTATATTTCTGGAATTAATGCTGTTTACCCCAACGACAAGCCTATCCACTAATAAATCTTGTTCTAATAAAAAGATAAAATAAAAAACTCCTAGAATTAGAAATAAAATAATTTTCATTCTTTTTAAAAACAATCTTTGCTTATACGCCTCTCCATTTTGCTGAGGAATACTGACTAACTTTGTCACTAGTCTTCACATTGACTCCGTTAGGAATATCCCTCAACCATGAGTAAAATCTCAAACTAGTGGATCTGTTTTCTCTCATGGTTCACTTACATAAGAGATAATGATATCCTCCAAGATTACTTCTGGAAATGGTATCTTTCATTTCTCCAAATGTGTGCTTATTGACCACAACAAAGAAATGAGTTCTCTTGGTGTGTTTTTACCAAGTTCTGTCCTTAATAATGAGGGAATGGCTTTCCCTCAGGTCAAATTGCAATTGAAACTCATTTTAACTTAGAGTCCAGCAGTTTATTCATGCTTATCAGATTATTGTGTGCCTTTTGTTTATTTTCAATGATGAAATTGTTTTTGTCAGTTTTATCCAGCTTTTTGTGATAAAGATTTTGTCTATCATAGCCAGAAATTTCACATCTATTTGTCATCTTAGAAGCATGCATTAAATATTAATTATGGCTTTTAAGCACATATAAAATTTAATACTTATTCATTTGGGATTTAGGGCCAAGAATGGTGGTACTCACGGCTTACCCCTGACTATGCCACAGGGTGAATGTGGTGGATACCACATTCACTTTCATCACTATCAGTAGTGATAGTGATAGTGATGAAAGTGAATGTGGTATCCATCTACATTATTCCAGGACCTACCCATTCACTGCTCCATAGAGTGGAAATCTTCTAATCTAATTTCTGTGACAATAAAACTTTTTTTTTTTCTTTCTTGGGTCACACCCAGCAATGCTCAGGGGTTTCTCCCTGGCTCTTCCCTCAGGAACTACTTCTTGTGGTGTTAGGGGACCATATGGGATGCCGGGAATCGAACCTGGGCTGGCATGGGCCAGCTTCGTGCAAGACAAACGCCCTACCTACTGGACTATTGCTCCGGCCCCAATAAAACTTTTTTTTTAAAGAAGCATTATTATATCAGAATTTATTCTTTGGAGTAAATAATTTAAATCTCTCCTTTTTATACCTTAAAAATCTGCTTCATAGAATTCTTGGTAAGCCAGTATGAAAGTCATATTTAGAGCATGCAGTCTTGAACTTCTATTACGTTTTTCTCAAGAAAAAGCATTAATCATCACACTTAACAAATACATTAAAAATATTAAAAACCCTCCAACACAATTTCCTATTTTTAAGGAAAAGATTTTGGGCCACACTTGGCAATCCTCAGGGTTACTCCTAGTTCTACACTCAGGAATCACTCTTGAAGGTGTTCAGGGACCATATGGGATGCTGGGAATTGAACCCAAGTTGGCCATTTGTAAGACAAATGCCCTACCCTCTGTACTATCTCTCTGACCCCATGATTACCTATTCTTGGAAAGGGCAAAGATCCTAACCAGTTGTTTCATACTGAATTTGTGATCATATTTAAGAGGGTTTCTTAAACAACTAAGTATATGGTCTTTTAAATTATGCAAATCCTGGGACCAGAGCTGTACAGTGGGTAGGGCATTTGCCTTGCAAGTAGCTCAACTGATCCCCAGCATTCCATATAGTCCCAAGCACCACCAGGAGTAATTCCTGAGTGCAGAGCTAAGAGTACTCTGCACTCTTGAGAATTGCCAGTGTGACCCAAAAAAAAAATGAGGTAAGTCCTCATTTTTATTATGGTATTCTCAAAGAGGTTTATTTTGCACCTCTACTGCATTATATTATCTGCCTCCAAATAGGAAATAATCTAGAGCTGTAGTTGGATGCTTTCCATGATTTAGACAGGATGAAGATATACTATTTCATTGTGTAAAGATTTTCCTGGCTATCTTCCTCTAGGGAAAAAAGAGTTTTAGAAATTCTGTTTCACCAAACATTCCAGTTTCTATTCTGCATTGCATTATTTTACATAGAACTTGCAATCTTAGAAAATAATGTTTGTTCTGTTGTTAAAAGCTATTCAAATTGTACAATATTACTGTTACTAAAGCTTGTCTTAATTGTTTAATAGAATATTTGTTGTGGTTAAAAATTTGATTCTTTGTCTACCTTTCTCTTTCAAATGGTGAATACCAATAATAACTTTTACATAACAAAGATGTGAATATTTTCCTATTGCAGAACTCTCAGCATTATGAGTCTGAACAGTACCCTTATTTTAATAGAGAATTCAGTCATCTGATATAACTTTGGCTGTCCTATACCTAGATCTTTGGCAGAGAGAGAAGAACCTATGCTGGTATCTGAGAGAGAAATGAAAAACAAGGATTTGTATTTTGAGTATGATATAATAGAAAAATAAATCAGAAACTTTATCTTCATACCACAATGAAATTTAAATTCAAGAAGAAAATTAACAAAATGGACAGCTTATTAACACTTAAATTTCTGCAATCATTTTTTGCAACTAATTGTGCTATTTTGACTAAACATCACAAACATGTTTTAAAGTGTGCAATTGTGTATACATATAATACATATATATTGCAGGACACCTAAGAGCCTCTGCATCTGCCCTGGATTGCCTCCTGCAGGTCACTTCGTAGATAGGGGGTATTTTAAATGTGACAGTTTATCTGACCATGTATTCTGTACTGGCTGGTATAAATATTCTCTCATGCTACCACAATCATCGTGGTACTAGCTAGATTTTTACCAGCATATTTGCCTGGCCACGTTGGATCTCTAAGTAATTAGATCAGAGAGAAATGCTGTTTGCTGTCAAGCAAGCAAGCATGGCTCCCCTGATAATTCAACTAAAATACAAAACTACCGTGAAGTAAAGAAGAGACTCTTGTGAAGGCTTGGAGAAATATTTAACTGTCATTAGTATAGTCTTTGGTACAGAGGCATGCCATCTTAGAAATCCCTTCTCTACTCTATAAGGCATTTCCTATGCAGATCTTGGCTAAAGACATTAGTATCTAAAAGAGCCTTGGTGAGATGCTGGGAGAAATTACCTGAGGGCATTTGACTCTGCCTGCTTCCCATAAAAGTGGGGGTCTGCGTTGCAGGGAGATAAAACTAGCCTGCTTCCTCTCTCTGCTCTCTCTTTTTTGGGCTCTCTTTTGGGGCTTGCACTCTTCTTGAGTCGCTCTTCCCCTTTCTGCTGGAGTTTTGTCTTTGTCTCCTCTCTACAGGGCCTTACCACATGTTGGCCGCCATCTTGGCCTACACGTGGCTGGGGTTCTAGACAGGAATCCTAAGCACAGAGTTTTTTCCCCTATTACTGATTTGTATGCCTGAACTTATGATAAGTAAATCATTTTAAAACCTGCACCGTATTCTTGAGTTTTCATCCATTCCCCGCCGACTTCGGAGGTAAAAGGGAACTCGCTTCCTGGTACTGTTGGAGACCCCAGAAGCTCCCCAACACATATACATGTGAATTTGGATCTGCTCTTCAACAAATCTTAATATAATTTTCATTTTCCTATCCCTTCAATAACAATTTATTTGAATTTTTCTCCCTCTCTTGTCCCCCTTCTTTTTTAAAAATATATTTTATTATACCATAATGAGATAAACAATTACAAAAATGTTCATGTTTTCGTTTTGGCCATACAGTGTTCCAGCACCCATTCCTCCACCAGTACCCATTTCCTACCACCAATGTCCCCTATTACCTCCCCTTCCCCTAGCCTGCCTCTATGGCAGGCTCTTTATCTCTTTTCTCTCTTTCTTTTTCTCTCTCTTACTTTCTCTCTCTCCTTCTTTCTCTTCTTTCTCTCTTCCTTCTCTTACATATTGTGGATTGCAATATATATACTTAGAGGTTATCATGTGTATCTTTTGCCTGTATTTAATGCTAAGTTCGATGTGGTAATAGCACTTTCAACAATTATTGGCACACTGTTCCCTTCTCTGTCTTACCTAACTTCTGCTCCCACAACGTTTGTGGTAATTTCCATCTTTGACAAGACCTCCTGATCCACCTTTCCCTGACCTTGTATACTGGGGTCATAATATATATATATGTATATATATATTTATGTCATGCAAATAAATGCAGTCATTCTATATCTCTCTCCTTCTGGCTAATTTCACTCAACATGATCCTCTCTATGTACATCCATTTATAGGTAAATTTCATAACTTCATTTTTCCTAACAGCTGCATAGTATTCCATTCCAGATGTACCAAAGTTTCTTTATTCTGTCCCCCTTCTTTTAATTATTGTTGTTAAAATAACCAGGTTTTGCACATACTTCTGGCTGTGGTACTCGCATGTTAGCCATGTTGCTCTTCCAGTTCACATCGGATTGAGGTGCTCACACACTCAGCTGCAGTTCTCCCAAGTTTGCATTCTATTTGTTGGGTTGCTTGCATCGTGCTTACTTGGAGTTGCACACTTAGTTGAGGCACAAAACTTAGTTGTGACCAAAAAGTGCTCATTCTTTTTTGCTCACATTTCTTGACCTTGAAGTCATACATGTAATTATATTTTTTTACTTGCATTGGTTGGTGGGGGCTAGTCTCCTTTTTTTGTTTTGCTCACACATGTCTAAGTTCTGTGTAGCTGGACATTTCTCGTGGTGCCAGATATTGTAGTAAGCAGAACTTCTGGGAGTAGAATTAGTTGTAAAAGCGATTTAAACTTTTGGAAGGAATTTAAATATTAATAGGGTAACCAATTTATTAGTCACTTAATAACTTGATCACTTGACATCCCATTATTCATGGAATTGCTTGAGCAGGCACCAGTAACATTTCCATTTGACCCTATCACGTGCCACTGTAGCCCAATGGCATCTGCTTGCTTTTGGAATACGAAGAGCCTCAAACTGTTTGTTCAGGGTCTTGACGAAGAAGTCTGACCATCTTGTAGGTGGGCGGCTATGTGATCTTTTGACGTCCTTTGGGATCCAGTTTGTAACAGCTCTAGTCCAGCAGTCGTCTTCAAATCGCATTACATGTCCAGCCCATCTGATTTTCGATGCCTTGGCAAACAAGACAGTGTCCCTGACTCTGGATAGTCGACGGAGGTCAGAACTCCTGATTCCTTCTCTCACTTGAGTGAGGCATGATATTCCAAGCATAGCTGTTTCGATTCATTTTTGGGAGACCCGAATAGTGTTCTCATCCTGCTTTCGTAGAGCCCAGGTCTCTGAGGCATGTGTTAATGCAGGGAGATGGGCCCGAGTCGGCGGTTCTTTGTCCTTTCAGCTATTTCTTCGATGCTCTTTCTTAGTTTATTATTAGTGCTCTTCTTAAATTATAAATAATGTTTTATGATATGAAGATAAAGTCTCGATTTATTTTTTATTATATCATACTAATATACATTCTTGGAATTAATTCACAGTTGTGTCTTATTAAATGTATAGGTGCATGAGGAGCACTGGGCATTTGAACTAGCAACCATATACTTTCAAGACAAGCATCCTAAGCCACTTATTTCAGGCCTTGCAACTATACGCTATTTTAGTGGAAATTGTTATTTATTAATAAATTCATCATTTTACTTCTTTATAAACATATATTTGTTTATATGTTTTATAAAAACTTTAGATATAGAAACTGAATGCTCCACAACAGATAAAAAGAACAAGGACTATCAATATTTCTAATTATTTTTCATAAATCTAGAATATTCAAGCATATAATTTCAGAAACTTGTTTATTAAATTGCTTTAAATGAGTTTTCTTTGCTAATCAAAGTAGTCTTTTCTGTCATCCAATGAAATTCAGTTTTATTCTTAGAGTGTTTAGAAATTTGAATTTGTAATCTGAAAGTATCCTGGCTAAGAATGAAAATAAAGGTCCAATAAGGTTCTTTTTTGTTTTTTTTTTGTTGTTGTTGTTTTATGGATCATTGCTGCAAAACATGTGCTCCAGTCACTTGATCACTCTTCTTGGCCCAATTAAGGTCTTGATGATATTTATCCAACTCTGGTACAACTTGGAAAGTTGTCACTTAAATTTATGGTACACTTTTATGGTGACTGTAGTGCTCCTGTCAATAGTACAACTTTTAAATTTATGAAAAAATGTAAGTTCCATTATTAAACTTTAACTAATTATGCCTTAGTTTTCACTGGACTCTAGTTTAGCCTCTGTCCATCAGCTGGGAAGTTAATTAAAATATTCAGACCTCAATTCTGTCCTAAATATGCAAAGTAAAAAGATAAAACTAGATACCTAATTATATTTATTATTTTAGGTATTATATATTCTTAGATTCTATTCAGTTGTGCCTTATAAAATGTATAATTTTTTAGCAAACCATATATTATCGACTCATTTCCTTGATATAACCAATCCTTTCAGATGTTGACTTATTCTATGACTATCTTTCAGAATAAGGTAACTAAGATAATTAACCAGAAAAATTCCTTCCTTTGATCAAATATATAGCTATCTCATTCATCCCTTTTAGAATCTTTCGGTATGGCATCCAATTGTCTTTAGCCATTGATCCCAATTTCTATTGTCTGTATAAAGGCAATTGTTTTTGGAATGGTAGTCTGAGTTACCAAAAACCTTAAATTCCACAGAGTTAATGTTGGGTGGGGCAAAAGTTAGTTGCTCTTAAACTGGGTAAAAAAACAGGGAATTGAGAAATAAAAAGCAGAAACTTTGGGATCCACACTTAAAACCACCACAGCCTCAGATGTTTGTGCTAAAAAGCAGGAGGGCCAAGCAGAAAACATTAGTCAGGTCTGGGACGCCACTCATCCCAATAATAAGCCTGGCAGGAAAATCACTACTCGTTTTGCAACATTAGCCTTAAGGAAAGTCTAAGCAAGCTCTGGTGGGCAAAAATTGACTTCCACCAAACTGGTCAGGCCCGTCAACACAATGTACACATACGTGCCCTGGGGAATCTTGATTTCTTTCCTTCTCCATTTCCCTTTTCTTATTCCCTTCCTTTTCCCCCATTTACCCCAAATCCCTTCAACACCTCCACCCTCTTTCTCTTTTCTTTTTTCCGAATGATTTATGGGTATATGGAATATGTTTGCCAGATATATCCATCAGGGATGGTTAAGAACAGAACAAAGTCATGAGTCTTGTGGTCATCCTAATAACTTGTGTTTGCCCACCAGGACATCCATTTATGTTAACAAAGGACTAAGTGAGATCTTTGCTAATTTATATGCTTATGACTAAATATCTTTGTGTACATAAAGTGTATATGCATCTGGGTCTGTGTATATAAAAACACTGGTGGATATTTTTCCAGATGAACTGATAATGACCTCTGTGGTTAGAAAATAGAACTTCATGTTCTAATTTTTTCCCTGGAGAAATAAAAAGACTATTAAGAGTGTTGGTGGGGTAGAATCATGCGTGTGTATGTGTTTGTGTGTGTGTGTGTGTGTGTTAGTGTTAGGTAATATTGGGTGGAAATTTTAGAAATATTTTTCTTTGTAAATTTTAGAAATATTTTTCTTTGTAGTATTGCAAATAAAGGTAAAATGTCATAGATAGTTACTGGGAATAAAAAAATTTCATAGGAAGGAACTTTTCAATTTCCAGAAAATTATATATATATCATCAGTGAGATCTTTATTTTTTTTTAATTTAAAATTTTTCTCTATATATCACTGTGAGATATACAATTACAAAAATGTTCATATTTGGGTTTAAGTCATACAGTGTTCCAGCACCCATTCTTCCACCAGTGCCCATTTCCCACCACCAATGTCCCCCTCCTTCCCCAGCCTGTGTCTATGGCAGGCACTTTTCGCTTCTCTCTCTCTTTCTCTCTCTCTCTCTTTCTCTCTCTCTCTTTCTCTGTTCTCTCTTGCACATTGTGGCTTGCAATACATACATTTATAGGTCATCATGTATATCCCTTTGTCTACTTTCAATGCTCAGTTCTAGGCTGGTATTATTATTTACAATAATTATTAGGATACTGTTTTTTTTCTCTGTCTTACCTAACCTCTGATTCCTAAACATTTGCAGTAGGTTCCACCCACTGACAAGACCTCCTGATCCATGTTTTGTCTGGTTTTGAGTATTGGTATCATGCTTTTTTATATCCTACAAATAAATGAAATCATTCTGTATCTTTCCTTTTCCCGCTAGCTAATTTCACTCAACATGAGCCTCTCCATGTCCATCCATTTATAGACAAATTTCATAACTTTGTCTTTCCTAACAGCTGCATAGTATTACATTGTGTAGATGTACTTCAAAGTTTCTTTATCCAGTCATCAGTTACCGGGCACTCTGGTTTGCTTCCAGATTATGGCTATTGTGAATAGTGCTGCTATGAACATAGAAATGTAGGTGATGTTTCTGCTGTGTGTTTTTTGGTTTTCCAGGGTATATTCCCAGGAGTGGTATGGCTGGGTCAAATGGAAACTCAATTTCTAGTCTTTGGAGGAATGTCCATATTGTTTTCCAAAAGGCTGTATCAGTCGACATTCCCACGAACAATAGATGAGAGTGCTCTTTCTCCCCGCATCCACGCCAGCATTTGTCCTTGCTCTTTTGGATATGTGCCAGTCTTTTCTGCGGTGTGAGATGGTATCTCATTGTTGTTTTGATTTGCATCTCTCTGATGATTAGTGACAATGAGAATTTTTTTCATATGCTTTTGGCCATTCTAATGTCCTCTTTGTCAAATTTTCTGTTCATTTCTTTTTTTTTTTTTTTTAACATTTTATTATACCACCGTGAGATATACAATTACAATGCTGTTCACGCTTGGGGGTTTCGGTCACACAGTGTTCCAGCACCCCGCCCTCCACCAGTGCCCCCAGCCACCACCCATGTCCCCAATTCCCTCCCCCTCCCACATCCTGCCTAAATGGCAGGTTCTTTATCTCCTCTCCTCTCCCTCTCTCTCTCCTCCTTCTCCCACATTGTACACTTCTAAGTGCACCACGTACACTTAGAAGCCATCATTTGCATTTTTTTGTCTGTATTTAATGCTCAGTTCTATGTTAGCATCAGAACTTTAGACATTTATTCACACATGTTCCCTTCTCTATCTAAACCAACCTCTGACTCCCACACGCTTGTGGTAATTTCCACTTTCGGTAAGATCACCTAGTATATTTATGTCATGCAAATAAATGCAGTCATTCTATGTCTCTCTCTTTCCTTCTGACTAATTTCACTCAACATGATTCTTTCCATATCCATCCATTTATAGCAAAATTTCATAACTTCATTTTTTCTGACAGCTGCATAGTATTCCATTGTGTAGATGTACCACAGTTTCTTTATCCAGTCATCAGTTCTCGGGCATACTGGTTGTTTCCAGGTTCTGGCTATTGTGAATAGTGCTGCTATGAAAATAAAAGTGCGGATTGTGTTTCCGCTGTGTGTTTTTGGCTTTCCAGGGTATATTCCCAGGAGCGGTATGGCTGGGTCAAAGGGGAGCTCAATTTCTAGTCTTTGGAGGAATGTCCATATTGTTTTCCAGAAAGGTTGTACAAGTCGAGCATTCCCACCAACAGTGTATGAGAGTCCCCCTTTTCCCCACATCCACGCCAGCACTTGTTGCTTTTACCCTTTTGGATATGGGCCATTCTCTGTGGTGTGAGGTGATATCTCATTGTTGTTTTGATTTGCATCTCTCTGATGATTAGTGATGATGAGCATTTTCTCATATGCCTTTTGGCCATTCGGATTTCTTCCTTGTCAAAGTTTCTGTTCATCTCCTCTCCCCCATTTTCTAATGGGGTTGGCTGTTTTTTTTCTTATGTATTTGTACCAGTGCCTGATATATCCTGGATATTAACCCCTTATCAGATGGGTATTGGGTGAATATTCTTTCCCATTCTGTCGACTGTCTTTCTATCTTGGTCACTGTTTCTTTTTCGAGGGTGCAGAAGCTCTTCAGTTTCATGTAGTCCCCATATATTTATATTTTCTTCTAGTTGCTTTGTTAATGGTGTTTCACCTTTGAAGATGTCTTTAGCATCGATGTCGGTGGAGGGTTTTTCCTATATTTTCTTCAAGCGTACTTTATGGATTCAGGTCTGACATTGAGATCTTTAATCCATTTTGATCTGATTTTTTGTGCAAGGTGTTAGACACAGGTCCAAATTCATTTTTTTTTGCATGTAGCTGTCCAGTTTTCCCAGCACCACTTGTTGAAGAGGCTTTCCCTTACTCCAGTTTGGACTCTTTGCACCTTTATCAAAGATTAACTGATCATGTCTTTGAGGGTGGGTGTCAGGATACTCAACTCTATTCCATAGGTCCACCGGTCTGTTTTTATTCCAGTACCACGCTGTTTTAATTACTGCTGCTTTGTAGTACAGTTTGAGGTTGGGAAAGGTGATGCCTCCCATCTTCTTCTTCCCAAGGATTGCTTTAGCTATCCGTGGGGGGTTTGTTATTCCATACGAATTTCAGAAGTGTTTGGTCAATTTCTTTAAAAGAATGTCATGGGAATCCTTATAGGAACCGCATTGAATCTGTACAGAAGCTCTAGGGAGTATTACCATCTTGACAATGTTAATTCTCCCCATCCAGGAGCAGGGAATGTGTTTCCATTTCCTCGTGTCCTCTTTTATTTCTTGAAGCAGTGTCTTGTAGTTCCTCTTTGTATAGGTCCTTTACACACTTGGTTAAGCTGATTCCTAGGTATTTGATTTTTCTGTGGCACAATTGTGGAATGGAATCGATTTCTTAATATCCCTTTCTTCTCTTTTCGTTATTTGTGTATAGGAAAGCCACCGACTTTTGGGTATTGATTTTGTACCCTGCCACTCTACTATACCTATCTATTGTTTCTAAGAGTTTTTTGGGTCGAGAGTTTAGGGTTCTCTAGGTATAATATCATGTCATCTGCAAAACTGATAGCTTGATTTCTTCCCTTGCCTATCTGGGTGCCCTTAATGTCCTTTTTCTTCTCTGATTGCTATGGCGAGTACCTCCAGTACTATATTGAATAAAAAGAGGTGAGAGAGGGCAACCTTGTCGTGTTCCTGATCTTAAGGGGAAGGCTTTCAATTTTTCCCCATTGAGAATGATACTCGCTGTGGGCTTTTGGTAGATGGCTTTGACTATCTTGAGGAAGCTTCCTTCAATTCCCATTTTCTGGAGGGTTTTAATCATGAATGGGTGCTGGATCTTGTCAAATGCTTTTTCTGCATCTATCGATAGGACCATATGGTTTTTATTTTTTCTCTTATTGATGTGATGTATTATGTTGATTGATTTGCGAATGTTGAACCATCTTTGCATTCCCGGGATGAATCCTACTTGGTCATGATGTATGATCTTTTTGATGAGTCTTTGGATTCTGTTTGCTAGTATTTTGTTGAAGATCTTAGCATCTGTAGTTCATCAAGGAGATTGGTCTGTAATTTTCCTTCTTTTGTATTGTCTCTCCTGCTTTGGGTATCAGGGGTGATATGCACCTCGGAGAAGCTGTTTGGGAGTGTTTCTGTTTCTTCTATTTCCTGGAAGAGCTTGATCTGTTCAATTTCTTATCCCCATCTTTTGATGGGATTGGCTATTTTCTTCTTGTAAAG